>OY728133.1:1449366845-1449966845 GCA_963277665.1 Viscum album
ATAGATAAACGCTGTATAAAAGTCCATTATTAAAGATATGAATTACTGTTACCAGGATGAATTTACAAAATTATAAATTATTTACTTAAAAAAAACATATTATTTTTTAATTGAATACAATTTCAATGCTTCCATGAGAGAAGAAGAATAATTTCCCATCTGATACCTCTTGTTAGACCCCTAGAGTAGATAATAATATAAGAGGGTCTAAATGATGGTATTGAAGTTAAAACCAGTTTTTCATTTAATGAGGAAATTATTCAGTCTCTAGGAGGAACACTTTAATTTATATTTATCTTCTATCTTAATGAGTGGTGAATATAATAAGTGACACAAGGGATTTTAATTGGTTCACCCACATAGGGCTAGTAAAAATAGGATACATAAAATACACATATACACAAAATTCATGAAAATATTACAACATTGTTTTTAATATTGGAGAAGTCTTGATATCCCTCTAAGTTTACTACTGTGAACTACCAATGAAATCACCTCTCTTCTAAATCAAAGAACTAACAACTACACCTATATAATCCTTCCTTCGTCACTTTATGATGATTCTAATATACACCAAGGATAATGTTTCTATTAATAACAAATAGTGTCATAATATATATAGAATTGGGATCCTAGAATAGAGACTTCGTGGACCTTCAACCATCCAGATGGGATCTTTAAAACACATTTTATAATCCTCATAGAATGCTTCAATATTGTTTTCTATTATCATATATGCCACCAAATAAATTATTTCGTGATTAGAAAATTATGATATTATTCTATTATTATCACATCTTATGTAACTGAAATTTTGAGAGACAAAATATACTATTAAATACCTCCATGTACCGTGGTATTTAACTATATATATTTTTAAAATAAATAAATCCTCAATAATATCTTCATCTACGATCATGAACTTCCCTAAAATGTGGAAAATTTTATATACACAACATCTTTTCCATGTTATATATCCAATGATTCTTCCTAACTCATGATCATAAAAATCACCACCAAATGTGGTTGACCATTTATTTTTGGATATCATCACACATTCATTCATCAAAAGGTATTTGGGGTTCTTTAAATTTCCTCTTAAAATTATATGGTCTTTCTAGCCAAATTCACAATGTCAAACATACACATAGTTGATACCAATGGAATTGGTTTTTTAGGTATAAAATATTAGTGGATAGTCATGTAGCCACTATACTCATGTAGAGGATGTTTTTACCTAGCCAATTCTTGTAACCATTGAGGCCATGTACTCGATTTTGTTTATCTAGCTATTATTTACACTTATCTACCTCTCATAGTGCAACACCCCAGGTAATTAATGAATATGAAATTTTTATATTTATACATATTTGTGCATAAAATTTTAATGTTAATTTAAATGGAATGCTATGCTCAATGGTGTACCCAATACGCAACAATGAGTTTCTTTGAAATCATACATTGTACTCTAATATTAAAATAATATTATTTTAAATGGTAGTTAACGCCTAGCCGTTGTATTGGAGGGATTGAAAAGAAATAACTAAAATATGATTTTATATGTTTGTTAAATGTTTTTACATTTATCCAATAAAAGATAAAGGCTCAAAATAGGAAAAGAATTCAATTTTAAGCAAAAAACTCTAAAATTCAATAAAAGGCCGATTTATCGCCTTTTGATGGTGAACCCTCTTTAATATAGTTTTGGTCACTCTTACACATTCTATTGGACCAAATAAAATTCTTCTTTTGAATCTGGACATCAAAATTAACTTTGTGAATTTTTTTTTGTATCTTTCCGATAAAGTTCATTTTTTAATGAATAATAAAAAATGATCTATTTTAATTCAAAACCCCTTTTTAATATAATTTATTTATATGATTAGATCATATTTTTAGTTGGTTTTAAAGTAAAATTAAAATAAATTTTTACCATTTAATCCAATGGTGGTCATTGGAATTAATTTCACTTTGAAATTAGACTTAAACTAGTGTCAATCTTTTAATAGATACTGTTTCTTAAAAACACTCTATTTGTTTTGACAACGGGAATTAATTTTTAAATTAATTAATGAAACTCATATGTTTTTAATTTTTTAAAATATACATCATTTTTGAATTCAAAATATCAAATATATCTTAGGGTGAATTTTTGGTATTTATTTAAAAAACATCATTTTTTTGATGAATAGTGAAACCACTTAGTTGTAGTTAAAAAACAGATTTTTCGTTTAAATGAATCTTTAACACTTATGTGTTTTGAATTTAAAAAATCCTACATACATGTTTTTCATTAGGATGTAAAATGTTGTTCAATGGGATTAAAATAATTTTTTGTTGAATAGTAACATTTATGTTTTATTAATCGCGATTAAAGTTAATTAGTGTAATTTAAGGTAAAGATAATGTTATAATAATATGAAATGACCATTAAACATGTCATACCATAATTTGATGAGTCATGGAAGACCAAGACAATCCATGGGTCAACTTGGGTACCCCATGGAGCCACTTTGGTAGGAAAATGATGTTAATAACTTTTTATTTAAAGTAAAAATTAAAATGTCACAAACATGTATTGTTTTACTGAAACAATTTTTACATAGGGTTATATAAGTTATATTTTTTACTATAAAAATTCATTATAAAGATAAAAATATTTCCTATATCATGATATATTTTTTTATAATTTTTATAAATTAAATAAATAATTTTATTTATGACACGGTGATGATGTAGTGATTACCTCATTAATGAACGATTTAAATAAAAAGAAAATATAATGTATTATCTAAGACTTAAACTTAGAAAAAAACTTATTGGATAAGTATATTTCGATCAATTATCACCTTATCCTAGATATATATCAATTTTGGACCTTTAAAATCCGAAAATCATTTTATTATAAAGTAACGTTTCAAGACATTCCGAGAGTGCCCCTCCTCCCTCTTATAAAAGGCCCCCACCTCTACCACCTTACCCATACCTCTAAATCCTTTGGCTCGGCCAACCTCTGACCATTTCATATCTCCAAATCCCTAAAATCAACCTAGAATCCTTCTTGTAGGCATAATGATCTTCAAGAAACACTTTTGTCTCAAACCAAGGGAAGATACCCGATTTAAAGGTAATGTATTCACTTTTTCTCTTTTGTTTTATTTTTCTTCTCCAACCACCTAAACTCTTTTTATTATTTTATTTTGTAACAAAAACTGTATCTTAAATATACTAGGATGTTTTTATAATAAGTATTCTATATTCACTTATACACAAATCTGTCTAATGGTTAAAGAACATACTATTTCTGTGGATGGCGAATTACTATCTCCGAAAACGATTATTGTTCAATATTATTTTAAAACCATAAAAGGTGGCCATTATGATGTCACTATATATTATATATGATATATATGGTATTTATGTTTTCTATATGATTTTGTATTTTATATTTAAAACATACCTTTATTCTTTTCATGTTGTGCAAATGCAATAATTTTATATGAGGAAGTGTGGAATACCGCCCCCTCAAGTGACGTGACTCGTTCATGAAATACATGGAATGTATAAACAATGAAATTATTTAACATATGTGACCTATATAAAATATATATTATACTTTAATTATAATATATATATATCTCATTTATTTTTAATTCCATTAATATGACAATGAAATGAATGTAGCGTTCATGCGTACGTACAACCTACCGTCTCCATGAATGGTGCATTTCATTTGTTCTTATCCCAAAATGTTATGGAATAGCAGAAAATGAATATTTACAGTATATATATTACATTTAAATCATTAATATTATTCTGGAGATGATTTTCTTATAACTACATGACAATCATTTTCAAACAAGTTAATTTTTTACTCATGTACCAAACATCGGTAAAAACGTATGATATGAACTCACATTATTAACCAAATATTATAACATTATAATATGTGATATGAACTGAATAATAATATTTAAAGGAGGTCCTTATGAAATTATAAATTGACCAAATATTGTTATTAAGGAATATTAAGAAACGAACAAGACAAGTCGGACTTGAGGTAAGGGATCCTACCTCTCTCTTTCTTTGTAAGTACTCTCTTTTATGTCATTTCTTTTAAGCTCATATTTCATATGTTTGGGTATGTTATTTTATATTGATCATTCTATAATTTTTATGTTCATATTATTAGAGACCCTATTTGATCTCATAAATCCATTTTTTGATGTTTTATGTGTCGCCGTAAGGCTGCCAAGTTTTTGTAAGGGATTTTTCATCTCACCTTTATTCTCGTGGGATTTATGCTACATTTGCTACCATTTCCTTTGCATGTTGTATGTAATGCCAATTATTCTAATCTTTTTGTAATATAATTTAGTTTATGAGTATTTACATCAATGGGGTATAGTCCTTCTTCCATGGGGTGTACGTTTCGAATGTTACCCAAGTCGGTAAGGGAACTTTTCACCCTCCTCTTTTTAAAAGACATTTTTTAGTTAGGTCTTTTAATTTACATCTTATTATGTTGGGATATGTTATTATATATCCTTATTAATGTAAAATTTATTTTCAAGTGATGAGATACCATTTTTGTCACATCAACTCGTTTTCTTAATTTTAAAGTGATACCGTTAGGCTGTCGAGTTTTTACAAGGGAACATCTTAACACAATTTGGATTTATTTGGGTTCAACTTGTAGTTATGAATATGTCATCCTATGAATATGTGTGAATGACCTCTTGTTTTTTTATAATTAATATCCCCTTATATTGGGTGTATTTATACTTTTCACAATAATTATGTCATTGATTAATCCTTGCACTAATGACATGATCTTTGAATGGGATTACGTCTCAATTTCTCTTCCTTTAGACACTTCATGATGATATGAAATTTTGTTATTTTTAAAGTGTATATATATCCACTTTGACATTCCATATCCATATTATGTCTATACTCAATCCATTTAAATGTTTTGAAAATGGTTTACTTTCATGTTTCTTATATTTTAAATGTTCAAAATGGAAAAGGACTCTTTTATTAAAACATTGTTTTAAATGGTTTTAATGATTAATTATTTTAAACATTTATCATCCATGTCCATGTTTAAAAAACGGTTTTAAGTATTTATTTATATATACATGAATGTTTTAAAACCCTTTCAAAAGTTTCGAAGTGGTATGGGACACTTTGACTCTAAAATCTCTTTTAAATGTATTCTTTTAATATTATCAAAGTATAAATGGACATTTCTCTCATAGAGTATTAATGATTCTATTAGATGTTTTTATATTATGACGTGATATCTTGTGATTATAATGTGGAAATGTTATGTTTCCTTTATGCATGTTTTATGTGATATGATTATGTTATAGTTCTTGGGCATTGTTTATGAAGACGGGTGGTTCCATGATAAACTAAGGGTGGGTGAGCCCGAGATAGATCTCCAATGCATTAGGTAATGCGAAGGAGTTAAACGCTAAGGTTTCTCCGAAGTGATTTAGGGAATATACTGTGATGGGTATTCCAAACGTAACCATGATGGTTACTCCCTACATAATAATGTTATGAATGCCTCAAGTTACCTTTATGTCTTATGATTTCTATTGAGTTGTGCATACATCTTATTATTTCATGAGGTATGTTAAATTGCTTATGTTTTATGAGTAAAGTACAATTTAATTTATTCTTATGTATACATGGACTAATGTTTTCTTTCCATATTATTATAACCCTTACTGAGCTTTTTCTGCTCATTCCATGTTTTTTTGAAATGTTTTTCATAGGACATAAAGGTGAATAGGGTCAAGGATGGGATCAAGGAAATGTGAGGCTATCTAAAACAAGGAACTAGACATGATGCTTTTGTTAAAGAATTTTTCTTTGAAAAATATGGAATCTATGTAGATGTGTATACTTTGTGATCTTTGAGATGTAATAGTTATGTTTTAATTTTCTAAAACACTAAACCTGAAAAGATTCTCAAAGTGAATTATTCAATGTAATTCAATATTAAGTAATGTTATAAGTCTGGGGCCTTATAGTTGGTATCAAAGGTTGGTTTAGAAAACTTTAGGGATTTGGAGTTTTCCTTAAACACATGATTAGTCCCTATGTTTATTATCTTAGATAAATCCTTGATTTATAACTTTTTCAGATCAAGGAAATGGAAGGAGGAAGATCTCAAACGACATTTTTATCTCTTCCTAATGAATTTATTACAATAATTATTACAAAGTCATGTTCGGATGATTGTGAAACTTTTTCTAGCATAAAACTCACTTGCAAGAAGCTGTTTGAGATATCAAACACATCCACTATACCTCGTTATCATCATGGATCATGGGTTGTATTTAGACAAATCCTATTTTCACAACAATCTCATATTTTCAAGAAAGGTAGATATTACTAATGCATTTTAAAATATTTTACCTTATCATAAGATTTTGAAGCATATTATGATTTTAAAGAAGGTTCTAAAGAAGGAGACACTTTTGAAACATATTTATATTCGCTTTTAAAATATATTCTCTTAGCAAATACCTATGGTATTTAAAAAGGACCATTAATTAAAAGTTTCAACTCAATTTCGGTCAGACTATTTTATATAAATCATGTCTTATCAGATGTTTTAAAATTATATGTCATAAATTATTATTTTCCAAAAAAATTTTCTCTGAATACTCATATGACCCATGTTGTACAAGGTGTATTTGGATGGAGGAAGCAAATTGTAACAGCCCGAGACTTTATGAAAAATATTCTTTTTAATTTTATTAATGTCCTGTATTGTACGCTACACCAAAAGGAGCTTGCACAACACACATCCTTGACTTGCCTTGCATTACACGTAATCACGACCTTCCTCGATAGTGTGTGTAGTACGCAATACCGAGTTTCACGAAACAACGATATGCTATTTAAAATATTATTAAAACTAGCCGTTATGAATAGTAATAACCACTTTTTAAATTTTAGAAATTTTAGCTCTCAAAATGGACTTCATTTTTGGATTCGGAGTATCGAATTTAGCCTAAGGTGAAATTTTGGTACTTTTCGGATAACTTTAATATTCTGATGAATAGTGAAAATTACTAAATTATAATTAAAAACAATTTTTTTAATCGAAATAATTAATAGTGATAAATCATTAATTTGAGTGGTTTTAAAGTATATTTAGAATATATTTTTACAATTTAATACAATGTTGGTCATTGGATGTAATTTCACATTTAAACCAGACATAATCAAGTGTCAATCTTTTGATAGATATTGTTTCTTAAAAACACGCTATTTGTTTTAACAGCGGGATTTAATTATAAAACTAATTAATGCAATTTCTATGTTATGAATTTGGTAAAATAGACTTCATTTTTTAATTTGGAATATAAAATATAGCTTTGGATGAAATTTTGGCTTTTTTCTGAAAACTTTCAATTTTTGATGAATAGTGAAACCACTAAGTGGTAGGTTAAAAACTGAATTTTGCATAAAACTTAATTTTACCGCTTCTGTGAATGGAATTTCGAAAATCTGACAGACACGGTTAATATCAAGGACTAAAATGTGGTTCAATGAGATGAAAATAATTTTTGGTGAATAGTAACTTTTTACTTTTTTTACCACCGTTAATAGTAAATAGGGTAACTAAGGGTAAATATGATATTACTATTACCCTAACACATGTCCTAATTCTATTGGATAAGTGTAATTCGACCAAAAACAACCTTAGGAATATAATATGACCATTTAGGTCCACTTGGATTAGATTATGACATTTAATATTATTTTATTTAATGAATAGTTAAAATAGTTAAAATCAAAGTTTAATAACTAAAACATTTTTAATATGGGGTTATACATAAGATAAATTCGACTATAAATATTCATTAGAAAGCTAAAAAGATTTCCTACATAATGGTATTTTATTTGTAATTTTTAGACATTAAATAATTTAATTTATTTATGACACAATGATGATGCAGTAATTATCTTATTAATGAAATATCGACATAATTGATGTTATAAACACCCAAATAAATGTAATTTGAGACTTTTTATTCCACTCATTTTCTAGGTTACTATGATATATTAGTGTTGATTTAATCAACTTGGTTCGAACATATAATCCTGTTATGACTTTCACAAAAATCATATATCAAATAGTGTCAAAATTGACACAAAATAGTTTTTAAATCAAATATTATATTATTAATTGTTATTTTATTCCTAAAAATCTAAGGTTCGGTCAAATGACTTATATAAGGATATATATATTAATAATAAACAATTTGGGGTTCTTTTGGCATGTTATAGTAAGTGTATTAACCATGTAGTGAAAGAAAACAAAAAGACACGGTAAAAGTTAAATTATTTAACCTAGAGTTAAATCTAATTGAAAAGGTTAAAATAATAACCTAAACTTGTCTAAATCCTATTGGATGATAGGATTTCGACCCATCCCCACTTTAGATTCGAAATAAGACCCTTTGGAACCATTATAAACCGATTTTGACTTTAATATAAAATAATATTTTGAAATATTCCTAAGGTGCCCCTCTCCTCCCTTATAAAAGGGCACCTCCTCCCCCTCCTCCTCACACCAAATTGAGCACTCAAGCTCGGCCAACCCCAGACATTTTCTCCTCTAAACTTCCCTAGAATAATCCTAAAGGTCCTGGTATTCTTCAAAGACTAATATTAGTTCCCTAAGTGGAGGATTCAAAGAAGCGTTCCAAAGAAGAGGTAATATCCATTACCGATCTTTTCAATTTCTTTCTTCTTCAACTTCTTCTTCATTAGTTGTTTCATAATAAATTAATAACATCAGATTTAATTACATACTTATATGTTATTATAAATATGAAACAACCCTAATTCACCTTCTATCCATCCTACGGAAAAATGAAATCACCGAGCGTGCGTACGTACGGAATACCGTCTCCACGCCGTGGTGTAATCTATTTTCCACCACCACCTTACAAGGATGGGTATAATGGTGTAATGAGTATCTATTTATGATTATTATAAAGTAATATTGATACTGAAATAATATATATATATACTCCAATACAATTCCACAATCATAGGAACGATATCATCACTCATGCGTACGTACGGAATACCGTCTCCACGATGTGATGCGACTCGTTCTACATGATCATCATTACATAGTAATTATATAAATGAATTGAATGAATAAATATGATATATGTTACACTAACACCATTCTGGATATAAGGTATATATAACCTTAAAAGAAGAATATGAATTTATTCGGCAAAACACGCATAAGAACAAAAGGCAATAAAGACCCGAGTAACAAGTAACAATGAAATATTAATAACAAGAAGCTAAGAATATGACCATATATGATATCATATCTATATGTATGATTCTGTAATAAGTCAATAACATTATTTAAACCATTATACAGGAGCTTCAGAAACGTACAAAGCAAATCGGACTTAAGGTAAGGGAAATATCACAATCTCATTTTTATCCGAGATTGTTTATTCGTAAGTATTTACTGGGGTGTATTTTATCATCCACATCCTTGTTTCATCAATATGTAATATTATTTCCATCCACCTACAATTGATAAAATTCATTTTTACCCTTCGGAGAGTTTTTAGTAATATGTATGAAAGGAATCTTTTGTCGTACGAGGTACTTTTTGACTTTTCCGACAAAAGTACGAAGAATGTTTTTTTTTAACTTATACGGCATGAATGGATTTTTAAAACATTATTTACAAGAAGATTCCTTTACATGTTTTCAAGTTTATTTTTAATCAACTTCATTTATTTTAAAGTTGTATGACATGTTAAGAAAGGAAAAATGTTTTTAAAGAAGAAATGATATTTTCCTCAAGAATGGAGTTCAAGTGTTTTATCAAAATTATTTTCTATCTAAGATAATAAAGGGTTCTGTTTTTATCCCTATTATTACATTGATTTGATTATGTTGTGATGGAATTATTTTTATGAATTCCTTTATCTTATATGAATTGTTTTATGATTTCATGATGTTTAAGATTCCCATTTGTATTACCTGTGTTATGCGATGATGTATGATTTATGATTATGTGGCACACATAAGAAAGGATTCATTATAAGATGGGTGGGACCTATATATCCCTCCAATGCATTGGGTAAAGATTTTATATCTCATGAGATAGACAGGGCTGGAACGGTAGGTTATACCGGTTCAGTGAAACATGACTGAAACGAGGGTTACTCGATTCAGAAAGGGACTTTGTCCACTAAGATAGTCTTGGCAATGAGTCTTGACTAACAAGAAATGATTCTCTATGATTATGTGTGAATGCCACAAAGATTCATGTTTTATGTTATGATTATTGTGATTACATTTCACTGCCATGATTTATCCCATGTTATGAAATTATGCTCTCTTTTGCAGGTTAAGATTTCCAAAATGTTATGTTCTTATGAATACGATGTGGTTGATATTTCTTTTGTTTACCCTTACTGAGCATTTGAGCTCACCCTTTTATGTTTTCTTTTCCCCAGGATATAAAGAAAGGTTTTAGGTAAAAAAAAGAAGATCTTTATAGGAGATGTTGAAGATCTTTCACCACGATTAGAAGATTACGTTCCGAGTTTCCAAAGACACAAAACTATTACGATCCTTGTGTGTGTGTTTTTGTTATGTACTAAGTATTCTGAAAATGTAATGTAATGTCAATGTACGTCAAGTTTCGGGTCTCTACAGTTGGTATCAGAGGAAAGTTTTAGTCAACCTTTGGAAACTAGGATGCGAAAGCGTTAGTGAGATCCCTAGAGATATTTCAAAGGTATGTCTAGGGATGTCCATAAGGATAAGTATACGTATAGGATATAGTACTAGAACTATGGTAACAATCATAGAATTTAACCTAAGATGTTAGATATTGAAGTTACTCTCCCTTTATTATGTTTTTTGCCTATAACACTATTCTTTTTGGGTTTTAGAAAATGGCTGGAAACAAGATGATTCACGATAATGGAGGATATTATGGACAATGGAATGATATTCTTCATGAGAAACCAAATGAAATGGGATTTGGAAGTCCAAACATAATTATTATGCCGAATCAGCAATCACATAATATGATCAATAAAGTAAAATTTGGTATGTTTCCTGACTCGGATAATAAGAGAAAGATGGAGTTTCATGATGATCATAGAGGAAAGAATGTTCAATTTACCCTATGTAAATCATGTGGGAAGAGGCATCAAGGAGAATGTTTCAAAGGAACTGGAAGATGCTTTGGGTGTGGAAAAGAAGGACACAAAGCCAGTAAGTGCAAAGGAAAAGGTTCAGTTAACACCAGGGATGAGGATAATGGTATTGCTACGACATCAACAATGGTAAAATGTTTTAAATGTGGAATGTATGGGCATTATGCAAACCAATGCCCTAAGGGAAAGTCTCATGAAGAGAATCAGTATGGTCGTATGGTTAGTATTTATGTGGATGATGATGAAGAGACTACAAATGTTATGTGAGATGAAAGAATTGTTGACGCTCGGTCAATGGTTTAAGAATGTAGTGGAATGATTACATGTTTATCATGTGTAATGTTGTATATGTAATCTCATAGTACTATGGAATAAAGAGACATCTAAGGATTGTTACACTGTTATCTTTAATTGAGTTTTGAAAGTGTATGATTAATGTTACCAGTATCCATGAAAGGTTATTCAGATACTTTTGGAATGTAGATGATATGCGCATAATGAAGGGATAAAGAGAATATAATATGTTTGATAGTATTCATGAGCTCATGATTTATATAAGGACTAAGTGATATCATGGTTTGAGGATATAGAATTTTGAGGATTTTGGTATGTGGAAAGTGTTAACTTTTAACTGCATTCATGTTTTCACTAAGGTTCAATGGGTATTCAAGAGAATACATGATTAAGGCCTTTGAATGTTTGGAATGTGACCAACAAGACATATCTTATGATATATGGGGATCAAAGATGGTATTAAATCTCTGGTAATCGTTTTCACTATATTATGACAATGGACTACAGTATTATGGATAAGCCTAAAGATTGGAATACATTATGTTGGACATAAGTTATGATAGAACTTTTTTCGATATTATTGATAGGATGTTATAGTAATATAGTTTTAGAAAAAGGACAACCTGCAGGATGGGCGACAACCCATCGCGTCGGACAAGGCTGTGGAAATCGAACCCACAACCGAAGTGCGACTGGCCTTTATCGCCTACCACAAGCCTACAGGAAGTCCCTGTTTAGTAGAAACTAGTTTTATTATATTAAGCAGTATGATATATGAAGTATAAGTCCATTTTAGGAACCATGTATGATTAATCTCACTATAGATCGACTTATGTATATAATTTTTTCTAACTTTTTGTTTGAGACAGATGGAATGACCCATCATTCTATCACATGATCTGATAACACTTCACGAATAACAAATTCAACTTCATTTATTTAAGAGATGAAGTGGAAATTGTTCAAGGCATGAACAATAGTGAGATTGTACCAAAATAAAGTAAGTATTTATTCTAACCAAATTTTCAACTTTAGGGAAATGATCTTTAAAACCAAAAATGTTGTCCTAGTGATCTTATACCTGATGAATCAGATGGTACCTTATATCATCACAAATCTACGGATTTGTGATTACTGGATTTTCCATAGCCATGTTCTCTACAACTCTCCATCAGAATATGATGGTTAGATTTCTCTTCCATATCCATATTTTAACCTATGTGGAAACCCAGTGATTAGTTTATTTGGGTAATCGTTACATTTCATACTTTAGTTTTTAAAGCCATTTTTTGGTATTTTTTTTATGATGTGGGTTTCTATTAAAGAAACTTTAGAATAGTAAACCCTTTATAACCCCGACGAATTTCGAGGGCGAAATTCATTTTAAGGGGGGTAGAATGTAACAGCCCGAGATTTTATGAAAAATATTCTTTTTAATTTTATTAATGTCTTGTATTGTACGCTACACCAAAAGGAGCTTGAACAACACACATCCTTGACTTGCCTTGCATTACACGTAATCACGACCTTCCTCGATAGCGTGTGTAGTACGCAATACCGAGTTTCACGAAACAACGATATGCTATTTAAAATATTATTAAAACTAGCCGTTATGAATAGTAATAACCACTTTTTAAATTTTAGAAATTTTAGCTCTCAAAATGGACTTCATTTTTGGATTCAGAGTATCGAATTTAGCCTAAGGTGAAATTTTGGTACTTTTCGGATAACTTTCATATTCTGATGAATAGTGAAAATTACTAAATTATAATTAAAAACAATTTTTTTAATCGAAATAATTAATAGTGATAAATCATTAATTTGTGTGGTTTTAAAGTATATTTAGAATATATTTTTACAATTTAATACAATGTTGGTCATTGGATGTAATTTCACATTTAAACCAGACATAATCAAGTGTCAATCTTTTGATAGATATTGTTTCTTAAAAACATGCTATTTGTTTTAACAGCGGGATTTAATTATAAAATTAATTAATGCAATTTCTATGTTATGAATTTGGTAAAATAGACTTCATTTTTGAATTTGGAATATGAAATATAGCTTAGGATGAAATTTTGGCTTTTTTCTGAAAACTTTCAATTTTTGATGAATAGTGAAACCACTAAGTGGTAGGTTAAAAACTGAATTTTGCATAAAACTTAATTTTACCGCTTCTGTGAATGGAATTTCGAAAATCTGACAGACACGGTAAATATCAAGGACTAAAATTTGGTTCAATGAGATGAAAATAATTTTTCGTGATTAGTAACTTTTTACTTTTTTTACCACGGTTAATAGTAAATAGGGTAACTAAGGGTAAATATGATATTACTATTACCCTAACACATGTCCTAATTTTATTGGATAAGTGTAATTCGACCAAAAACAACCTTATGAATATAATATGACCATTTAGGTCAACTTGGATTAGATTATGACATTTAATATTATTTTATTTAATGAATAGTTAAAATAGTTAAAATCAATGTTTAATAACTAAAACATTTTTAATATGGGGTTATACATAAGATAAATTAGAATATAAATATTCATTAGGAAGATAAAAATATTTCCTACATAATGGTATTTTATTTGTAATTTTTAGACATTAAATAATTTAATTTATTTATGACACAATGAGGATGCAATAATTATCTTATTAATGAAATATTGACATAATTAATGTTATAAACACCAAAATAAATGTAATTTGAGACTTTTTATTCCACTAATTTTCTAGGTTACTATGATATATTAGTGTTGATTTAATCAACTTGGTTTGAACATATAATCCTGTTATGACTTTCACAAAAATCATATATCAAATAGTTTCAAAATTGACACAAAATAGTTTTTAAATCAAATATTATATTATTAATTGTTATTTTATTCCTAAAAATCTATGGTTCCGCCAAATGACTTAGATAAGGATATATATATTAATAATAAACAATTTGGGGTTCGTTTGGCATGTTATAGTAAGTGTATTAACCATATAGTGAAAGAAAACAAAAAGACACAGTAAAAGTTAAATTATTTAACCTAGAGTTAAATCTAATTGATAAGGTTAAAATAATAACCTAAACATGTCTAAATCCTATTGGATGATAGGATTTCGACCCATCCCTACTTTAGATTCGAAATAAGACCCTTTGGATCCATTATAAACCGATTTTGACTTTAATATAAAATAATATTTTGAGATATTCCTAAGGTGCCCCTCTCCTCCCTTATAAAAGGGAACCTCCGCCCCCTCCTCCTCACACCAAATTGAGCACTCAATCACGGCCAAACCCTGCCATTTTCTCCTCTCCACTTCTGTAGAGTAATCCTAGAGGTCCTGGTCTTCTTCAAAGACCAATATTAGTTCCCTAAGTGGAGGATTCAAAGAAGCGTTCCAAAGAAGAGGTAATATCCATTACCGATCTTTTCAATTTCATTCTTCTTCAACTTCTTCTTATTTAGTTGTTTCATAATAAAGTAATAACATCAGTATTACTTACATACTGATATGTTATTATAAATATGAAACAACCCTAATTCACCTTCTATCCATCCTACGGATATATGAAATCACCGCGCGTGCGTACGTACGGAATACCGTCTCCACGCCGTGGTGTAATCTATTTTCCACCACCACCTTACATGGATGGGTATAATGGTGTAATGAGTAACTATTTATGATTATTATAAAGTAATATTGATACTGAAATAATATATATATATACTCCAATACAATTCCACGATCATAGGAACGATATCATCACTCGTGCGTACGTACGGAATACCGTCTCCACGATGTGATGCGACTCGTTTTACATGATCATCATTACATAGTAATCATATAAATGAATTGAATGAATAAATATGATATATGTTACACTAACACCATTCTGGATATAATTTATCTATAACCTTAAAATAAGAATAAGAATTTATTCAGAAAAACACACATAAGAACAAAAGGCAATAAAGACCCGAGTAACAAGTAACAATGAAATATTACTAACAAGAAGCTAAGAATATGATCATATATGATATCATATCAATATGTATGATTCAGGAATAAGTCAATAACATTATTTAAACCATTATACAGGAGCTTCGGACACGTACAAAGCAAATCAGACCTAAGGTAAGGGAAATATCACAATCTCATTTTTATCCGAGATTGTTTATTCGTAAGTATTTACTGGGGTGTATTTTATCATCCACATCCATGTTTCATCAATATGTAATATTATTTCCACCACCTACAATTGATTAAATCCATTTTTACCCTTCGATGAGTTTTTAGTAATATGTATGAAAGGAATCTTTTGTCGTACGAGGTACTTTTTGACTTTTCCGACAAAAGTACGAAGAATGTTTTTTTAACTTATACGGCATGAATGGATTTTTAAAACATTATTTACAAGAAGCTTCCTTTACAAGTTTTCATGTTTACTTTTAATCAACTTCATTTATTTTAAAGTTGTATGACATGTTAAGAATGGAAAAATGTTTTTGAAGAAGAAAGGATATTTTCCTCAAGAATGGAGTTCAAGTGTTTTATCAAAATTATTTTCTATCTAAGATAATAAAGGGTTCTGTTTTTATACCTATTATTACATTGATTTGATTATGTTGTGATGGAATTATTTTTATGAATTCCTATATCTTATATGAATTGTTTTATGATTTCATGATGTTTAAGATTCCCATTTTTATTACATGTGTTATGCGATGATGTATGATTTATGATTATGTGGCACACATAAGAAAGGATTAATTATAAGATGGGTTGGACCTATATCTCCCTCCAATGCATTGGGTAAAGATTTTATATCTCATGAGATAGACAGGGCTGGAACGGTAGGTTATACCGGTTTAGTGAAACAGGACTGAAATGAGGGTTACTCGATTCAGAAAGGGACTTTGTCCACTAAGATTGTCTTGGCAATGAGTCTTGACTAACAAGAAATGATTCTCTATGATTATGTGTGAATTCCACAAAGTTTCATGTTTTAAGTTATGATTATTGTGATTACATTTCACTGCCATGATTTATCCCATGTTATGAAATTATGCTCTCTTTTACAGGTTAAGATTTCCAAAATGTTATGATCTTATGAATACGATGTGATTGATATTTCTTTTGTTTACCCTTACTGAGCATTTGAGCTCACCCTTTTATGTTTTCTTTTCCCCAGGATATAAAGAAAGGTTTTAGGTAAAAAAAAGAAGATCTTTATAGGAGATGTTGAAGATCTTTCACCACGATTAGAAGATTACGTTCCGAGTTTCCAAAGACACTAAATTATTACGATCCTTGTGTGTGTGTTTTTGTTATGTACTAAGTATTCCGCAAATGTAATGTAATGTCAATGTACGTCAAGTTTTGGGTCTCTACATAAATGATCTAGAAGGATCTCCAAATCATTGTTGTGATTCAAGGACCTTCTACCTACTTGAACAAGATGACGATGAAACCAAATGGACACAGTGATCAAGGTATGATGTCCTTCATTTTTGTGAATCATTTTACTTTATCATATGGTGGTGAAATAAGACTTCAAGAATTAAGATGTTGAGATTGTAATGAATTTAGTTGGAAATGGGAGGTATAATGAAACCATTGAGGTTAAAACATGTTAGGTATATTTTTGTAGTTTTTAAAAAGGAAAACCCATATAATGGGTGACAACCCATCGCATCTGGTAAGGCCGTAGGAATCAAACCCACAACCGAAGGGCGAAAAGGGCCCATGGCCTACCACTAGCCTCTGTGAAGTCCCCAGTTAGTATGAATTATACTTTTTAGTGAAATGATTTTATAGATCAAGAATAAGTTGATTTTGGGAAATTATTTTTTATTAAATGGATATCCTTAACATAGGAAAATGATTTGGTAACTGGGTAATAAAGGTTATTTTGAAGATGTTCTCTGTTTTGTGGAAGTAATATACACCTATAGAAAATATAATACTTTGGGATTTCAATTGAGGAGAAATGGTGGAATTATATTTTTGAAGAATCTATGTTTTTATTGTGTGCATATGATGTTTTGTTTTATTTAAGAAAATGATTAACCTATCATTGAGAATATGGGATTATGTTAATTACTTTTCAATATGAGACTTTAAGAGCAACTGATGTTATTTGGAGATAAATACTAAGATTTAAATTTGAATAATATGTGATTAAATCCTTCAAATAATTGTGTTTCAATATTAGTTTTGTTTACTTTGATGAATTTTATGGACAATTTTTTTATCGAATGGTCTTCTTTGATCTTTGGGTTTTGTTGGACAAATTTTGGAGATTAAGAATAGATTTTCTTTTTATAAAGGATTATCCTTTTTGGGTATTATCGGATCTCATACTAACAATTTTGGTTTTGGTTAAGGTCTAAAGACATGGGAAATATATAGTTATCTTTTGAAGATTAGGTGATTCTCTAGAAGTGGATTAAAATGCTCTTAATGTGAACAAGTCATCCTAAATACTCATCATTTGGAGAAAGTATGAGTTTGTGTTAGAAATCTGGTAAAAGGTGAAAGTCTACACCAAAAGTGTGTATGTTTCCTTATGATTTAGTTAAGCTCAAAAATAAATTCCTCAATGAAAAGTAACTTAAAACAAAAATGCTGTCATTTAACTTTTCCTACTGGCGAATCTAATAATGTTTAACCCATCACATGTTTCTAATTTTTTGGTGGTTAACTTTATCCTAAACATGTTTTCTATCACTCTACCTCAGAACATGAGCCTTTTTTTCTTCCATATCAATGTTTTCCTACATGGAATCCTAGTATGGGTTAACTCGGGTTACCTCTGTACTTCTTTTTCTTTCTTTTAATGTGATATTTTTACCGACTCTTGTTTCGATGTGGGACTTTCAATGAATTTTCTGAGCCCAATTTTAAAATTGCGAGAACACAATTCCCAAAAGGGGGGAAGGATGTAACACCCTAGGTAAATAAAGAATATTACATTTTTATATTTATCCATATTTGGGCATAAAATATTAATATTACTTTAATGGGAACGCTATTCTCAATGGCTTACCCAATACGCAACAACGAGTTTCTTTGAAATCTTACATTGCACTCTAAAAATAAAATAATATTATTTTAAATGGTAGTTAACACCTAGCCGTTGTATTGGCGAGAATGAATAGAAATAACTAAACTATGATTTTATATGTTTGTTAAATGTTTTCACATTTATCCAATAAAAGATGAAGGCTCAAAATAAGGAAAGAATTCAATTATAAGCATAAATACTCTAAAATTAACTAAATTGTTGATTTATCGATTTTTGATGGTGAAACCACTTTAATATAGTTTGTGTCACTCGTATGAATTCTATTGGAGCAAATTAAATTATTCTTTTCAATCAGGACATCAAAATTTACTTTGTGTAAATTTTTGGTATCTTTCCGATAATGTTTATTTTCTTTAATGAATAGTGAAAAATGATGTATTTTAATTCAAAACCTTTTTTTAATCTAATTTATTTATATGGTTATATCATATTTTTAATTGGTTTTAAAGTTCAATTGGAATATATTTTTACCATTTAATCGAATGGTGTTCATTGAATTAATTTCACTTTGAAATTGGACTTTAACTAGTGTCAATCTTTTAATAGATATTATTTCTTAAAAACACGCTATTTGTTTTGACAGCGGGAATTAATTATTAAATTAAATAATGAAAATTATATGTTTCTAATTTTTTTAAAATATACATCATTTTTTAATTCGTAATATCAAATATAGATTAGGGTGAATTTTTTATATTTTTCTGAAAAACTTTAATTTTTGATGAATAGTGAAACCACTAAGTTGTAGTTAAAGAACTGGTTTTTCGTTTAAATGAAACGTTACCAATTATGTGTTTTTAATTTCAAAAATCATACATACATGGTTTTCATTAGGATGTAAAATGTTGTTCAATGGGATTAAAATAATTTTTTGGTGAATAGTAACATTTAAGTTTTATTAATCACGATTAAAGGTAATCAGTTTTATTTAAGGTAAAGATAATGTTATAATAATATTAAATGACCATTACACATGTCCTACCCTTATTTTATGAGTCATGGACAACAACGATAATCCCTGGGTCAACTTAGGGACCCCATGGAGCCACTTTGGTAGGAAAATGACTTTAATAACATATTATTTAAAGTAAAAATTAAAATGTCACAAACATGTATTGTTTTACTAAAACAATTTTTACATAAGGATATAAAAGTTATATTTTTGACTAAAAATATTAATTAGAAATATAAATATATTTCCTACATCATGATATTTTTTTAAAATTTTTAGACATTAAATAAATTATTTTATTTATGACACCGTGATGATGCAGCGATTAACTCATTTGTGAACGATGTAAGTAAAATGAAAATATAATGTAAACTCTAAGACATAAACTTGGAAAAAAACCTTTTGTATGAGTATGTTTCGAACACTTATCACCTTATCCTCGAGATATATCAATGTGGGACCTTTAAAATCCTAAAATCATTTTATAATAAAGTGACCTTTCAAGACATTCCAAGAGTGCCCCTCCTCCCTCTTATAAAAGGCCCCCACCTCTACCACCTTACCCAATCCTACAAAGCCCTTGGCTCGGCCAAACCCTACCCATTTCATCTCTCCAAATCCCTCTCCTCGTCCTAGATGCCTTCCCTTAGGCAGAAATCTCTTCAAGAAACCATTTTTCCCAAACCAAGGGAAGATACCCGATTTAAAGGTAATGTATTCACTTTTGCTCTTTTGTTTTATTTTGCTTCTCCAAACACCTAAACTCTTTTTATTACTTTATTTTGTAACAAAAATAGTATCTTTAATATACTAGGATGTTGTTATAACAATTATTCGAGCAGCACTTACACACACATCCGTCTAATGGTTAAAGAACATACTGTTTCTGTGGATGGTGAATTACTGCCTCACTAAACGATTATTGTTCAATATTCTTTTAACACCTTTAAAGGTGGCCATTATGATGTCACAGTATTTTATATATGATATGTATGGTATTTATGTTTTCTATACGCTTCTGTATTTTATATTTAGAACATAACTTTATTTTTTTCATGTTGTGAAAATGCGATAATTTCATATGAGGAAGTGTGGACTACCGCCCCTCAAGTGATGTGACTCGTTCATTCAATACATGGAATTTATAAAGAATGAAATTAATGAAAATATGTGACCTATATAACATATATATTATACTGTAATTATAATATATATATATATATATATATATATCTATCATTTATTTTTAATTCCATTAATATGACAAAGAAATGAAAGTAGCGTTCTTGCGTACGTACGACCTACCTTCTCCATGAACGGTGCATTTCATTTATTTTTATCTCAAAATGTTAGGGAATATAATAAAATGAATATTTACTGTATATATATTATATTTAAATCATTAATACTATTCGGGAGATGATTTACTTATAACTACATGGACAATCATTTTCAAACAAGTTCATTTTTGACTCATGTACCAAACATTGGCAAAAACGACTGATATGAACTAAAATTATTAAGCAATTATTATAAAATTATAATATGTGATATGAACTGAATAATAATCATTGAAGGAGGTCCTAAAGAAATTATAAATTGACCAAAGATTATTATTCAGGAATATAATGAAATGAACAAGACAATTCAGACTTGAGTTAAGAGATCCTACCTCTCTCTTTCTTTTTAAGTACTCTCTTTTATGTCATTTATTTCAATCTCATCTTTCATATGTTTGGGGCTGTTCTTATATATTCATCATTCTGTAATTTTTATATTCTTATTATGAGAGACCCTATTTGATCTCATAAATCCATTTTTGGATGTTTTATGTGGCGTCATTAGGCTGTCGAGTTTTCGTAAGGGATTTTTCATCTCACCTTTATTCCTGCGGGATTTATGCTACATTTGCCACAATTTACTTTGCATGGTGTATGTACTACCCATTATTATAATCTTTGTGTAATATAATTTCGTTTATGAGTATTTACATCAATGGTTTATAGTCATTCTTTCATGGGGTTTACGTTTCGAAAGTTACCCAAGTCGGTAAGGGAACTTTTCACCCTCCTCTTTTTAAAAGACTTATTTTAGTTAGGTCTTTTAATTTACATCTTATTATTTTGGGGTATGTTATTCTATATCCTTATTGATGTTAAATTTATTTCCAAGTGATGAGATTCCCTTTTTGTCTCATCAACTCGTTTTCTTAATTTTAAAGTGACACCGTTAGGCTGTCGAATTTTTAAAAGGGAACTTCTTAACACAATTTCGATTTATTTGGGTTCAACTTGTAGTTATGAATATGTAATCCTATGAATATGTGTGAATGACCTATGGTTGTTTTTTAATTAATATAAACTTATATTGGGTGTATTTATACTTGTCACACATAATTATGTCATTGATTTAATCTTGCACTAATGACATGATCTTTGAATGGGATTACGTCTCAATTTCTCTTCCCTGAGACTCTTCTTGATGATATGCACTTTTATTCTTTTTTAAGTTTATATACAAACCATTTGACATTCCATATCCATATTATGTCTAAAATCAATTCATTTAAATGTTTTTAAAATGGTCTACTTTCATGTTGCTTATTATTTAAATGTTCAAAATGGAAAAGGACTCTTTTATTAAAACATTGTTTCAAATGGTTTTAAAGATTTATTATTTTAAAAATTTATCATCCATGTCCATGTTTTAAAAATGGTTTTAAGGATTTATTTATATGGACATGAATTTTTTAAAACCCTTTAAAAAGTTTCGAAGTGGTATGGGACATTTTGATTCAAAAATCTCTTTTAAATGTCTTCTTTTAATATTTTCAATGTATAAAGGGAAATTTCTCTCATAGAGTTTTAATGATTCTATTAAAGGTTTTTATATCATGATGTGATATCTTGTTATTGTAATGTGGAAACATTATGTTTCCTTTATTCATGTTTTATGTGATACAATTATGTTTTTGTTCTTGGGAATAGTTTATGAAGATGGGTGGTTCCATGATAAACTAAGGGCGGGTGAGCCCGAGATAGCTCTCCAATGCATTGGTAACACGAACGAGTTAAACACTAAGGTTTCTCCAAAGAGATTTAGGAAATATACTGTGATGGGTATTCCAAACGTAACCATGAGGGTTACTCCCTACGTAAGAATTTTATGAATGACTCATGTTACCATTGTGTCTTATGATTTCTACTGAGTTGTGCATATATCTTATGATTCCATGAGGTATGTTATATTTATTATATTTTATCAGTAAAGTATGATTTCATTGATTATTATGTATACATGGACTTATGTTTTCTTTCCGTATTGTTATAACCATTGCTAAGCTTTTTATTCTCATCCCATGTTTTCTTGAAATGTTTTTCACAGGTCAAAAAGTTGAATAGGTTCCAGGATTGGATCAAGGAAATGTCAGGCTATCTAAAACAAGGAACTAGACATGACTATTTTGTTCAAGAGTTTTTATTTTGTGAAAAATATGGAAGCTGTGTAGATATGTCTACTTTTTAATCATTGAGATGTAATAGTTATGTTCTAATTCTCTAAATCTCTAAACCTGAAAAGATCCTCAATGTTAATTATTCAATGTAATACAATATTAAGTAATGTTATAAGGCTGGGGCCTTGTACATATATATTCTGACCATTTACTAAATTCAAGGAGCTATTTTTTCTATGTTCACAATTGGATCGTATAAAAAATCTCCTCTAGAAAAAACCAGGAATCTAATTCTATAATGAAACTAAATTATACTGGAATATTAAAAAAAATATATACTTGTAAACAAATCATTTCAAATATCATTTTGGGTCCAACATAATTAATGTATTCTTCTTGATTGGATAATTTTTCTATGAGTCTACCTTTTTTATAAGTGATGTTACCTTAATAATAAAACTTATTCATAAAAAACCATTAGGGATCCACTATAGTATGATCAGTGGGTCATATAGAAAGATTCCAATGGTTTTCCCTTGTAAATTGGTTCAACTTATACTGCATTATAAGTACCCAATTTTCATCATTAATTGATTCATAAATATTTAAGGGCTCTGGGTGTCAAAAAAATCATAATGTTTAACATTATTTAAAATTGATCTTCTTGTATTATTTAAATATTTCTTCATAAAAAAACTTTTTTAAAGGATCATCATTAGATTTCACCCATGCCTCTGGTGAATTGGTAGATCATAGTTCTCCTTTAACTCTAATTACATTAGAAGGAGGTATTTCTTTTAAGGTCATATTTTATAGGGAAACCTAAACATCATCAATTTGGGGATGTGGATTATGAATATTATTAAAAAAATTTATATGAATTGATTATTATATGGTCCTTTAACTTTTATTAATGATATATTTTACTTTACATGACATAGAGTACACATGAAAAATCACATCATTGTACATAAGGTCATTTTTTCCTATGTTTTATTTTTTATTAATAATATATCACTTACACGAAAATACCTTAAAATAGAAAAAATAGTGTCTCCCTTCCAAATCATGTAGGATTTCTTAATAATGATGGGTTTTACATGAACAGAGTTCAAGGAATAAGAAATAGGATTTTACACCTCATCCAAAAATACCAAGGGTGTTTAAATTTATTTCATGATTTATTATAGAGTATTATTACCCCATTAAATTAACCCTTTTTTGGGGGAGTCCCAGAAGTGGAAAGATAATGATTATAACATTTGTATTCACAAATTTCATCATAATTTTAATTTTCAAAATCTTACCCATGAGGTAACGTCTCGGACCCGGATTCCACTCAACAATTCTTTAATCCTGGTTGGCTACATGGCATCATGTGCATATATGCTTTTCCCAAAGACTCTAACTAGAATTGAAGGCCTAGGTTTCCTATATGAGGAGACTATTACCTCATAACTGGACTGAACACAACAGATATATAACTATAGATATGTAGATAAATGAGTAAAACGGATTCACGACAAATAAATAAATAATAAATGATTTTATAAACTATGCTAAAATGAGTATCGTATATTAATAATGATGATAATATCATGTATCTGTAAAGAATCCAAAATAGGTATGTAGTTGGATGTATAATAAATAAGTTAAAAGTACCACAAAAACCAAAATCACTATCTCCAGATAGCATCACGGCCCTCAAATAGTTATAATGTACCTCTGCTATTACTAATGGCATAATGTCTAGAATCGAACTACGATCGCTTTCCCTAGTCTCTACCCACATCAATATAATCAGTATGGGTACCCAATGGTGGCCCGAATAAGGTTTGAGATACAATCCCAGTAGGTCACCACCAAAATTTTATATAAAAAATCCCGGACATGATATACAATCTAAAGGATATATCATAACGTTATTGGTATGTATTAACAAATGAAAAGCACCCATGGGAAAAAAACTCTAAAAAAGGGATATTGCAGAGCCCAAAAAGGCTCCCGAAAAAACAATGGATAATCTATTATAATGAGGAAATAGTGAATGAAGAAAACAAAAACTACAACCTCACCATATACACAATATATCATATCACCAATGACCATCCCATAAAACCTATATATTCTAACAACCACAACTATCCAATATAATTAGAAATTTTATTTCAATCACATTTACGTCGTACAACCAAACATATCAAAATTAACGTAAAAGATTTTTTTCATTGAAGTGTTGGACTACAAAGGGTTGGTTCCAAGGTACATATGACTAAGGAATCCTAGTCGAGACCAAGGAGCATCTTGAGGAATTCTTGGTAATGACACCGGTGGTGTATAAGGATCCGGTTAAATGAGAATTTCCAATACGAGCCTACCAAAATGGATCCATGAAGAAAAAATTCCTTTGGATTCCTATGGAATCAATATCCAAGGAGCATATAGGTCCAAATTATCTTCTATAATAAATCATGAACCATGGGTGAAATGTTCATGGAATCTAAATGGAATCAATATCCATGGTAACCAACCATGTAATTCACTACCATTTCAATTCAGATCTCTCTCCTTTCATCATTTCACAAGCATTAAAGTCCCATGAGTATACTCAATCACATATAAATTCACATTCAAATACATTCTATTATATTACCCACTCATATAATAATTCCCTATAAACTATTAAATCAAAGCATCAATATGTAAAGGAGGAAAACATCTTATAATCATTAAATTCAATTCAAATTATTTATAAATGGCATTCCTCTAACTATTTATGTACTATCTCACCCCAGGGGTGGTTTAAAATGTCATAATTAATGTAAATTCACATATAACACCACATGGGTAGCCTTGGTTGGAGAAATAACCTCTAACAAGTCTCAATGGAACTAAAGGGAATCCCTAATATGTTCTATTATGTCCAATTCAATTCTTCAATTCATTTTTGGTTCCATTACAAAATTTATGGAGGGTGCTACCACAAATAATATCTCTATAAATCATGAATCTAATTAGTAAAATTATATACCACCTACTTCTGGTCTTTATTATATTGCTCATATAGTATCAGAATAAAATTAGACTCAGACCAGAAGAAAAAAATAACGGGGGAAGAACCTAAAATTATAGTATAATAGCTTGAACCTTAATAACATATTTATTTCCAATTAAATAACGAATGGATGAAAAGGAATTGAGTACTCACCAGTGTGAAAAAAAAAGAGAAAATCAACACTTGAATCCAATATCAGACGGAGAAAAGAGATAAAAAATATGGATATTCTTTCAAAGGGAGGTCTCAACAAGATCCACTACATACAAATTTGAAAAAAAATTATTTTTTAACATATTTTAATGGGAAAATGGTCATTTTTTCTCCAAATACAATGCTACATAGTTTATCCACATGATTGGATAACCCAAACACCAAACAAGTTCCCTCTGCTATGATAAGGAGACACCTGCAGAGTCACTACACAGAGTTTTCCTAACCATGTAAAAAATGTACAAAACAATATAAAAAATGTAGCTACTCTTTCATTGGCATGAATATCCATACACATGGGTTGAATAGACATGTGAGCTTCTATTTCCCTCTATCCAAGCCTCATAAGATTAGTTTCATCATGTAGCCTTCCCCGCACAATTTATACTAACTGTGAAACCTGCCAATTTTTTCAAAATACAAGCTTGGTTATGGGCTCTGAACAAGCCACAGACACCCCTGATATCACCATTTCCTAAAAATGATTTCACATGGAGCCATAAATAAACATTTAAACTAAAAAAAAGAGATATACCTCAAGTAAAATCCATTGATGTTACAATATTCCCCCTTAAATCAATTCACCCTTGAATTTCCCTCTCAAGGGTTTTTACGAAATTGATGAGAATAACTCTGGCCACTAATAATGTACATCAGCCTCCCTCTCCCAAGTCTCATTCTATAAAACTTTATTATTCCATAGCACTCATACTAGAGGCACTAATCAATCAGGGAGAACCTTCATGGTCCTATCAACGATAGAAATAAGATTCTCTTGAAAGGACTTATAAGACTGAAACTCAAACTCCTCTAGATTAAAATAATGAGACTTGATGAATTATAATTTCATAGCTATGATTTGTATAAGATTTCATAAATGGCTTCATACCTCATAGGTAACTACAACTGATTTTCTACCAGTATGAATCTCTCTAGAATCATGAATAGTATGTCATATCACATTTAATTCTTATCATATATTTTAATCCTTCTATGTCCAAAACATGATGACACACCTAAAATGACTCGATCCTCAACCCTAAATGATAGCGGTCGTCAGTAATGAATAGTGTATGATTTTTGTTGATATTGTGTAGTATTCTTCTAGTTTCTAATAAACTGGACCTGCATCAATGTCTATTTCATGAGATGTGGTCCCAGAAATTTATCCTCACCTACATCTAAATAGGATAGGGGATATCAACATGCATTATCATAAAAATCTATATAAGGTGTCATCTGTATAGTCAGCTAATATATATTATCATAGGAAAAATATACAAGGGTAATATGCCTCTCCCAATAGACCTCAAAATCTAGTACACATGCACGAAACCTATCCCCAGGCACCTCTATCACCTGCTTTGACTAGCCATTAATCAACAGGTGGTATGCTATTCTTAGAAGCACATGTGTACCCAATTACTACTAAAAAATATACTAGAAATGTGACATTTACCGATAAAATATATCTAATATTATATAATGATAGACCTTGTGAAGTTGTATTATCTCAATAATATTCAACCTCCCATGATTATCAACATTGAAGGTATCCTTGATCAGCAGGAAATGGGTAAACTTTGTGATCCTATCAATAACAACCCACAAAACATCATTACCTCATGATGCCCTCAAAAAACTAGTCATGGAATCCATCGTGACATCACCACATTTCCACTGGAAGACCTATAACATCTATAAAAGGCTTGTGGTCACTCATATTCCCCCTTTACCTGCTAATAGGTGGAACACATCCTAAAAATCTAGATAACACTTGCTTCATACTCAACCACCTGTACTAAGGGCGTAAGTCATGATATATATTGGTGATACAATGATGAACTTCCCAAACTGAGGCATGAAACTCCCACATAATATCCAGACATATATCCACTATAACAAAATCACATCCATGGATACAATAGATCTCATCCTTGTATATGGTTCAACCAGGTGGTGGTTCATCACCTACCAAAATATTCTATATTAACAGGAAATGTGAATCTGATAGCTGCCTCATCCTCTCTATATCTATAAGTGTAGACATCAAAACTAAGGATAAAGGAAGTGGAAATCCCTGACCATCTTGCACCTCTCATTGTATCTCAGAGAACAATACTATAATCTATCACTCATTATTGTCATGCTGAATGAAATTAATCAGATTCCTCATGCTTAGTGCATCATCCACAAATTTCACATTCTACGTGTATGAGAAATATCAATGATTAATAACTATAGGTACAAAACCAACCATCACTGCCTCAAATATATACCGTGCTATGTAAATATATTAATGAGTCTTTTTTGGTCTGTGTACAGCACAAAAATTATCACCTAGTAATTAATGTATCCAATAACACAAATCATGAACAACTAAAGCAGACCCAAGATCACGCAACAGATAGATCCCTTAATGTGTGATTGACTACCAGGACTGGTAAACCACAACTCTATCTCCCTAAATAATCATTTCTCCATGTCTAATACCTAATGAATCACAATACCCAACATAGATTCTATCATACTCAGGAAGAATCAAGATCAAAAGTAATGTCGATATACCATTAATATCCAAAATGAATTTCTGAGACATATATGACCATAAAAACATAAAAAACTTCACTGTCAAGCCTCTAAATGAAACTTCTATGTGTGGGAAGACCTTTATTAAATTCATGTAATATCTAGATATCCCTAAGAAACATCAAATTTCCCTGAAGTTCTTAGGTTTCACTTTAGAAACTACATCCCTTAAGTTCTTTGGGATAACTGATACTCCTATATCTAAGATAATATGACCTAGGATATGAATCGGACCCATAAAAAATTGTATCATTGGGAGATTTTCAAATAACAGAATATTTATTAGTGTATCAAAAATGATATCATGAAATTTTTCGTGGTCATATAGATTGTTCGAATACACCAAGATACCATCCATAAAAACCACCAAAAATGAATCCATGTGAGAATGGAAAACTCAGTTCATTAATGCCATGAAAACATTTAGTGCATTTATGGGATCGAATGCCATAACCAGATACTCATATCGACCTTACCTATTTTGAAAATCTATAAAGGGAATGTCTATAGGTTAAATTCACAACTGATGATATCTGGAATCAAATAAATTTTCCATAGTACCTAATATCTTTGAAGATAATCAAATTTTTCATCTAAATGTGGAAATGGATACGTGTTCTTGACTAACAAACGGGTAAATTATTGGTAATCCATTCATATACTACTGAAACTATCCACCTTTATGTAAAAAGAACTATTTAACCCCATGTATAAGTACAAGGTTAGATAGACAACTTTGCCTCCAAATCGTCTACCAGCCTAATGAGATTAGACAAATTCATATTAGCCATCCTATAAGATGGAATTGATACTAGAATAGATCCTAGAATTACATCGATGGAGAAATAAACCTCTATATTAAGAGGTAACCTAGATAATATTTTTAGGAAAATATACCAGAAATGATCTACCACTATTGGGAAATATTCCAGATCCACTCCCTTATCATCCAGATATAAACATGAAATTTGGGTTATCATCCCTCCCATCCTACGATGCTCTGGTCTAACGTATCTCACATTGGCATCCCATTCTCCCTTTTTCATATAAATTATTTCCTCTTCTGATGTTAAAGTCACCCTATGGTGGTAGAAATAAAAATAGGCTTGATAAGTAACTAGCCAGTCCATCCCAAGTATGATTTAAACCCCAATTGTCTTGAGGAAAAAATGATTCCATACAAAGTGACACCCATCAACCCCATGTGTGAACTCCCTGAATTGATGAACATGTTCTGTTTAGATCCCCTATTATGGTTCTTGTATCATAATTTCCTCAGAAAACTATATTCGATTCATCTATATGAAAAAGATAAGATACAAGAGTAGAGTATTCTATACTTTTACCTCTAACTGTAGATGATTTAGTTCCCTGCTCCTCATGTGTAGGCTGTAGTGAATATATCTAGCATGAAACATGTCCCAATAACACAACCTCAATAAAATGAGTATCCCAAATATTTTTCCTAGGTATAACTGGTTTCTAGCTACCCCTACCACAATCATCAACATAGCTAAATCCACCAGTACTACTCTAGTTCCCAACATGATGTGGAGCAATGAAACATACTCCCAAACATGATGTGGGATTTGACTTCCAACCAATCACCACTTGAGGGAAGGTCCTACAAAAATATTTCAAGTATCCCATCCCACTTCAATCTCATCACTCGGATGGGCCATGATTGCATTTACTACTCTTGTGGCCCTATATTCCACACTGATGTTTGAAAACCGAGATACCCCTAATCATAACTTAACTATTACTCGTCTCATGGGAATATTACAAATATAACTTCCTTCTTAAAGACGTTGAACCACTGGGATAAGAGACCACACTACTCTACTATTTTCCCCCATATTCCCTCATGTCCTTCCATGTAATTAGTGTCTAATTTACTATCTCAATAATAGTTGTCAACATGAACACATTGACCTGAGATCAAACAACATGTATGATACCTTCCTTGAAGTGTCTCTCCATTGATGCCTCATTGGAAAAATATATCTGTGAAAAATTCTGAAGCTCAGTAAAGTTTAATGAATACATCAAAACATCCATAACTCCATACTCAATATGCATGAAATCACTAACTGGATATTCTCTCATAGGATCAGGGGAAAATTTATCATATAATTTTGAATATAAATCTATAAAAACCATACCATGCAGTGAATTATCCCACATCAAAGCATCCCAACAGTGACTATTCTAAAGTATGTATGTCATGAGATTCACTCTACTATCAGGAGGTGTATCTATATGCATAAATATCAACATACTAGTATCAAGACATCGATCAATTGCTTACGAACCATTATCCCACTAAAACATGGGAGGTTGTAGCATCTAGAACATGTGTGTCAGCTCATCCATCAATAAGTCATGTTTTGGTGATCCCTAAAATGTTTGGATTAGATGATAAAACCCCTCATGAAATTGGGCCTCAGAACCAGTGCTGGTAAATTAACTTGTGACATTGCAAGAACTATTAGAGGACCCCTTGTAGCCTATGTCCCACTACCTCCGTAGTGTGGTAACCACCCTCTTGGCATACAACTAGTGGTCATCATGGTTTCATGCCAATACAATTCCAAACACAAACCGAAAGAAAAAACAATATTAGATTTCACATATCAAATAAAATAGTACAAGTCAAAAATATCTAATAAATTGTCCATACCACACAAAATAATCCTAAATCCTGGACTATTAAAAATAAATCTTAACAAATGTAACTAGAGAAACTATCTCTTTCCCACTCCAAATATGGGTCTATGTCGAGTTCTTTATTATTAATTTCACATTCCATTTGAATTTTAAATTGACATTACAATTCAATTTAAATAGATGAATCAATTGGTTCACCAATTCTGATCAATAATGTCCTATACTCCACAAGAACCAAAATATACCATTCAACCTGTCGCAACCTAACACGTTTCAATCCCTGAAACACAGAGTCCATGAATCAACATTCCATAATTGGCTGATAAGGGTGTCTATTATAGCCTAATCATGATAACAATATATAGTTTAAGGCATGTACTCTAGGAGGAAACCATTTTTCTCAATTCCCTTCATAATATTTCTATCACAATTGATGGAATATATATCATGAAACCTACCACAACATCATGAAAACAAAATATTCATCTTATATTGGATAGCATAATGCATGGAATGTGATTCCTACAATCGCTAAAATGATGAATGAGATGGAATAACTTTATATAATTTGGTTTCAACAAAATATTATGTGCAATAATATTAATTTCAATGTCACATTTCAAGTGCATCACCCAATGGAGGAATCAGATCAACTATAATTTTCAAAATCAAGAAACAATCAATTTTCATTCTAGGAAATTTGCAATTTTCCTATAAATGGGTTAGATACTCCTAGAAGAAATAAATACCATTTTTCAATACCTTCTTATGCTTTCTTATTGTCACAATATAATGAACCAGAAATGAAAAAAATTGGATACCACATTGTAATGTAGTAGACCCAGATTCCACTAAATAGTTCCTTGAGCCTAGTTGTATATGTGGTCGCAAGCGAATCTCTTCTGTTAATAGATTCTGATTAAAAGTAGTGAGAGACTAGGGGGGTATTCATGGGTATACTATAACCTCACTACCAAAGTGAACATGGATGATTCATAGAAACAAATATGTAGTGTAAATTGTAAAACTACCCAACAACAGATAAATATCCAAGATAATACTACATAAACTATTCCAAAAGTTATATCATACTCAAATTATGACGATACATATCATTTATCTAAAAATGATCCAAAATAGGTATACAATATTCAGATCAATAAATATTTTAAAAATCCTAAAATGACCAAAATAAATATCTCCAGATATTATCATGAGCCTCATATCGATCCTGTGCTCGCATACTCATATTCATGGAATAATGTCATGCATTGAACCATGGTGACTTTCCCCAGTCCCTACATTCATCCATATAATCTTTTTAGGTACCCAAATATGACTGGAATAGGGTTGAGATAAAATACAAAAAGGTCACCACCCATAGTATCTGTAATATTTCCTAGTTGTGTAACAGAAGCCAAATAAGAGTGAATAACAAAATATGTAAGAAGTAAGAAATGTAATGTTCCCATATCATACAACTACAAACATGTGATATTGTATAACTCAGTAATGCTCCCTACAAAATAGGTTCGATTTCATATAAAAATTCTATAGTAAAGAATAATTAAATAAACACCATGACCTTAACGTACACAGAATATATTATATCACTCAAGGCCTTGTCGTATAACCTATATCCCATAACAACCAAGACCATGTTCAATAATTATAAATTTCATTTCAACCACAGTTGTACCACACAACCAATCATATCACATTTACCATTATTGTTCCATATAATCATAAGTATTAGATAATGATGAGACATATCCGAGGTATATAAAACCATGGAATACACATTGAGTCCTAGGATAATCTTGATGGAAACTCGGTAATGACAGTTTAGGAGTATAAGGATCATGTCAAGAGAGCATGTCCAATGTGAGTTCAGAAATCTAGATCCATGTAGTAGAAATTCACCTAGCTTCCCATGGAATCAATATCTATGGATAATACTTATCTATGGTATATTCTAGAATAAGTAAAGAGCCATGGTTGCAACATCCATGATGTCTAAATGGAATCAATATCCATGGTATACCAACCAAGGAATAAAATTCCATTTAAATTCATATCTCATTCCACTCATAAACACACAAGAATTCATATCCCATGAGTATAACCACTCATATATTAATTCAAATTAAAATCCACTCAATGAGTTTACCCACTCACATAGAAATTACATGTAAACTATTTAATCAAAGAATCAACTCTAAAAATAGAATAAACTGTTAATAAATCATTTCAGTTAAATTAATTAATAAATAGGACACCAATAACTACCAAATCACTAACTCACCCCATGGTTGGTTTAACAAATATATATGAAATAGAAGTCCACATGGTACACCCATGGGTGGACTGGGATAGGGAAAAAACCTCCCTAACATATCATGGTAACTAAAGTGAATCCCAAAAAGGTTGTACTACATTCAATTGAATTCTTAAATTTATTTTTAGGGTCATTAAAAAATGTTTAGTGGGTGGCACAATGGAACCTATCTCTATGAGGAACCAAACCAGTTTAGAAAAGTATAAACGACATACCATATGACCGAACTAGAGTGATCATCTAGTAATAGTTTTTGTTTTGACTCTAATCATAATAAAAATGATGAATTAATGAAGATCCATAAAATATGTAATATTAGATTCCACCTAAATAACTCTCTGACCATAAAGTCATAAAAATAACAAAACTAAAGGAATTGAGTACTCACTAGTGCTAATCCAAGGATATTATCATCAATGGATTATGATATTTGATTGGGGACCGAGATAAAAAACATTGGATATTTGATCAAAGATAGCTCTCAATTTTAGCCACTTCTAATAGATTGGAAAAGAAATAAGGTTTTTTGGTTTGAAAGTATTTTAATTGAAAATGGTGAATTTTCCACAAAATACATGGCCACATGGTTTGGTAGAATAATTGAACAAACCAGTCACTAACAAGGTCCCCTCAAACGCACTAAGGGGCCACATGCATTGTAACTATGCACTCTTTTTCTAATTATATAAAATCCCGGAAAAACACCTCTACTAAAAATTATAGGTTCATTAAAATGGGAGTGCGCCTACATCCACACAATTGGACAAACCACGTTTTCTCCCATTTCTCTCTGTCCATGCCTCACACGATTAGTCAGACAATGTAGCGTTCGCCACACAATATCAACTAATTGTGTGACCTAACTTTTTATCCAAACAATTATGGTCATGGGATCCAAATGAGATCTAAACACCACTGATTCCCACATGACCTAAAATGGAATTCACATTATGATGTAAATAATAATTTAAACTGAAAATAAACATGATCCATAATTTGTATAAAAACCCAGAATAAAACATATGATTATTAGAAGAGGATTTGATATTGTATATAATTACATATTCAACCATCATGGTATATTTAATAAAACTTGTAATGTCTAATTTTTATGATCTAAGAAACAATCCAAAGTAAATATTATCAATAACTGACAATTAAAAATGTGTAATTTGTATCTTATCTACTTGTAATATGGGTTGGTCTAAATAAAACAAGATATACTATAGAATGGGACTTATATGAGGAAAATTACGTTTTATATCTATATAAATATTTTTATTTCATACCACAATAGAATGGATCACATAATATTTTATTTTTTAAATGAAATTTACGAAAATATTATACTAGTTGATTTCGAATGAGTTTAACAATTGTGTGTGTATGATAAAAAGACCAAGGAACGTATTCTCTATCCATGAAACAAAAATATATGTAAATTAGAAAAATAAAATGGATGTTAGGAAGAGATTTTAATTTAATAACATAATGATATTTATTTCTAGTAGATAGAAATATACAATTTTTTTTACTATCATAAACATTACAAAGATCATTTTTAAATAAATCCTTAAAACTATTATCACACAATTGTATAATACTAAGATAACAATGTTCTAATAAATCGAAAAATAAAACATCATTAATTATGGTATAATAGAAAACTAATATTACATATATTGACTATCTGACTCCTTGAGTTATCATTACAGGTGATGCTGCTTCTATCATGACTTTCATGATGTTTCATCTTGGACTAGTCACCACACAAGTGTCTCGAGCACCCACTATCCATTCACCATATAGCTTCATGGGTTGTGTTATCAAGAAATTTATCATAAAAAATAATTATGATAATAATGACTTTGGTGAAAAAATAAATTTGGTTTCACTAATGTTATTTAAATGATATTTTGGATCCCATATTTTTTACTATAGTATTTTTCAAAAATTATATCGGAAGAGAGATATAGAATTTTGTGTGCACCATAAAAAAGATTTTTATATTTACATTTTTAAATATGATTCCATGTATTAATGTAATAGTTTAAAATTTATATTGAGGTAATCCTCTTATAAAAATTAATATTTTTATAGGTTATATATTTATTTTAAAATTCAATCCCAAATTTATTTTTCACATGAAGTTGTGTGCCTATAATTATATTGAATTTCAATTAACCAAGGTTAAACATAGAAAGTAATTTATTAATCACATTAATAGAGGATTCTATTTTTTACATTTATTAACCCTTTTAATTTTATGCATACTTCGTCTATTTCATTGGACAGTTGATTCATATCATTAGTTACTTGATTATATTTCTTTTTAAGAAATTTCAATACTATGTTATTTTCACATAATCTATCATAACTTATATCACTAGCATATTTATGGTATTCATAATTTAAATTAATATAATATTAATTATATTTATCATAATTTAACTAATCTTTTTACATCAATTTGGACATGTGCCTTATGGGACAATCATCAGTTGATTCAGTTGAGGAGAGGGAGTTATCACTAGAACTCCATGTAGAATCATTGAAATCATAAATCGTTTTATTCATTTGTTTCGTCCACTTTTAGAATGTATGGTAATATTGTTTCTTGTTTTCAATATTCAAGAATTTATTGAATTTCACCCCTGCTTCACCACATTGATCACCCTTTGGGAATAAATAATTTATTTTTTCTTCCTCGTTAATTTGTTTATTGTCTTGGATATGTGAAAATTTTTAACATCACATATAGAAGTGTCATAATTAATTTCATTAAAGGAAATAGTGTTATTTTACTTTATTTACCTTTCTTCCTAGTCTTCTATTTCAATTTTTCATTGCATGGAAATATCATATTTCATAAATGACCTAATTAGTTCTTGAACCGATATGTTCTTTAAATCCTTTTATTTATTTTTTTATCATTATTAACTAGGAAAATGGAAATAACCAAATTATATTAATTATAAGTATTTATATAGTAAGAAAAACACAATGATATTTTCTACCATTTCAAATGGTAGTAAAATGAGTACTGTTTTTTAGTAATTCTCATATTTCAATGCATTCTAATACATTCAATGTCTTGAAAGGTCATGTGTAGTCTAGTACCCTATAACTCGTTAGATCCATAATGTGAGACTATAATATGATGCCAAATTTAATTTTTAGTCTTTCATGTTGATTTATAATTGACTTCTTTATTTAATAACCCAAAAATAATTGAATTTAGGTATTTTCCATCCAGTTTTTTGGGTACAATATCATGGTGAGTCCATTTATCCTTTGATTCCATAGTGGGTTTATAACCATACATGAAACTTTACCATATAGGGTAACCTATGATTCTATAAAATGTAGAAATTTATTTTTTATAATAAATTTAATCTAATCAATCAAATAATATATCTCGAACCATGGAGTGTCCTTCGAGAGAACCGTGGGTGTTAGAGGAAGTGGAAATCCTTTATGGTAATTCGATGAAACCATTTATAATTTAGAATCCAACGGTGGGATTGAAAAAAATTATTGGTCAATTAAAATGGAATGAAGGGGTTGAAATTCATTTTAGTAATTAAAAAAATAATATAATAAAATTATTCAATAAATAAAATTAATGATTATGAATATTAGAGATTAAATTACCAGGAAATTTTACAATGTGTTTTGAACAATACTGGATTTCAATTTACATATATCCTCCCTTAAAATTCTTGAATGTTTTATTATACTATGTATTCAATGTTGAAAAATATCATGAGAAACCCTTTATTTATTTTTTGTATCTAGAAACCCAATACAGAGGAAGAGAATTTTTTTTTTCAATGATTATATAAGGAAAAAACACATTCTTTTTCATGGTGAAAGTATGAAAGACAAAAACTCTAACATTGGTGACTGTGAGAAACATGTAATATGAATGAGGATGATAGTTATATTAAGAAAAATTCATTTACAGTACACTCTCAAATGTCACAACAATGTTGAAATATAAAAACTTTAAAGAGAGAGATAATGAAATGAGAGAGAAATGTTTTAAAACAAGTTGTCAGAAATAGAGATAATGTGAGGAGAAAATAGTAACCCATAAAGTACAAGTATTATAGAGGGTGTATATATATCCATAATAGGTTTAATGGTTGTTTTATTGGTTTATGGACATTAAAATAGTTATCATAAGTTGAGAGATATTGTAGGGGACAACAAATACACAACAGTTTGGGAGGCTACCCATGGATTTCATATATAAAACTTATATCGTTCTAGTTGAAGATTCTATAAATATATTACAATTATCACTTAAAAGAGTAAATTTATACGGTATTTATAGATTAGATGCATTGTCATATTATTTCATGAAATATCATTCAAAATCCTTCATTATGTTCTTCAAATATAGTACACATCTTATACATGACCTACTTAAAGCCTATCATCGTAACTCATGTAACTGAAAACATAAAGAATAGTGAGACATAATTAAAATAAATTTTAAACATAGCAGATATCAATAAATTATCATATGTCATAATTCGAATAATTGTATGATAACAAGATCATAAATTAATAATGTAATACCTAGTTAGTCAATGTTCTTTAATCCTGAATCATGATATAAGGTTTCTTCATTGAAAATTATAAAGATTATTAGAGTGTGTAATAATCAATAATAAATCATGGAAAATTATTAAATATCATTAACATAAAGAATATGTTTTTTTGAATGCAAATAATCATATGAAATCATTTCTTTAGTCAATATCCACATCCATGACTGTCATAGTGGACAATGACTGATTATCAATTCGCATCATTCCCAATCCTTTTATTCATAAGAAGTGTTTAAATCCCAATAATATTTTCCTTTATGGAATAGGGCCACTCTCGATTCCATATTTTTCATTTTCAAGGTTCACTCACAACTCTACCATAGTGGATAGAGTACCTTACAGAACTTGGTTCACTCTCCATTACTTTCCAAACTACCTCATGAGATATCATTATTTCACTATATTAAATATATTATTTTTTTATACATTATGTGGTGGATTTATAAACCAAAATGGACTGAAAAAATTATATTTCATCCCCCATTTTTAATGGAGATTTTATAAAACATTAATATTTATTTGGGTTTTGTTTCAAATCAATGATAAATAATTTTAAAAAGCTCTACATGAAATTTTTCTATTTAACAGACTCTATATTTTAAAAAATCACTAAATACTGAACCCCCATCACAAAAATCACTACAGGGCCCCCTCACCACTGATCAATGATGATCTGATCATATCAAACATGGCTTCATAAAAAAATACTAGAAGAGTTCCAAGGCTTCCAAACCTACCTTAGACACTCCTTCAGTGATGTAACTATCTGAACCTCCCCATCAACACTACTTGATGTTGGACCCCTCTCAGCATTCCCATGGACACTATTTAATTCTGTATCCCGCTCTACCTCCCCTTCAGTGCCCCTTGATGTTGGACCGGCTTCCCTATAATCCAAGACACCAGATCCCATTTTTTGATTCTATCACTTACTCTACACCACCAATTCATTACCATTATTTGGGGTGACTATTTTCATATTTTTTTCATCCTAATCAAGTGTACTAGTTTGGTACTATATTATAGGCTATAATTTCTCAATATAGTTATGTTTATTAATTTAAATTTGTAAATAATACGTCAATTCTATTAGATTTTAATATTAAACAATTTTTCTTTTATGGGTTGTTTAGGGTTGATTATTGGTGTTAATTGTATTTCTATTTTGAAAAAGGTATCCCCCTGTATTGTTTTATATTCATTTACATGGATTTATTCAAAATGTGAACTATTCATATGTTTTATTTCTTAGTGTGAACATAATGATTTAATAATTTTATTAAAACTGAAAGAGAATAATTTTAAATGAATTTATATATGGTAAGAAATATATATGAAGATTGTTTATGGAAAAAAAGTGAAATTACATGATTAAAATATTTTTGATAGGGTATGTGGTAAAATAATTCATAAATTTAATATTAACAATATTAGAAGAAATAATAATTAACTAATGTCTGATTGCATAAATTTTTAAATGTTATTTGTTTAGAAATAGTGTAGTGTATAGTTATAAATTATGAAATGAGTGTTTAGGTGTAAATTATGTGTATTGATTCTAAAAATATATTTATTTCATATTCCATTAGCTGTAAAATATTTTGACGTTAATTTATTAATATAATTTCATGTGTATGACTAAATTATATGTCTTAATATGATTATTTAATTTTAAAATTACATTTATCTCCCATTTGAAAAAAAATATATTTTATGTGTATATATAATAATATAATTTTTATTTTTATTTGATATTGTATGAAATAATATACATATAGACAAAAGTTTTATTACCTTACCTTGGTACACATTCCATTATTTTATGGGATTGAACATGTTTTTTGATTTTTTATTTGAAAATCCATCCATTGATTGAAGAATAAAATGTATATTTCTTAATTGAGAATTTAGATGATAGCTAAAGAGATATAAGTATTTTAGAACTTGATATAGAAAAAATTCCACCACATTATGTGTGTTTAGTTGTATTATAGTGCATATTAAAATTTAAAACCTATTAAATGATCCTTTGGGAATAGTGGGAAAATTCCATTAATAATTTAACTCATCAGTTGATTCAGTTATTGATTTTTCATATATTAAATATTCTATTATAATTGGTTGAAATGTTTAAAATGATGATAACATTTTAATAGAATATGGTGTCGAAGATAATACTAGGGTATTAAAAACCTCTAAAAAACTGATTTTTCTACATTGGTTGTAGAGGGAAATCATGAATTGTATTATGAATGAGTCAAATATTAGAAATTTTCATTTATAATAATGTTTTCCACATCAAATGATTATGTGGAATTATAAATAATGTAATGTAGATGATATTTTAGTTATTTTTTGATTTAGTTAATGCTAATGAGACCCTTTTATCATTTAATGAGAGGAAAAAGATTACTAACAATCATGGACATAATTAAATGAAAACACAAATATGATCAATTAATTATATTCCTTATTTGAGAGAATATTTTAATAGAGAAAAGTTTAAAATAGTTTTTAATACTATATGGAATGAAACAAATAATAATTTTTGTTTTAATCTACAAGCTACCTCAAAGAAACATAAATAGTAAATTGATGTGAAATATTTACATTAATTTCCATCAAAATCATAAATGTAATGAGTGTTTGGGTTATCTAAAATTTATGATAATATTACGTGTAATACCATTCAAAAAAATGATGAGTTCATGAAACATCAATGAGAGTCAAAATAATAGGCAAAATTTGATTCATTACATCCATAATTCTTTTATGATCCAATATATGTTACTTTGATATTGGGATATTATGGATTCAATCATGATAGAAATTTAACTAGTATTTTAATCAATTATCCAGTTGTTTTGACCCCTTATAATTTACCTCATTGTATGTGTATAAAACAAACATAATTCATTATATCTATGATTATTCTTAGAAATCAGATGCATAAAAATGATGTTGATGTCTACTTTCATCTTCTTATTCCTGAATTAAAAAAATATATGTAATGATTGTGTACAAATATACAATGTTTCAAATGAAAAAATGATCAAAATGAGTACTTCCCTTATGTGGACTATTAGTGACTTTCCTATATAGTGATACTTGTTCAATGGAAACATAAGAATTATCTTGGATTGTACAGTTTGTAACATTGATTTTTGTGTATCAATGGATTCCTTATAAATGACAGTGGTGTTCCAAGTTTCATCATTAGTTCCATGATAAATCTCATAGATTTCAGTATAAAAAGACATGTTTTAGTGAAAAAATAGATTTTAGGCTTTGATAATATTTATATCAAGATTATAGATCTTGACATAATTATAAAATATTAATACAGTGTTTTGAAAATATTTTTAGAAGAATTAATGTGGAAAAAGAGTTAGAACAATATTTGATATAATTATATCATAACAATGGATGAAAAGGAACATATTTTCTAAATTTCTATATTGAGAATTTATTTTGATACATCATAATCTTGATGTTCTGTACATAGAGAATAATGTGTGCTATAATTTATTATTTACATTGCATACTAATCAAGGAAAGTAAAAAAATTATATAAATTCTTATTGTGGAATATAAGAAATAAATATCAAATGTTATCTGTGGAAAAATGATAATAGGAAGTATCCATAAGCTATTTTTTTCAATTAAAAAAATACCAAAATGATATTTTCATACAAATATTTTAAAATATGTGATTTCCTGATGAATAATATCGTAATATTTTAAATTATATTGATTTGATTCAATGTCAGATACATGGATTGAAGCTTCATAACTCACATTTATAAATAGAGTAGTTTCCATATTTGGAAATTCTTATGTTTTTACCTAAAAAATAAGTGATCTACCAATCGAATCATTATTTAGGAATATTTATGAGAATTCATTTAACCCAAATGAATTGGTTAAACATTATTAAATAATTTCATGAATTCTATGTAATTTATAGATGTTCTTACCCCATCCTTTTCACTACGATGATTCATCAAACACTTCATTTGCCTAAAGAAGGTACAATCTGAGGTCTTGTAAATTATTGATGGATATTTTCCATGGAGAGGAATTTAAAATTAATTTGAATAATATTTATAAATTTTCATAGTAAATATTTTAAAAACATTATTTATTAACTTAATACATTTTATCATTTGGTATATTGGTCATTTGATGTATTATGTGAAAAAAAACATCGCGTCTTGAAGGTTCTATTATTAAAGGTTCCCTTATTGAGGTGTGTTTAACCTTCTGTTCAATGTAATTATATTCAATAGAGATATGATTTAAATAATCATGATGTGATTATGATAATGAAATTAAATTTTATTTGATCAATTAGTCATCCATTGTTCCAAGTACTAGTCAAAATTATGGAAAAATATAATCAATTTCATTGAAAGATATGTCATTAATATGAGAACATGGATATTTTCAACTGAATGATAATATTTTTTATCCATATATAGAAATATCATGGACACAGATTAAAATATTTCCAAGGATCTAAACTCATAATTTTACAAAGATAATTAAATTTTTTAACAATTAAATTGTTGAAAGGTTTTCAGTTCATTTATATTATTAATCTAATATGTGGTTTGAATATGTTAAAAATTAACTAAATTAAGTAGAAAATTATATATCAACTTTATATGTAATGAATGATAGTAATTGGGATGAACAATATAATGTTTTGGGATTTTAATTTGTGGTCCTTTAAATCATGCTTGGACATTCAATGATTACAAATATTTGATGCTTACTGGTATATGCAATTGATCATGATGATGGCTTGAAAACACAATATAATGTTATATTCTTAGTTACAGATCAATGTTACTATGAAAATTTGATTTCTATTTTAACATTATACTATGATACATAATTTTTAGTTTTTTTATTTAAGTATAATTGTGTTAATATTAAAAGGGGTATAAAAATATTCATTTAAATTTTCTTATGTCAAATTTTCATGACAGATTGAAACTAGTGAGTGGGAAGAAGACAATCAATATATTATGGAATCACAAGAAAAAATGAATATTATTCTGAAAATATAGTGTATGATGGGTGGAGTATTATTACCCACATGAAACCAAGAGACATGTATGATATAGATGATAAAGCTGTGCTGATTGTTGATAGTAAACCCTTTAAAAAACAAAATAAATTATTTATACCAAATGGTATTGAAGGTTTCAATCTTTTAAGGGAGAGTGAATAATAATAATGATTAGAAGAAGAAAAAAATGTTAACAATGGAACCTGAAATAAACATGACTATATAAGAATATAATTGGTAAGTTTATTTATATTAATAAATGGGATAAAATATTTCTATTACTAAATTCAATGACAATTTTTAATATTAATAAATGCAAGGAATTTTTTTATAGGTATGACATGTTGGAAAATGATTTGTGTTAGTACATGATCTACATCACATGGTTCTCATTATCCTTTTATGTTAAAAGTTATGATTCATCAAATACCTTGTGAAATTTTTTTATACCATTCCATATTATCCTAATATGATTTCATATATAGTTATGACATCTAATGATCATATCGGGGAATCTTACATGATAAATAATGATTAGTAAATTTTATAAATTTACACATGTATTCATCATTTTTGTAGTCATTTTTTGTTTAGAAAATAATTTCATTAAATGACATTAAATATTTCATTAATATATCATATAAAATTATTTCTTCAATTACATGAATAATACACATCATAATCCTGTGATAATTCTTCAAAATCTATAGTATCAATCATTGAACTGATGAAAACATGTAGTAAATTTGTTAGTGATTCTAGAAAAAATAATTTATCTAAATCCCATTTTATATTTTTAAAAGGGTGATGAATTTTTACAACACTATATACCTTTTAATTGATATCCAAATTTCTATTTTCGATTCATTTTATAGGTAACAAAATTATAAAATGTTGAAGAAATGATTTATAGTTTTAAAATTCACTACTGAGTAGATGTTTAGAATTTCAATCATGTATTAAAAAATTATTATAATGAATAAGATATTTATAATGTCGAGTGTTTTTAGTAATAATGTAATGAAAGTAATACTGGTCATTGAAAATTTATATTTTTTAAATAATAATCATATGCTATTTTGAGTCCATTGATTTCTTTTTTTGTAAATGGAGTTCATTCATTAATTTAATTTCACCGTGGCTATAATTATTGGATGAGATTAAAAACATAACTTGAAAATGATTTGGATATGATCAATGAGTGTTTTATGATATTTGATATCTAATCCTATAATAAGAGATGTGATTTAATGATTTTATTTGTTTAAAAAAACTAAATATAGTACAAATTTACGATGATGTATAACATAATTGAGGCTATTATATGTTATGATAATACAATAATGGTTCTTCATACCATATCATGTTTTCTGTATTCTAACAAAACTTAGTATATCATATTAACTTATAATTATTGTAATTATAATGGCTACCATGTATTCATTTGATTATTGAACCATTTCCTAAATTGATTTTTATCAAATCATATATCACATGAATTTTATTTCATTCATTATTCATCTAAGAGGATCATTACAGATATGTGGTTAACGACATTAAATTATGGCATCATAGGAAGGATGTGGTGAATGATGTGATGGGAAATAACATGACCATGTGATGGAAGGTGTGGGGAGTGAATCCAATTAGAATATCTAGGATAGATATTTGCATTGACATTTTGTGAAAAATAAGGATTTTTAAACTATGTTTTAATTTAATGATGTTGTATTATATGTAATGGATATTATATTTATTTATGAAAGTTAGAATTTGGTTTTAATATAATAATTACATGTTTTTTTGTACTTGGGATTACTATATTAGGAGGTAATTAATTTCAAAATTTTGAAAAGTGCCAAACAAGCGGCAATTTTAAACCTATCTATTTTTATAGAAGTGGTTTTAACAGCCATGAATAAAATATAATTGGTTAAAATCACTGCTAAATAAATTAAATTTCCATATTTAGTAGTGGTTTCAGCCATCATTAAAAAAAATTTCCATATGAATAATAACAGAACATAAAAAATCATTGATAAATATTTTTTTATAAAAACATCTTATTAATTAAACATAAATAAAATCCTCCATTAATTAAAAAAACATATATAAAAATTAATTTTGTCAATTAAAATAATAAATTCATGAAAAAGAAACTACCACTAAATATATAATGATTTACTATATTATAGTGGTTTTCAAAAACATCTATTAAAACAATTGGAGCTAGTTAAAAATGATGTAAACCCCAAAAAATCACCGTTATATTTTATTTTTCCTGTAGTGTCTACAAAATTAATTAGAGGTAAATAAAATTTTGGTTCTTTATACCACATAATTAAAACCATACATATATGTTCAAAAAGATAATAAATTTAATGAACCATGATGGGTTGTCATCGAACCTGATACCTGGCCTATCCCACAACAAGTCTAAAAAGCATTCTTGATCCTTCCGAGATTGTAGGAATTGTTGGGATTCATGATAAACCAAGATAGAATGGTTTATCCAAATTTAAAATTCTATAAATAACCAAAAAATAGTACAATAAATAAAATAAAAATAACTAAAAATCAATAAATGTGAAACCAAATCCTAATACAACAACACAAACTAGATAAAAAACTAAAACTAAACTGAAGACAACAATACTGGAACAGTATTCATGTGACCTCTTTGTCACCACCATCTTTAATACCATCTCACACCATAGGAAAGCCTAAAAACAAACCTAAAAATATAAAAAACATGATTTTACTGATTTAGAGTACTAGAAGAAGGTTGTGATTATAAAAAATCTTAGTATTTGAACGCCTATGAATCCATACAAGTCCTTTCCCAAAACAGTCTATAAACTCTAGTTAGAAATACATTCAGAAAATGGGGTTATATTATTTTAAACAACCAAAGACAAAATTTCCCAATAAATCAATTTTATAAAACAAGTCATGAATATCCTTTTTAATGTATAATTTTATTTTAACTCATAGTTTTAAAAAATCCAATTAAAAATTCAATAATGTTTAAAGTGCCATGCTGAAAATAAAGGAAATAATACATGATGATAATCAAGGAGTATCAAAGTAGTGGAGGACATAGAGATAGTAATCATTGGAATTTATTATAAATCTATAGAAGTAATCCATATACATACTTAGGTAATACACACCTACCGACGTATGGTGTATCTCTATAGTCAATAACTGACGGGCTTCTCTTAATTAGACTCACCAGTGGCATAACCATCCAAACCACTGAACAAATCTAGGGAGTATTAGTCTATGTAATCAGGGCAAGAAATAAACCTTCAGTCATCCCACAAGATTATTCCTAGAAATCCCTAGAAAATAGTACAAATTGAATGATAAGGTCAACACAGTCATGGAATAAACCGATAACCCATATATTCTACCATGCTTGCAAAAACCAATCCCCAATACCATATATAAAAAATCCATCTCCTTGAGGGGGAAACCATAGTGGTTCCCATCACATATCATCACATACAAAATCCTCAAATGATCCTTCATGTTATAAAATCTTGAAAACTAATTCCCAAAAAACTACAAGATGCTAACTGGGCCTTTACATTTTCAATGCAGATTCATTTTCCAAATCCATTTTCAAAACCATGATGAAAAAAAACATTATTGAAGGGATCCTAATAGTCCAAGAATTATATATCCTATTTTCCATCACATTTTTTTATTTATAAATAAAGAAACCATTTATAAAGAGGATGGTTAAAGAAAAGGAATAAGAAAGGGTAATGGTTTTTTGGACATTGGGGTTTTTAGAGAAAATAGAAATGGATACCCATTATCATTTTTTTCTATCCCTTTATGAAAAACCTTCACATATGTATATTCCCTAATACATCGGAACACTGATTTTAAAAACCAAAATAACTATGGTTTCACTTTTAGAATCAATAATAACTATACCAACCATTATAAGGGTCAAAATGTTACCACCATGCCAAATAAGTCAACAAAATCCACACTCAAAACCTGATCAACAAAAAATTTAAATGCTAAGACATTATCAAGGACATACAAAAACCAAAACCCCCAATTAAAATTTTATATATCAATAGAAATTTCACCAAACACTTTATATACATATAGTTATAGGGATAATTGAGTAAATCCTTTAAAACCCCATTTTGAACACATATATAACATGAAAAGACAAAAAACATTCACAACCACACATAACATGAATGAGAAACACTTTTAAAAATTAAATATAAACACTCCAACATATAATGGAATGTTATAGAAAGGATTCATAAGAATACACCTACCTCAATGTTGTGTGGATGCCAAAAAACCCTTAGAGATGTGATAACTATGCTTGATGAACTATCTAAAAAAACCTAAAATCAAATTAATGGACCAATATTATACAACACTCACTATATGGTTTTTCTATGATATATATAAACCAAGAGAGACCATGTATCCAAGAGGTATGGAGAGGAAGATTATTAAATTGACCAAAATACCCATGATACTCACCTTATAAGCTTGAAGAAGAAATAATGGAGGAGGGGAGCCAAAAAGGAGGGGTTTCAGGATCCCCATAGTGAGACCAGGATGAAAATGTATGGAAACCTAAAGAGAATTAAAAATAAAAACCGTAAAAAGGTATATTTGTACTTTTTAATGAACCTGGGAATCTCTCACAATTTGGGAAACTATTATCCAACTATTCAAACTAGCTCTATCTAAATTGCAAAGATCCTCACATGTTTTCCACATGGTTTTGCTTAACCATACCCAAGAAATATGGTTTTCCCAAAAACCAACCTTAATATGCAAGGATTATCCATTGAGTCTTATGGTTTAGGCCAAAACTTGTGTATTCCATACAAGTCAAAGTATTCATAAATAAAATTAAAAGAAACTCCCTAAACTTTAGAAAACCCCCATTGTTTCCTCTCAAACTATGAAAAAAACCCTGAATAATGACAAAACCCATCGTAAATATCCAAAACACGTAAACATACACCAAAAACTCAATATGACCTTCAAGTAAAAGTTCAAACAACATGGAATAAATAAAATAAAATAAAAACGTAGGTCATGGTGTGAAAATTCTCCCCACTACAAATAATCACTTCCCCTAGAAAGTCACTAATCCAAATGAAGAAAAACATGAGCTCAAAATATAATTACTACAATAAAAACCTAAAAACATAGAGTGGTATTTCAGTTACACTAGTCACACATGACCAGTCCTATAGATAACACAATATTAAGGTCCATTGAGAGAAAGAGAGAGAGTTTTACCCACAAAAAACTACATAAAAACCATCGAATCCACCAGGGAACTCCAAAAACAAACTAAAAACCCCTAACTCATTGGAAAATATATTGAATTGTTTCAAATGATACAATTAACTAAAAAATTATTCATCAATTCCACATGACGTGGGAATATCCAAAGTGAGTGAGATTGGAAACAAATACCATCCATGAAAAAGTTATGAAAATGTATTAAAGTAAAACTAATTAAAGACTCACATCCAAGAAGGAACAACCATGAGGGTTTCAATAAAATAATATAAATATATTTTTAAAAGAAAAGGCACATTAATAAGAAAAAAGTGTCAATAATTGAATTAAAACTATCCCCACTTCAATATATGAGATACATGCTAAGACAAGGTTCCGCACACTCAACAATTCCTGACTCCTTGACAATATTCACAATGAGATCTAGGGATAGAGCCCTATTGCCTTAATGATTCTTCTTCTATGTAGTCAGAAACTGGCATCCTCTAGAAGAGACTTATCCTTCTTGAAGCACTTCTTACCAATAATATCCAGATGACCGAAATGATCACATCTATGACAATTATTCAGATGTTCATGATAAGATGACTTTGAATTTATCAATCCAACACATTAGAAACACACAAGTGGACAATATTATAAATGAGTATAAGGAAATAACCATGGAGACTCATCATATATAGTCTCCTCTACTACACCTTTTTCAGTAGATGGATTACCCTTACAAAAACATATATAAATTGGACCACTACCTTATATGAACTGTATTATGAGAACCATCTCAACAAGATTCACCTCATTCATCAACATCCCAAATATAAATTCACCCGAGATGAGGATTGAGTCCTTAATGTATGTAAAATTTCTCTATACAATGAGAGGATATTTCAGTTAGTCTTATAAAGCTATATTCTGATAGGAATATACCCGCTCCTTGAAGTGGTAAACATATGTCTTCACTGTCTGCTGACCTTGATGAATCTAAAAAATATATAACAATTTCAACTAATTAACCTACTCTAGTAAGAAATATCTGATAAAAGTGTTCTTATAGGCTTCCCAGGATAAGAAAAACAATAATGATGATGTAACAATCAACTTCCAACACTCTAAACCTATACCCTCCATCTAACCTAGAATAGATCACACCCTAATGATTTCATGATTTCTCAATGACATGAAAACACCTTCAAATTTCTCAATCCATTATGATGTTTTTAATGGACCTAGATCACTATGAAAGATAGACAAAAACCAATAAAAACATGAATCTGCCACCCCACAGGAAATTTCTTTAGGGGAAACAACTAAAATAGACTCACTGGAAAACATTCGTATATTTTTCGGTGAAAAAATCTAAATAACATAAAACACAGAACCAAATCCACATCAAATTAGAACATGTCACAAAAGAAACATTCCACACACAAAAATCACATCATAATGAAAAAAATCACAAAGGGAAACCCAATTCCTCTTTCAAAAGTAAACATTTACATTCCAATTTCATCAAAAATTCAATCCAAGGTAACATTCTCAAATTACCAAAATCTTTTTAGAATCTAACTCAAACAAAATATCTAAATTTTTGAAAAATAAAATACCTGAAATCAATTTTGTTTTGATTTTTTTGAAAACACATTTTCATTTCAAAATCCAACCACACTTGCCAAAATCAAACCATTACATAAATCACACCAAAATCCTTGGATGGGGAACTAGTGCCCATGTACAACCCATCCACATGATTTAGTATACCATTCCCCAAGAATGAATCCACCACTAGAATGAGTCTATACCTCAAAATCAAGATTCACATGGGTCACTAGTCTCTATAATCCCACCATACAATAAAAACCCACTTTCATTTTCATTCCTCATCCACACATGAGAAGACCAAAATAAAAGACTCAAATCCCAGAACTCTCATCGAAACTCAAGGCCCCCAAAAAGTAAGAGATTATGATTATCATTCAATACCAAACTATCTTTTTTTCATTTTCAAATCATCAAATTACCTAAAACCCATAAAAAATAATTTTCTTCTCTGATATTATTTTTTTCAAAAACCAGTATGGAATTCCATCCAACACGACACTGGACCAGACACATTAAAAGTCTCGAAAGGTTTTTATGATCAACCATGGCTAGAAACTAGTGTTGGGCATCGAGATAAACAATGTTAGAATGTTTTATCCCAATTCAAACTAATATATATATATATATATCCAAAAAATTGTACATATCATAAACCAACAATAACTAGACATCAATAAAGATGCAACTGAATCCATATAATGAAATTGAAACTAGAAAAAAACCAAACTGCATCCAACAAGACCAACATGATCTCCCCATGACCTATTGGTCACCAAAAACCAATAAACCATCCCACTATATAGGAAAAATTAAACCCACAAAACATCTTGGGTCTACTGATGTCGAGTGGAACATGTACGATGTGATCATTCTACAAATTAATAGTTAATCACCATTGAATCCATATATTTCCTTTATTGAAACTGTACATTAAAGATTCATTGAAATACATTTATAAAATGAGGTTTTATTATTATAAAGAAAAAAACACATATTTTCCATAAATATATTTTTTTAACAAAAAGGCACAACATTCCTTTTTAAAAAATATTTCTAGTTTATCTATATTTTTAAAAATAAAATTCAAAATAAGAATTGAATCAAGGTGAACTATCCAAGATGAAAATATCAGAAATATTAAAATATTATAATAAAGTCAAAACATATTACATAAGAAAATAAATATAATAATCATGGGTATTTCCTAACTATCTATATAATAATTCCTTGAACATACTCTAGTTGGACTCACCTTTCAACGTATGGTGAATCTCCAAACTCAAAATGAATCTGGATTCCATAAACTAGCCTCACCATTGGGAAACCCCACATAGAAACTCAATAAATCAGAGGGGTAACAATCCATATAATAATAAATTCAAATAAACCATCAATCGATATTTTAGATGATGCCTAGGAATCCCATAATAATAGTACAAGGATAATTAGGAGGTCATCACTCGCATGACATAAATACATAACACATAGGTGCCATTGTGCATAACTGTACTAAACTCCAACACCACTTATGCGGAGTCCCTCGCATTGGAGGGATAACCACATGGTTTCCCATCACATATCACTTTATGCAGATGTTCCAACCGGGACTTCACGTTATACATGTTTGGAAACCAATTTTTAAAACACTATAGGGGGCCAACCGAGAATTCATGTCATACGAGATTGACTTTATTCCAAAAAATACAATATTCAAACTGATAAAATATATTTTCAATTATAATTCACCTTCCAAATCCATTTTTAAAACCAATATGAAAAACATAAAACATTCATGAATGGTTTTAAACGTGCCTTTATATCAATATAAGAAACAAACCACATTCCATGGTGAAAAATGGTTAACCATTAGAGACCATGTTGGGGATTAGATTGAGTTAATTTAGAATCCAAGACACCATTTGGAAATAAGATATCTAAGGATGAGAAGGAAGAAGAGAATATGTTTTTTGAAATCTGAGGTTTAAAGTGAACATCATAGTGGATAACCATTATCATCTGTGTGTATATCCCTATATGCACCCCATACACTTTAGGATATTACCACATCAAATGTAACACTTTTTTAAAACCATAAAATACTAAAGTATCTAGTTTTGAATCATATAGATCTTTAACACATATTACAGGGGTCCATATGAATACACAAAGCCAAATAAGTCACTGAAACCCAGAAAAAAAACCAGATTCATAGAAAATTAGTTTCTAAGTCATAAACAGGGACAAACATAACCCAAAACACCCAATTACATCTTAATAGATTTGTTAAAATATCATTAATCACTCTTTATACATATATGTATTGGAATAATTGATAAAATCATTCTAAAATAACTATTTTAACAAAAATTCCCACATGAAAGAAAGAAAAAATTCTGAAAGATACCCACAAATCACAAGCATAAGAATCAATTTTACAAATAAAATACAAACACTAAAGTATAAAATGGAATGTTTCAGAAAATAAATTGAAGGATAAAACTACCTCAATTATGTGCACAATCCACAAAACCCTTATAGAAGGAAGAAATAAGTCTATTGAATGATCCACACACCCTATCATTAAATAAATTAACCAAAATCGTAAAAACCACACTCCAGGGTTTTTCTAAGAGGGAGAAAAACCTATAGAGGACATAGAACTAAGAGAGAAAGAGAAGAAGAGGATAAAATTTATCAAAAAACAAAATAAACTTACCTTATAATATAAGAGGATCAATTTTGGATGATGGAGAGACAAATAGAAGGGATTTTGGGAGACCCTTGTGTGGATATGATGAATAGAGGGGGTTCCCAAAATGGTTTAAAAAGAGGGAAGTCAAAAATAGAAATTTCCACTGTTAAATGAACATAGGAAACTCACATGGATTGTCCATACGGTTTTCCAAACTCTGTGACAACCATGAACCCCATACTGGAGGACGAGGTAACCCATAGAAGTTGGCCACAACGTTTCGGAAATCATGTTCCCATGATTTAAATCAGATCAATCAAAATTGTAAACCCCATTTAATGCTTTCCATATAGTTTCTCCAAACTCTGCATCAACAATGTTCCTTGTCCTAGACACCAACCTCAAGCTGAAAAGATTCTCCTTTGGATCAAACGGTTTAGGAAAAAAAAATTGTAGGCCTTGAAATTCAAAATGTGAATGAAAAAAATTAACAAAAAACACCTACATTTTTATCATACTCATTATTTCATATAAAATCATGCACTCAAATCATGAATACGGAAAAAAGAAATAAAAAAACCACAAAAACCCAAAAAACCCCACTGATGAAAACTCAACCAAAACCCCAACCAAAATATCCATCAAAAATAAAATAATAAAATAAAAGTAAAATTGTTGTTGGGGTATGATAATAAATCATTCATCAATTCATCATATCATAACCCATGTAAAGGAATAGAGTTTCAAAAACCTTATATAAAATCCTGTATTTTTTCCTGGTACATCCCTCTTTGAGTTTTTTTAGCCTCTGTGGTTGAGGATTGTTTGGATATTGAGTGAAATTGTTTAGAATAAAAACCTAATGTTTGGGGATATATGATTTCTGGAATTAAATAAGTATGGTTATAAATATCTTGAATGGGTTTATGATGGGTTTTCATGATTTGGAAGGCTTTGGGGGTTGTGCGGGTCCTTATGTAGAATTTTCTTTTAAATTAGATATTGGGTGATTACACTACGTGAACATGTTACACATCATTTAATGGCCACTAGACATGTCATGAACCGGTTAATGGAGTGAATTAGTGAAACATCGTTTAAACCATACATGTGATGTAAACATCCGTTAGTTATAAATATTAATCCATGAATATTGTCCTTTTGGTGAATCCCTTTAAAAAGAGATACATAATGTGTAAATTGATTACATACCACGTATTTATCATGATAAATAGTTTTAAGTGTGTCATGTGTTTGATATTTCTTCATTCCTTAGGTGAATCTTCCTCTTATCAATCTAGGATGATTCTCTATGTTATTTTGGAGTACACTCATCTTTTCGGACACCCTAATTGTGAAATCGATCCCAAATACGTATTTGTTTTTAGTTTTCCATTACTCTTAAATTTTAATTTATTAGGGAGACATAATACTTGGAGTAATTTGGGTTATGATCCTGACAAGGGTTTACGAAGGTTCTATTTACACTGTTCTACACATTTTTTATAATTTTTTTACCCTTTGTAGGAGCATCCTTAATAACTAGATAATGTCAGGGGTGAGAAATTTTATTCATATGGTCATTTTAATTATAGTTATGAACAATATTTTTATTTTACCAAAATTGAATGCAAATGAATTTATTAAATTATGAATTGGGATGTTCCTTGGAATCCCTTGATATCTAGTTGGTTATTAACCTATCTTGTGGGTGCCAATCAAGTGAGAGAACCCTTGATTATAAATAAGTTGATTAATGGATTGAAGATTTTTTATCATGACATGAATTTTGCGTGATTTCATGATATAGATACACCCATCAATGGATTTATTATTAAAATGACAAGAAAATTATTAGTTTATGAAAAAATGATAATGTAAATGGGTATATGAAATATAAATGGTAATTTATATAATTACCCATTAATCTTTATGATTTTATATCTTGATATCCCTGTTCTTATGAATTATGTAATATTTTATACAATTTAATTAAAATATGGTGAATTTTTTTTAGTTTTAAATGTCAAAATGATTATATAGGAGGCTATGCCGCGTAACTCACGATGAAATTCTTATATACCAATCATGGCCCTGACACATGTTGAAATGATTATATACTAAGCATAGACCTGACAAATATTTTAATTATTATATACCAGGTTAGGCCATACCACATACTAAAATTATTATATATTGGGATCAACCCTACTTGAAGGATGAAATGCCTAGATAGTGGGTTTTAACCCAAATTTGTGTCTTATTACCATGATTAAATGGTAATGGTTGACATGGCTTTGAGACATTCTCAAAGACATTATGGAATGGGGCTAAGGATGTTTATGATTTACTATGGTTATATGGTTATGGTTGGTATGGTTGGGAGACTTGATCATAGATATTATGACATGGTGTCAAAGAAGGTGATGTAGTATTAATTTTATTATCTAATAATTAATACACGTATTTATTTGATTATTGTATGCACATATTATCAGACTGATTAGGATTATAAATGGTAGTTTTAACCTACCGAGTTGTACTCACACCCTATTCATGTCTCCTTTTGGTTCTTGGTTTGATTACATGGATGTAGGATTGGGCATGGGAAAATTCCCTTGCTGTTGATTATTGGTTACTACATGGGTTGGAGTTTTGAGACAAGACTGACACGGGGATCAAGACTAGGGAAATTTGAGTCGGCTATTATCTGAATTTTATATATTCTATCATGAAATTTGGTTACAATTCATCATGTATTACATTATTCCTTTATTATTTTTTTGAATTTTTCAGTTTTTTTCATTTTATTGTATTCTATTGTATTGTTTTGTTCTATTGTTTCCACAATTTGATATTTAGTTATTTACTATCGTTTATTTTCGTACTGTTTTGTAACTCTGAAAAGGGGTTATAGTCTCTCTAATATACTTATCTCCCCAACTGCTAGGCAGAAGCCTCTAGTATATAGGGAGTCATGCTTGAGGTCTCAAACCCAACCTGTTTAGGCCACATGAGACTGTACCAGATCAAGCGACGTAACAATGTGTTATCATATGTGACTAGGGTTCTTTTTTATCTCTTTACTATTTGTAAAAGATAGAAATAAGACTAGGATGTCTTCATACATGGTAATGATCTAGTGCTTTGGAGTAGCAAAACCATGTATGGGGAAAATTAGTATCCGTAGGGATGGGACTTTTTATACTATTACCTTGTTACAGTTGATGTTATTTCAACTTAGGTGATTCTCATGTTGTGTGACATTATTCATTCAAGATGTTATTAGTTATTGATATTTTTATTCATGTATCAGTATGGCACAAAATTAGTATTAACACATAAAGTCAGGCACATTGGGATATATATTGACATTAATTGTACATGATAGGGACATATTTATTGCATGTTTTATCTACTTTCCGGGATAAACTGTGGTATAACATAATTTTTAAATCTATTAAATTGAATAAATAAACTATTATATCATGATAAAACACTTTTAATCCATATTTATAGAGAACTAGGGAAATAGTTCTATATTTTTTTCACATATTGAGTTTGACCTTGTGTTTATAGACATTGCTCTATGGTGTTTGTCTATATCGTATAGAAAATTTCTCCTCATCATTTTTTATTTGAGGATCAAGAGAGTGGAAATTAGAACACTCTTAACCCAATTGAACCATAACATCTTATATTTCCTGAGGATCATATTGATTTTTATCTTCACTATATATTTATGAGGGTCATGAGATCCATGGAAATAGATATTTTTGACATTGTTCCATAGATTCCTATGTTGAAGAGATAGTTCTAGATGCCTCATCCACCTACATTCTCTAGGGAGGGAGGACCCTAGGAAGATTATTTTTGGATTGAGTCTCTCCAAATGTTCTTTAATCATCTTGAGACACCCTCATATTAGATGAAGAAGATTTTTACATATATTATTCCTAGATATTCCAAGCATTGGTGGGATATTCTGGAGTATTTAGGGATGAAGTAAATTTATCTTGGAAGAACTTCAAGATGATTTTATTTAAAAATTCCCATCCCAAGACATTGAGGGATAATTTTTCTTATGAGTTCATGCATGTGAAACAAAATTAAATTTCATTTAGGGAATATACTTAATGGTTCACTGACTTGAAGTGCTTTTCACAATCTTTGGAAGTGGATGATATCTAAAAGATAATATTTTTTTCATGATGGTCCTTGATATGGGATTAGGTTATAAGTGACTGTTTTCTATATGAGAAGTTTTTAGAACATGATAGATCTAGAAATCATTACGAATGGGAATTCGAGATAGACTATAGGCCACAAACATTATATTTCAGTAAGGAAAATTGGGAAAACATCTTCTAGTGGATCAAAGAATCACAGTGTTAGTTTTTTTACAGGGGAATATTAGGAAGAGAATTCAGGGTAGTGGGTACCCATCATAGGATAATATTCTATTGTAGTACTATCAGGGTGGAATGTTGTGCCCAAAATGGACTCAGTGTCCCTACCCCAATTTAGTGTGTCGTTCCTGAAAAATATTGGGACACATATAGGGGATTTATAGGGGAATGTATAAGTTGAGTAGTGTAATGGGAACATAAAAGTTACCACAGTCTTGGAAGGACTCAACAAACTCCATTGTAGATAGGTAGTTGGTGTTTCATATGATGTTTTTTTTCAAGGTATGGGACATTTTACCCGAGTGAAGGAACAAAACTACCAAAAATAGGGAATAAATTAAAGTTGTTAGGATACAATTGAAGTTTGATGGGTCGGTTAGCTATATGTTATGTAGACTACTCTGTATATTGTGGATGCAGAACAATTTTCTATTAGAGGTATGATTCTTATATCCTCTACCCTTTCTTGTGTTTTTATTCAAGATCATCACATTAATTTTAATATTCTCTTTCTAAAAATAATTTGGGCTTGATTGGTGAAATATTTTATGGCATTCAGACCATTGGAAGACCATTTTGGGTATGGTTAGGGAATATCAAATGTTCCAAGGCATGTTCAATTGATATTGGTGGTTAACATTTCTATTAGGAACCACTAGTTCTACAATTGATTGGCTTCAATTTGATTCATGGTATAGATTGGTTTGTTCATCACCATGATCATATCATCTGTGACTATAGGATAGTTACATTTTTATCTCTATAAGTAGGAAACAATTATCCCCATGGTGGGTGGGATCATTATGATGTTATCTCATAACCAATTCATTGTAGATTTGATTTTATCATATATAAAATTAACAGTATTTTCCTAGATGATGGTGGAATGAAACTTGATTATTCTCCTCTAGTTGTAGATCATTTTATAGATGACATTCTGGGTGAGTTCTCAGCTTAATTCTCAAAAAAGTGGTCAATTTTACGAATTTGTTGCTATCGGGAGGAGAGCCAATTTATATTCTCCTTTATAGAAAGACACCAGTAGATATTCAACAGTATGAATTATAGTTGTATGTTCCATTAAAAGGGTCTCATAAAGGGAGTATATATCCTTGGGTTTCTCCAATTATCTTTACCATGAAGTCTGATGGGAATTTGTGCTTATGTGTGGAATATCGGTGATTGAATTAGATGATGGTCAAGAACTAGTATCCACTTCTACAAATCGATGATATATTCAATTATCTTATAGGTACTAAGATATTCTACAAGATAGATATTTTTTCTGGATACCATCTGATAAGGGTGATACCATTAAACATACCTCAGACTTATTTCATGCGAAATTATAGCTTATATGTGTTTTCAGTGATGTTTTCTATAATGAATAGAACCCCAGAGGTATTCATGGACTTAATGAATCGAATGTTATGCCCATTTATGGACCATTTTATGGTTTTTTGTCGACAATACCTTATTTTACTCCCAATCAGGAGATGATCATTCCCAACCTCATGAAATTATCTTGATTATATTGAGATGGCCTTGTATTTACACCAATATAACCAAAGGAAGAATATGGTTCAATAATGTAAAAATATTATGCCATGACATCTTAGAGGAAGGATTGTCAATGGAATCAGAGAAATTTGAATTATTGGTATTCTAGAAGCATCCCAAGGATGTATTTGAAATTCATAGATTTCTGGGTTTAGAAGGAATTTATTGATTCTTTATCTTGGGTTTATCTTATAAGTCATTACCATTGTTTTGGGATGACGAAGAAAGGAGTGAAGTTTGTTTGGTCAAATTCATACAAGAGATACATTCCGGAGATGAATGGTGTGCTGACCACATCACATATCAACTCTTTATCTATGATGGGTAAAGTATATACTATGTACAATGACACATCTAAAGATTGACTCAGAGATGATTTGATATTGGAATATAAAAAGGATTCTTATGTAAATATATAGTTGATACTGCATGAGAAGAATTATCCTACTCAAGATTTGAAATTTGTAGCAGAAGTACATGCCATGAAATTTTGAAGGCATTATCATAGGGTTGACAGGTTTGTGGTATACAGTTAATACATGTTCCATAGGTAAATCTTTTTATAGTGGGACTAGATCCGTGAGAAGAGAAGGTGGGTTGAGTATATGAAGTCTTTCACTTTAGGTTGGATTAGACACTAGGAAAGTGAAACATTTTTGTTGATTATTTGAGCCGAAATACAGAGATAGAGGCAGTACATCAGTATTTTTATGGTGGAGGATATTGGAAAAAATTTAATACACGTATCTATATGTTTAAGAGTATTAGGGTCGAGTAGATATGACAATGACATTTATTATACCCATGCTTTTTGATAGGGTCTAGACTATGTAGTTATCTAGTCTAGAGGGATTTTTTCTAAGATATATCATATATGATGGGGATAAACTTTTGGAATGGAATCATGGATGTGGAAATTATATTATTTCAGGTGGTCCAGTATGGAATCCTATGAGATTATGTGAGAAGTTGATTAGAGAGTTTATTTTTTCTATGTGTTTGGTAAATCCTGGTTTGACAAAGATGTATCATGATCTCCATAGACAATATTGGTGATCATGAATAAAGGATGAGGTAAAAAAATTATATAATGATGTATTAGTTGTCAGCAGTTGAAATCTATTCATTAGAGGATTGCTGGGATTTTACAACTTTTACCCATTTCAATTTCGAAATGGGATGGCGTGACTATATATTTTTTTGGGGGGATTACCCATGAAAACCCATAAAAATAATTCTGTAGGGGTGATTTTGGATCAACTAAAAAAGGTATCCCGCATATTTTAAATCATAGATACCTTCACAGTTGATCACCTGGATAGTATTTATGTGACTAAAGTAGTTCAGCTACACGGTGTTCCGAGGAGTATCATTTTATACATAGATCATTATTTCACATCACAATTCTATAAGTGTCTTCAATATCATTTGGGGTCAAATGTTCTTCTGAGTACGACATATCATCATCAAGCTCAAAATTTGTTTCAAGACAGTTATTCAGGTTCTAGTGGATATTTTTTAACCTCTTGTATTTCATTTTTGTTGTTCATGTAATCATTATATGGATCTACTAGAATTTTCATATAATAACAGCTTCCATGTATCAATCTAGATGGATATTTTTAAGTATTTTAAAGAATTCAATTCCAATAACCTCTTTGTTGGTTTTAGGTATGTGAGTTGAAGATTTTTGGTCCTAGTCTCAAGACAAATATTTCTAAGTAGGTTTAGTTATCCAAGAAATGGGTTTTGACTACACAGAGTATATTGAAATTTTATAATGACCATCGTAAATGACTGATACAGTTTATGGTTGGTCATTATTTTTTTCCAAAGATGTCTCTAAAGCTTTCAAAAATATGAACTGGGATATATAAAAATGAAACACTCAAGTTTTTCGAGCCATTTGAGATAGTGGATAATGTTTTTCTAGTGACATACAGATTATCCCTTCCATAACTCCACAATTTCATTCATGACATGTTTCACATTTCGTAGCTATAGATATATTACGTAGCACCTTATCATGTCATAGACGTAAGATACATTGGGATTGAAAAATATGTGTCATTTGAGGAGAGCATGATATGAATTAAGTACCTTATCAAGATGTGTTAGAAATCTATTGATATTCCATAGTTTTGAGTGTAGTGGAATCATCATTGAGTTTAGTAAGAGAACAGATAGAGGGAGTATGATATGCGAGCATAGTGGATAACATGTTCATCAAGACCCCACTATATTCTTGGAGTAGCCTGAGTAAGCGTTGTTTTATGGTGGAGAGGTTGTAGGATACCATATTGTTTTATTCAGGTATGACCCTCTATGAGATTTTTATTCGATCCTTAGTGGTCAAGTCCAGTTCAGATATAGAGATCCTTTGTTGGGGAAAATTCCCAAAAATTTGGTGGTAGTTTTTTATTAAATCAATGGAATTAAATTATAAATTTTTTAAGTTGGTTTTTAGTGTCTTTCATTCTTTGGAAGACATTCAGGGTGGTTTTACATATGAAAAATCTAGGTTTAAAATATTTTCTTGTCAATGAGACACTATGCATGTGTTACACAATGTGTAACTACTACTGGACATGTTGTGATCCAGTGAAGATTGTTAATCTGTTAAACATCGTGTAAACTGTAATTTCCATGTAAAAGTCAACAAGGTTTAAATATAAATCAATGATTATGGGTTTTTTTGTATCCCTTGAAAAAGAGATACAATACATTTAAATGTATTACACATAGATTATTTATTAGGAGTAGTAATTTTTAAAGGGTTGTGCATTTGATATTTCCACATTCTCTCTATGCAACTTCCTCTATTCAAACTGTGATGGTTCTTAGGTGGATTTTAGAGAACCATTCTCTTTTTTGGATTGCACATTTTAGAAATTGGACCTTGGTATGTCATTGGATTTGGTTTTATCTTCCTCTTATGGTGATCCATATTGGGGGTGGTGGGATCCTTGACCACGTTTGGGTGTGATCTCAAACATGGATGATCTAGGTTCATTGTGAGATCTTATTCACCTCCTTACTCATTATTGTTACCCTATATTAGTGTTTTGATAATTTTGGGTTAAAATTAGGGGGTCTAAATCATTACCCTTTGGCCTGTTTAATTTAAATTATGTGAAATATTGTGATTACACCAACATAGCGGTGCATGATTTTTAGTAAATGATGAATTGGATTATTCCTTAAAATCCTTCTGGATCTAGATCTTATTCACCTATATTTTCGCTTCTTTTTGGGTGATTGAAACCTTTATTATAAATGAATCGATTAATCCCTTAAAGTGTGTTTATCATGATTATATGGGGCATTGGACTAGGTTGAAATGCTAAAATTATTATATAGTGGGATATTTCTAATGATTCAAGCTAAAATTATTTTATAGTAGGCTTGGCCCTGACAAATTTTGAAATTCATGTATTGGCATTGACACTTTTTGTAATTCTTATATACCGGGCTTCTACCTAATACATGATGAAATTCTTTTATAATAGTATCAACCCTAATTGACTACATAAATTCTTATAAATCATTGCTTGGACCAGATTATTATTTTATTACTATGGTTAAATGGTTATTGTTGACATAGTTTTGAGACATTCCAAGAGAAATTCTAGCATATATCCAATCTTGGTTACAATTTACCATGGTTTTATGGTTATGGTTGGCATGGTCGAGAGAAATGATCATAGATATTCAATTATGGTTTTGAAGTAGGTTGACATGTTATTAATTTAATTTTTTAACAAATTAATATACAGTTTTACAAATTTATTGCATGAACATACTATCATATTTGTTATGTTTAGACATGGTGGTGTCATCCAACTATGTTATACTCACACCCTATTTATGATGTTGTTTCGTACCCACGTAGATTACATTGATGTACTATTTTACCATGGAAATGGAATTTATTGTCGATTGTTTTTTGCTGGCGGGATAGAGTTTGGAGATTGGGAAGCCATTGGGATTGGGATCGGGGAATTTTGAGACTTTATTTAAGTTAACTAGACTTTTATTTGTATAAATTCCATCTGTAATTTTAGTTAAAATCCGTATTGACATTATATTATTCCATTATTATTTATTATTTTATTATGTTATATTTCATTGTTTTTTGTCCACTATATTTTAATATAGCATTGTTTTAATACTATAATATTTATTCACACACTATTTTCTATTTTTCATTATGTTGTAAATTTGACCAGGGGTTATAGTCTCCCTAATACACATATCACAACTCCACTACTTTTTGATAGCCTCTGGAGTATGGGAATGCATGCAAGAGGTCTCATACCTAACTCATTTCTTCAAAGAGAGAGAGAGATCCAAATTGGGTGATATTACAACATAAAACTTTTAATTATAGCATAGCCCACTAAATGAAATAGGATTCATAAATATTAAATCATAATATAATTAACTCATTGGAAGAAAATAGGTTTAATATATTTCTTATTAAATCATCTTCATCATAAGCCACAATGATATGAAAACTACATTTTTTCAGAAGATCATTTCACTAGTGAACCATAACAGTTCATAAAGGATGCCTATGTAGATGAAAAATGCCTCTAAAATTCAATTTTAACAATTCTTTGAAAATAATGAAAACATTATTTTATTTTAGTATCATTAAAATTCAAAAACTGGTAGAATATTGAAAAAAATCATTGAAAAAAACAATTTTGAGTCACAAAGGATGATTCAATTAAAATAATTTTCATAATTGTAGTAAAAATGATAGTGCAATAAATGTTGAAAAAAATATTCCATTCAAACATTCACTACTACAGATATGGCCTTTAAAAAGAGTAGAAAATTCCATTTACAACTTTAAAAAAAGAACTGTTACTCTTAGTAAAGATGAAGGGGGCCCCTTTTATCAGTTCCAAAAAAATCATCGATAAATGTTTCTTTTATAATCTCTATTTTAAGCAATGTTAGATTCCCATTTTTAACAACCATTAATTAATAAAGCTAATAAAAGTTTAAGTTTCTAAAAAAAAAATAAAAAAATTACAGATTGGAGGTCATTTTAACAATGCTTCTCCCCTCCCTTCAACAACATAATAAATAAAAACCACCCTCCCATGCACGCACCAACCCTACCCTAACCCTAAAACAGTGCTAACACCTCCATTAACAGTTCTAGCACAACCCTTCACCACGGAAAGTGTCCCTGCTTCTCTAAGGATTCTAACTCAAGACCTCCCACATTGCACATGGACACATTACCACTCCTCTATATTGATTTTCTTCCCATTTAAATAAATAAATATATATATATAGTTATATATTATCAAATATAAATATTTATATATATTAGCATATATATTTATATTAATATATATATTTAGTTATATTAATATATATTAATATATTCATATATTAATATATATATATACATGTATCATTATTTTTATATATTAATATATTTATACACATATATATTTATTCTTTAATTAATATATATTTATATCTATATATTTACATATATTTAGTTATATTTATTATCTGTATATTTATTCGTATATTAATATATATTTCTTTTTAATATAGACACACACAAACACACACACACACACTCATTATATAAAAATATATATATTAATATATTTTTATTTTAATTAATAAGGATATTAGTCTTTTATTTAAAAAATCCTTATATGTTGAGGAATACATTTTATATATAAATAGTTGAAATTATTTATTTGTAAAATTTAAATTTTTATGTGAGAATATATAAAAAAATATTTTATATATTTTTGTATATTTGATTATAAATCACATTCAATTTTAAAAAATGATACTATTTCAAATCCATATAATATTAATGTAATCTCTCATGAATAAATTCATTCCCCACTGAAAAAGGGATATCAACACCCTTAAATGAGACTGAAATTCCATGGAATGTTAAAATATTAGGGTATCTGAACTAAAATAATGTTTTGGAGACATTCTATACCATTTTTGGCCTTGAAAAAAATACTTATTGGGGTTTTTATTGGTCATGATGGTGTAGATATCATCACAGGCTTTGATTTGATATTATGTAGAGATCAAATAGACTCCCAAATTAATTTTATGGATGTCTGATGATTGATTTATGTTTTCAACATATTTTAGATGATTTATTACTTATTGTATTTTTCTATCATCATATTGTTATAAAATGAAAATTACTCATATATAATTAAAAAATTATTAACTAATATTATTATTTTTAAATATTTTATAAAATATTTTCACTACATATCATATATATTATGTGAAAATGTATATTTATACTTATTGAAAATGGAACACCCCAAGCATCCACGGTATGCTTCTTTTTGAATAATACAATAGCATGTGTTGTACGCAACATCGAGTTTAACACACCACAACCACTAAAACTAGCCGTTATGAATAGCAATAAATTTTTTTTGAAATATTATGAATTTTATCTTTCCAAATGAACTTCATTTTTGGATTTGGAATATCAAAATTATATTAGGGTATATTTTTGGTATTTTTCTGAAAACTTTCAATTTTTTTTGAACAGTGAAAAACAATGAGTTATAGTTTAAAATAGAATTTTTATTCAAATAAATATTTATATTATTTAAATTTATTTTAGGTCAAAATAGATACATAATACCTATATATGTTCAATGTAATTCATTGTTGACGTTTTTTAATAATTTTAGATATATAAAAATTTTATTGAATTTTTCACCGTCTTTTACCAACCTCTTAGGAGAATTTTCAAATTCATATAAAACATAATTTTACCCCTTCTGTGAATGGAATTTCAAAAATAAAATAAACATAATTAATATCGAGGTGTAAAATATGGTTCAATAAGATAAAAATATTTTTTGATGAATATGAACGTTTTTCGTTTAGTTACCACGGTTAAAAGTAAATTGGGTAATTAAGGGTAAATATGATATTATTATTACACTAACACATATCCTAATTCAATTGGATAAGTATAATTAGATCAAAAAAACCATAGAAATAAAATATGAACCTCTTTGGCCAACTTGGATTAGATTATGATACTTATTATTATTTAATTCAAAGAAGAGTTAAAAGAGTTAAAATCAATGTTCAATAACTAAACAATTTTAATATAGGGTTACACATAAGATAAATTTGACTATAAATATTAATATGAAATTTATAAATATTTCATAAATATTTATATTTTATTTATATTTTTTATACATGAAATATATAAATTTATTTATGACACAATGATGATGCAGTAATTAAAGTATTAATGAAGTATGAAAATAATTGATATTTTAAATATCCAGATAAATATAATATGAGACATTTTATGAATTCCACTAATTTTTTAGATTAATATGACATTTTAGGGTTGGGTAGGTGGATTTGTTTTTATGTAATAATGATGTTATGAATTTAGTTAAAACAGAATTCCAATTAGTGTCAAAATTGACATTAAAGTGTTTTTCAAACAAATATTATATTATTAATTGATATTCTATTCCTTAAAATAAAAGGTTTAGACAAAGGAATTATATAATGATATTTGTATCATTAATGAACCACATGGGGTTTTATAAGAATTATATAGTATGTTTATTAACCATATAATATAAAAATACAAAGAGATGTGGTAAATGTCAAACTATTTAACTAAGAGTTAAATCTAAAAGATAAAGCTAATATAGTATCCCAAACCTATCTAAAACCTATTGGTTGAGTGTTTATTGACCAATACTAATATTATCTTTTATAAAATCCAATTTTTATCCATTAGAAACCGAAAATTATTTTTTATAAAATCATATTTCTATCTTTTCCTAATGTGCCCCTCACCCGTCTTATAAAAGGGCACTCCCCCTTCTTCTAATACACACCTTCGAACCCATTTTTATGGGAAAAACACTGCCCAAATACCCTCTAAACTATACTATATTCATCCTAGAGGCCTTCCTTTAGTCATAAATCCAACCTATGTAGCCCTTTTGATCAAATCAAGAAAAAAGAACCCGAAGAAGATGTAAATATCTCACCACCTCTTTCAAGTTCCTTTCTTCGTCCACTTACTTTTTATTTGTTGTTTCCATTAAAAAAATGATAAATCCAATATATTCTATATACTGTAATGTTGTTACAAATATGGTACAACCAAATTCAATATTCTGTCCATCCTTTGAATGACATGTCACCATACGTGCGTACATACGGCTTACTGTCTCCATGTTGTGGTGTAGTTGTTATTAAATAAATTATTATTTGGATGGGTATAATAATGATTTATAATTGATGTAAATAATAAATATAACATGATAATGATTATTTATATATTATATACCATCCAATTAAATAATATTTAAATATCAAAAGAATTATAATGTCGCTTTGGAATACGTATGGATTACCGTCTCCACGAACGCGATGTGATTTATTCTCCATCATATCCATTCAAGACTAATTTTCATTTGATGATAAAAAATAATTTTTAGAGAATTTATATCACTCTGGATATGAATAAGATACATCCCATCCATAATAAATTTTACCCAAATAACAAATAATATAAAGGAAAACGAATTCGTTAACACCTGAAATGACGATAATACTAAGATATTATTAACAAAGTAATTTTAAAAGATCATATATGATATCATATTAATTTATATTATTATTTTATAATTTAATAAAAATTATTTAACCATTCTATAGAAGGTTAACTGACCCTCAAACAAGTAAAAGTACAGGGTAAGGGATAATTTCACAATCTCTTCATTATTTGAGGTTGTTTGTACGTAAATTATTCACTCGGACCACATTATCATCAACATCCATGATTCTTAAAATTGTATTTCAAGACATATTAAAAATTTACTATAAAATGAGTTAATGTAATATATACCCTTATTTGACCTTATATGTTTTGAAAGGAATCATTCCGTCATTTTACAAGCATGGTACATTTTGATCTTTTCGTCAAATTTATGGTAAGAATGTTTTTTAACATATACGGTAGGTACAAATATATTATTCCATTATAACATTGTCGAATCTTCCATTAAAATATTATAATAATATTTTAAAAATAAATTTTTTCATTATAAATTATGTTACTCCTGAATGATTTCAAAAAAGAATGATATATTTCTCAAAAAAATGTTTTCATTTCATCTATGTCAACATCCTTGGATGGATTTGAAGCATATTTAGAGTTGATTTATTATGAAAAGAAACTTCCATATTGTACTAAAGGTTTTGTGATATGCTGTCACAACCCTTCCTCGGGGCCCGTGCTGTGATTACCCCAAGCCTACCTTCCATATGCTAGGGGCTGGCGACTAGCACCAAAGGCGTAAATCCTGATAACTAGGAAGGCATTTCCTTTATAAAAGTAAACTAAACTCCACAGTGTACAAGCGGAACCAAGACACTAAGTAAAAAGAAAATGCTGAAAAGTAAATGGGCAAGAATACAAACCCAACTGAAACTACAGCAAAAACTGAACAAAATTAAAACAGATAAATACAACAGCTGGAAGAACGAAAGAGGCTCTTGGGTCTTCCTCCTCGGATCCTACATGAAGGGTAGGTACAGATAGCACAGCTCCTAGATCGTCCACCACAGATCCTACCTCAAGGGTAGGTTCAGATAGCGCAACTCTTGGATCGTCCACCACGGATCCTACCTGAAGGGTAGGTACATATAGCCTCTACAACGCTCTCGCCCATCAACATCCTCTGGGTTTCGTCTCGCCGTGAAGTCCACCTCCTGATACTCACTCGTTGTGTGGTCCTCCTCCGGGTACCGTCCAGTCCTCGAACACTTGGCCTCTGTCAGCACTGCCCGTCGTCTGCAACCAACACAATGAGGTGAGGGCATAGCCCGTGCAGGGGTGAGTATACGATACTCAGTAGGGACCCCGAGACCATTAAGGTCTCACTAAAACCAACAAGGATAACCACAAAGAGAATCTCAATAGATAACCTCTACTTAGGTACATTACCATACATATACCTATGTTATCAAGTAACCCATCTCAATAATGAGGAAACACAATGTTTATGAAATCAACGGATAACCACTACCCAAGTATATGCCCATACATATACCAAAGTTATCAAGTGACTCATCTCAATCATGAGGTAAACACAAAGATCATAGACTCATATCAAACCAGGATTTTCATTATCGAAACTGTAACTGCTGATGAGCCTGTCTATGGAGTGTATAGTGACCGTGTCACAACTCTGAGGTACTGATCACTAACCTAAAGCTGCTGAGGTACTCCTCCTGTCAAGTACCGTGGGTCTGCCACCTCACACAGTAGTGCTCCTCCGCCATGGGTCTCCCACATCACACAGTATTCCTCCCCCTCATAGCCTACAGAAGTACTCCTCCTGTCGAGTAACATGGGTCTGCCACCTCACAATGTAGTGCTCCTCCACCATGGGTCTGCCACCTCACAAAGTAGTGCTCCCCATTGGGCTATTCTAGTTACTCCGAATCGAATCAGACAAGCCGTTATCGATCAAAACCAGCTACACGGTCCTCCAAGTCTGTATGCTCGTCTCCAGGAGGGTCCGCTCCACGAGCTACAGGTCGATACTCCAAGTATCAAAAGTTCCACGAAGAAGTATCTCAAATGGCCGACTCATCATAGAGGTCTCAACGTAATAGACGACGCGTCAATCGGACTCCCGGTCTGTGAGTTATTAGCCTTTTCGTCCCAGGGGCCCGGTTGGTTTTGTGTGCGAACCAACCCGGCCGTTTGTCAACATTACCCTGAACTCTCATAGGGTATACTCATAGGGTATACTCATAGGGACCGTTTCTCAACGTGATCACCAACGTCGCTAATGGTTCGTCAAACGGATGTCCGGTATGAAAGATATCAGCTTTTCCGTTCCAGGGGCCCGGTTGGATTTCTGGTACAATCCAACCCGGCCATACTCCAACTGCGTCTAAAAATCAGGCAATGTATGCCAAAAGTTCCGTCTCATCCATAGGAATCAAATGAAGTCTACGAAAAATCAATTGGACGTCCGGAGCTCAAGATATAAGCGTTCCTGCTCCGAGGGCCCGGTTGGTTTTGTACCCAAACCAACCTGCCCATACACAATGTTCTCTGAAACCTTGAGTGTATTATACTGAAACGACCGTCTCAATCCAAGGATCATATCACAGCCGACAGTGCATCGATCGGATGTCTGTGGCCCATGATATTGGAGAATAACTAAAAAAGGACCGGAAGTGGGGGTTTCGGGCCCAGACCAATCCGGCCCGAGACCCCCTGGGTCGGCCCGAACCGGGTCGACCCGACCTGGGTCCGGGTATGACCCACTTGGGTCTGGCCTCGCCCGGCTCGCGCGGCGCCGCCCGACCTGGGCATGGCTCGGTCCGGCGGACCGGCCAGGACAGCTGGCCCGGCGCGATGGCGCCAGCCAGGGGCTCGGTCGAACGGCCGAGCCGTTCGGATACGGGGGGGGGGGGGGGGGCACTGCCCCCCACTTTTAGTAACCGCAGCCCCTTTATGGGCCGCTCACATCCGGCCAGCTGGGGGTTTTGAACCCCCGGTTCTTCCTTGGTCGGCCGACCCTCTCTGGCCGGCCGTCTTCTGCCGCCACGGGACCGGCAAGGCCGGTCCCCCCTTCTCTGGCGTCGGCAGCCCGATTCCGGCCGCCGATTCCCCTCCTCCGCCGCAACTTATACTGCGGCCTTGATCCGTCCGGCATGGTGAGACGATGTTGCGCCCCTCCGCCGTGGCCCCCTCTCTGGCCGCCGTGTCTTCATGTTTTTCTGGCGCGGCGCGACAGCACCGCAACTTGGTTCAATTTTCAAATGCGCGTTGTGATGGCACCACACATCCTTTCCGCTCATTCCCGGGCGGTGTGACGGCACCGCGTCACTTTCCTTCGAACCACAACAACAAAAATAATAGGGGGGGAGGGTCGGTCGTGTTTGTGCGTTCCAGGCCCCTCCTGTTAAACGATATCAAGCGGTCCAAATGAATGAGGATAGATGACGGAATAATTTCTAAATAAAAACACATAATCCCCTACCTCATCATTTTCGTCGAACGAGACTTCATCGCAGAATTAACCATCACAGGAGGAGACGTCGCAGAAGGAGATGTCGCGGAAGGAACGTCATTGTCTTTAGGTGATCTCTGAGGAAGGCGTCTCTCGCCGTCGGAGGATGGCGTTCTTCGTCGGCGGTGGTGTGTTCTTCGCATTCTTCATCGAAGAATGATGAATCCTCAATACCTCTCTTTTTCTCCCAAAGGATCCCACATCATGAATTCCAACAAAAAATAAAATAAGTTCAACACTTATTTGACTAACATAACTTAAGAATTTGAATTTCAAACATTCAAAATAAACTCACCAGTTAATTAACTTAAGTTATCCAAATTAGTGGTGAGTAGAAGGAGTTAGAGAACATGAAGGGGTGGGGTTCATGTGGGACCCACCACCCTCATAACCTCCCATGGGATGTTGGGTGGTTTCCCCCAACTTCCACCCAATGATTTAAACCACTTAGAAAATAAAAATTGTAGTTAAATTTTTATTTTAACTTCCAAATTTTTTATCAAATTCTCTCGTGAAAATGCAACTCCGGGAAAGGTGTTCCTAAGCAAATATTGGTGCTGCAAATCCATCGGTGCCCTCAGAATCGATTCCGACCACCGGTTCAAATGTTAGAAAACCCCGCTCGTTCGTTTACTGAACGTACCCGAGCTAAACTTCGGATTTTGATTCCGGGCACACCAGACCTCGGAATCCGGCGTCGTCAGAAACTGGGTTCTTGTAAAATAAATAAATTAGAAAAAAATTTCCCTTGAATTTTAGATGTCTTTACATTACTCGCACCTCGGGGATTTATGTCCTCGTAAAGCTTAAGCACAGACAAGGGAAACAAAAGTGGTATTGAGCACGCATCTGAGCCTTCCACTCCAATGTTCTTACCTGGAGGTTCCCATACATCCAAATAATGTGCACCTGAGGAATCGACCGTCCTCGTAGGATCCACTCCTATCGATCCTCGGTCCCCACTAGAACCTCCGAGAAAGTCACCCCATCACCAAAGTCCAGCTCCCCATGTTCGATGACACGCGAAGGGGCGAGCACGTATCTCCTCAGTTGAGATACATGGAAGTCGTCGTGCACCTGGTGTAACTGAGGTGGATGGGTCAAGCAGTAAACCACCTTGCCTACCTTGTTGATGACCTTAAAAGGTCTGTTGAACCTTGGAGATAGCTTTTCGCCTCGGCCACATCTCCGTAATTCCACTTCGAGGTGATACTCGTAAGAAAACATGGTCCCCATCCTCGAACTCTAGTGGTCTCTGCATCCTGTCAGCATAAGGCTTCTGTCAGCTCTGAGCTGTCCACATCCGCTCTTGGATGACCTGGAACTTCTCTGGTCCCACAGGAGTTGCTATGATTTCTTCTTTGCCGATAAGAGAAATCCGGTCTCATCCCATGGATGAACCACATTCTTTGCCTAATACAGTCAATCCAAACATGAATGATGTATTCATGCCATGGACGATGTCGTAAGGCCTCAACGTTACTGCCAAGAGATCCAACCGTCACTCTTGCCTCGAAGGGTCGAGTCACACTGTCGGCATCAACGTGAGGTCACTGGGTCTCTTCCAGTAGGAATCTCAAATGTGAGGGTCAAGTCAATAGTTTAAACCAGAAACTCTTAGTACTCAAAAAAAGAAGCAAATGTCACAAAGGTAAGTGTCTTTATATTATTTTAGCTCATAGTACAAAGACAGAAATGTAACAAAAACAACATGGAACTAGATATACAAAGAATAAAAGGAAACCACTAGTTCCACTCCTGTCCACTCGCTTCCGGAGCTCTGTAGTCGTAACCTTCTACTGCCTGAAGGTGAGATCTCCCATGTCCACCAATTCCCTATGGTCAGGGTGGACCTCCTGGTAGTGGTTGTGGAAACACCTCGAAGCGTAGTCCACCTCCAACTGCACGGCCAGCTCCCCTCCCTTGGCCTTCAGCTCCTAGCGGTCCACCTTGATCGAACCTCTGCCTCTACCTGGGAGGTTCTTAATTTAACTGTTGGTCATCTGCATGGCGGGTCGGACAGTCACGTGCCATGTGACCAATACTTCCATAGGAGTAACAATGCATGTCAGGTCTGGCTCTGTCATTCCCCTTGGTGCCTCGCACTACCAACCCTGAGTCATGCAGTCAACCACCTGTAGGTTTGGTCTTCTTGGACCTTTGCATCATCTCTCTACTGCCTGATACAGAAGAATCTTCTGCATGCCGGCTAGTGGTGGTTCCTGATGCGGGAGAATGCTTAGCAAGGAAACTCTCCACTAAGAGGGCTCACTCCAACACCCCTGTCTGCGTTAGAATGCTGTGAGAAACAACAGAAGCTCTAATCTCTCACATGAGCCCTGCTTGAATGTTTGGTCCCTGAAGAACGGGTCATGTAACATACCTGTGGAGTAGCGCGAGAGGTCTGTGAACCTCGCTAAATACTGCGCCACTATCATGCTTCCCTACCACAGCTGAAGTAGCTCCAATATACGCACCGCTCGAAGGGTGGCTGGTACAAACTCTACACAGATCATGCTCTTGAAGTCTACCCATATAAGTGTCACCTATTCATGCATCTAGAGAATTAGGCTCTACCATCTGCCTAATGTTGCCTGAAGAAAGCTGGCAGCAAGGATCACCATGAAGTCTGTTGGTGTCCCCACTAGCCTGAAGACTCTAACCGCAACCTCCAGCCAATCCTCAGCCGTCTGCGGGTCCGTCTCTCCCCTGAACCTGGGTGGCCTCTGGCACTAGAACTCGTGCAGTGCGGTCAACCGACATGCACCCTCTACTGCTGGGGATGGTGGCATCGGTGGCCCAACAGATAGTAGTACCGCTGGTGGCTCAACTGGGATATGCCCATGTACTGAGGCCACGTCGCTCTGCGGGCTGTCAGTACGAAAAACTCTTGAGCCTCTAGCTGGTCATCCGTGAGGAGGCACCCTGAAAGAAAAAATCATGTCACGGTCAAGCTATTATACCTGGTGAGATGGCCTGGTTTGAGCTGACTCATAAAAACTTCTGGAAGCACACACACAATCAGTGTTTTCTTGCACAAAGTCGGAAATCAGTTGTCAAGGTCCTGGTGCATGGATATGTCTGCCGCCCGCACAAACACTAGACTCCCTGAACTAAAAACCACACTCGGTACTCTTAACACTATCCCTTCATAGAAAGAAAAATATCAGAGTTATTAGTTATGTGGTAGAACCGACTCCTCTGATTCTAATTTTCCCCGACCCATCCTTAGGGCCCGTGCCGTAACTACCCCAAGCCCGCCTTTCACAGGAAAGTGGCAGGCAACTAGCACCAAAGGCGTAAATCCCAATAATTGGGAAGGCATTGCCTTTATAAAAGTAAACTAAACACCACAGAGTACAAGTGGAAGTAAAACACTAAGTACAAAAGAAAGTACTGAAATGTAAATGGGCCAGAAGACAAACCCAACTAAAAGTACAGCTACAACTGAACAAAATTACAACAGAAAAAGAAAACAGCTGTAAGAACGGAAGTGGCTCCTGGGTTTTCCTCCTCAGATCCTACTAGAAGGGTAGGTACAGATAGCGCATCTCCTGGATCATCCACCATAGATCCTACCTAAAGGGTAGGTATAGATAGCGTAACTCCTAGATCGTCCACCACGGATCCTACCTGAAGGGTAGGTATAGATAGCCTCCACAACGCTCTCACCCGTCAACTTCCTCGTAGTGTCATCCCCCGTGAAGTCCATCTCCGGATACTGACTCGTCATGTGGTCCACCTCCGGGTACCGTCCAGTTCTCGAACACTCGTCCTCTGTCAGCACTGTCTGTCGTCTGCAACCAAAACAAAGAGGTGCGGGCATAGCCCGTGTAAAAGTGAGTATACGATACTCAGTAGGGACCCCCATACCCTCAAGGTCTCACTAAAACCAACCAGGATAACCACAATGAATATCTCAACAGATATCCTCTACTTAGGTACATGCCCATACATATACCTAAGTTATCAAGTAACACATATCAATCATGAGGAAACACGAAGTTTATCAAATCAACAGATAACCACTACCCACGTATATGACCATGCATATACCTAAGTTATCAATTGACCCATCTCAATCATGAGGTAAACACAAAGATCATAGACTCAGCTCAAACCAGGATTTTCATTATCAAAACCGTAACTGCAGATGAGCCTGTCTCTGGAGTGCACAGTGATCCTATCACAACTCTAAGGTACTGCTCACTAACCTAAGACTGTTGAGGTACTCCTCCTGTCGAGTACCGTGGGTCTTCCACCTCACACAGTAGTGCTTCTCTGCCATGGGTCTACCACCTCACACAGTAGTGCTCCCCCTCATAGCCTACAGAGGTACTCATCCTATCGACTACCGCGGGTCTGCCACCTCACAAATAAGTGCTCCTCCACCATGGGTCTGCCACCTCACAAAGTAGTGCTCCCCACTGGGCTATTCTAGTCACTCTGAATCGAATCGTACTAGCAGTCATCGGTCACAGCCAGCTACAGGGTCTCCGTACTCTGTATGCTCATCTCCGAGAGGGTCCGCTCCATGAGCTATAGGTCGATACTGCAAGTATCAAAAGTCCCTCGAAGAAGTATCTCTAAGGACCACCTCGTCATAGTGGTCTCAACGCAACAGACAATGCGTCAGTCAGATGCCCGATCTTTGAGTTATTAGTATTTTCGTCCTAGGGGCCTGGTTGGTTTCATGTGCGAACCAACCCTGCCGTTTCTCAACTCTACCCCGAACACTCATAGGGTATTCTCATAGGGACCGTTTCTCAACGTGATCACCAACGCCACTAACGGTTCGTCAAACGGACGTCCGGTCTGAAAGATATCATCTTTTCTGTTCGAGGGGCCCGGTTGGATTTCAGGTACAATCCAACCCGTCCATACTCCAACTACGTCCAAAAATCAGGTGAAGTATGCCAAAATTTCCTCCTCATCAAGAGGAATCCAATAAAGTCGATTGCACGTCAATCAGACGTCCAGAGCTCATGATACAAGCGTTTCCGCTCCGAGGGCCCGGTTGGTTTTGTACCCGAACCAACACGCCTGTACTGAAAGTTTTCCGAAACCGTGAGTGTAAAATACTGAAACGCCCATCTCGATCCAAGGATCGCAGCTCATCTAACGGTGCGTCAATCGGAGGTCTTTGGCCCATGATATGGGAGAATGACCAAAAAAGGTCCGGAAGTGGGGGTTTCGGGCCCAGACCGATCCGGTTCGAGACCCCCTGGGTCGTCCCGAACCGGGTCCTGGTCTGGCCAGCTAGGGCGTGGCCCGGCCCGACCTAGGCGCGGCCCGGCCTGGCGGCCCGGTCTGGCGGCCCAGTCTGGCGGACCGGCCAGGGCAGCTGGCCCGGCGCGCTGGCGCTAGCCAGGGGCTCAGCCAAACGGCAGAGCCGTTCAGATGCAGGGGGGTGCTGCCCCCCGCTTGTTGTAACCGTGGCCCCTTAATTGGTCCGCTCACGTTCGGCCAGCCGGGGGTTTTGAACCCTCGGTTCTTCCTTGTCCGGCCAGCCCGCTCTGGCCGGCCGACTTCTCCCGTCATGAGACCGGCAAGGCCGGTCCCCCCTGCTCCAACGCCGGCGGCCCGATTCCAGCCACAGATTCCCCTGCCCCGCCACGGCCTTTGTCCATCCGGCGCGGCGCGGCGCGATGACACCGCACCCCTCCGCTGCGGCCCTAATCCGGCCGTGGTGTCTTCGGGTTTTTCCGGTGTGGTGCGACGGTGCCGAGACTTGGTTCAATTTTGAAATGCGTGTTGCTATGGCGCCGCACATCCTTGCCGCTCATTCCAGCACTATGCGACGACACCGCGTCACTTTCCTTTGAACCGCAACAACAAAAATAATAAGGGAGGAGGTTTGGCCGTGTTTGTGCGGTCCAGCCCCCTCCCGTTAAACGATATCAAGTGGTCCAAATGAATGAGGATAGATGACGGAAGATTTCTCAAATAAAAACACATAAACCCCTACCTCAATGTTGTCGTCTAATGAGAATTCTTCGCAGAATTAACCATGGCGGAAAGAGAGGTCGCGGAAGGAGACGTCGCGGAAGGAACATCGTTGGGGTTAGGTGATCTTCGAGGAAGGCGTCACTCGCCGTCGTCCTCCGTCGGAGGTCGATGTTCTTCATTGGCAGTGGTGCGTTCTTTGCATTCTTCGTTGAAGAATGAAAAATCCTCAAGACCTCACTTTTTCCCAAAGGCTCCCACAACCAGAATTCCACCCAAAAATAAAATAAGTTCAACACTTATTTTATTAACATAACTTAAGCATTTGAATTTCAAACATTCAAATTAAACTCATCAATTAATTAACATGCGTTATCAAAATTAATGGTGAGTTGAAGGAGTTAGAGAATATGAAAGGGTGGGGTTCGTGTGGGCCCCAACACCCTCATAACCTCCCATGGGAAGTTGGGTGGTTTCCCCCAACTTCCACCCAAAGGTTTAAACCACTTAGAAAATAAAAATTATAGGTAAATTTATATTTTAACCACCACAATTTTTATCAACTTCTCCCATGAAAACGCAACTCCAGGAGAGGTGTTTATAAGAAAAAACTGGCACTGCGAATCCATCGGTGCCCTTAGATTTCGATTCCGAGCACCGGTTCAAAATGTTAGAAAAACCTGCTCGTTCGTTCACTGAACGTACCTGAGATAAACTTTGGAATTTGATTCTGGGCACACCACGCCTCGGAATCAGGCGCCCTCAGAAACTGCTTTCTTTTAAAATCCCAAAGAAAATTTAGAAAAAAAATTCCCTTGAATTTTAAGGGTCTTTACATATGATTTACTGTGGATGTGTTATTTTTATACCATTCATGGTTTATGTATAAAGTATTTACATTTCATATGATAGTTTTAATATGAATGTTTATGTTATGTGTAAACATTTTCATATGAGGAATGAATCGGACTTAGTAAGTGATGGGTGGAGCCTTCTATAGCTCCTAGATGCATATGTAGGTCTAATGAGAAAAATTACTGTCTCGGCAGAAGGCCTTGAACAAATATTATATGTATTCTTGGCACAAGTCTTTGACTATGTGGTTTTGAATGTCAGGCATTATTCATTCCAACATTATTAAAGTGGATATTGATATTTCATGTTATTATTTGACTAGTAGAATATCCATGTGAGTAAGTAAATTGAATTATTAGATTTTATCTTTTCTATATTATACTAAAGTTATTATTTAAAAGGATTATGTTTTAGTCATATACATTACCTTAAATGTTTATGCTTATTTATGAATGTTTCTACTATGTTGTTATCCTTACTGAGCATCTGAGCTCACCCCTTTATATGTTTTATTTTTCCTAGGATGTGAAGAAGTATTTTATAAATGACCTGTAGGGATAGTCTGAGGGGATATGCGTGTAGAGTATGGACACTATGTTGTTGTATTTGTATCACTTTATGATGTAACGTAAGACTTATGAATGTATCTTGTACTTACAAGGATACTAAACTAATTGGTCATTCATGACTTGATCTTTTGTGATCATGCCAATGTAAATTAATAATGTACTGACTCTATGGTTCAGGGGATGGGGCGTTACAGTTGGTATCAGAGAAAGTTTCGTACAAACCATGAAAACTAGATTTAGATAAACTCTAATTAGAGCACATTACCCTAATATATGCTTTGATGATTAGTATATAATAACTTCCTAGAATATTTGTAATATAGATATTTTTTTATTTTCTGAACAATACATCTCTGCTTGGATATGATTAAGTAGAGGCTGCTCTGGCACATATGTACCTAAGGTTATAAACCAAAAACACCGCTTTGAGCTAGAATTGAATGGGAACTGCTGCACGACAATGGGTCTTGCTGCACTTTTGGTTACGACACTACCAGCGTATATGCTTAGGATAATTCTTATTTTCATTACAAACCATTATAAAGGGTTTATGATTATATACATCATCAATGAATTTTCTTATGACTTTGGATTATATCCATAAACTGTTCAATTTATGTTGTGTGTATTACAAGGTTGGATTTTGGTATTGCGATTCATAAACTATTCTAGTGTATTCCATTGTTTATAAATGGATCCTAGTAGAAGGAATGGAGGCTGTATCAATGCATGCACTCCATGTAGGGATTTCCCTCCTACTCACAATAATTTTAGTGGAGCTGGTGATGCAACTAGTTCCAATTAGCTAATCACTATACTGGGACAACTCACTCAGGTTATGAATAATATCCTTACCCGTATCGAGAAACATGATCCACAGTGTGGAGGATCAATGATAGACGGTGTCATGAGTAAACAACCACCAATCATTCAATGGGGGTAAAAATACATCAGTAGGTGAGCAATGGATAAGTTCCCTAGAGAAAATATTTCATGCATTGGGGAGTAGTGAAAGAGAAAAAGATGCCATGGTAGTTAATCGTCTCACTAGAGATGCTGATCAATGGTGTTCATTGATACAAAACACAAATGAAGATGAAAGAGTGTCAATTATGGAATGAAGGGAGTTTAAGGATATTTTAATAGAAAAATACTTTCCTCATCACCATCGAGCAGATATAGAAATACAATTTCTATGTCTAAGGAAAAAGAAGTATGAGATTTTTGTAAAGTATGAGTCCAACTTTACAAGGATATCAAGGAATACTGTAGATTATATGCGTAAACCAAGAATTAATATTGATCATTTATTTGATGGGTTAAAATTGTTTCTCCGTCGAGCATTAGTCTCACAATCCTTCTCATTATACGAATATATTTTCTCATGTGCTATCAAGACAAAAAAGGAATCCTCTATGTGTTATGACTTTATTGAAAATCAAGAGAAGAAGAGATATTTTAATCACTCTGGAAATAAAAATAAGCGGAAGAAGGGAATATTTGAATATCCATCCTACAGTAAATGTGGGAAGAAACACCTTGGTAATTTCTTGAAGAGAATGAGAGTCGGTTACATGTGTGGTGAAAAAGGCCACCAAGCTCGTAATTTCAAGGGGAAGAAAGAGGCTACTAATGTTCAATGCTACAATTGTAGGGAGATGGAACATTATGAAAATGAATTTTCTAAGAATCAGGGAAACATACCTTAGAAAAGGGAAAGGGATCAAGGCCAAGCTTATGTGATCACTACTACTGAGGTTTATGCTCTGAAAGACGTGGTGGAAAATAATCTAATGGTTTCCCCAAGTTTATCCAATTCTTTATTTGATTCTGGATCATTTCATTGTTTCATATCTTCTCTATTTGCTATGAAAATTTGATATTTCCAATTTTATTTAACAAGGGAGTTGTCAGTCAAAACACCTACGGGAAGTATCATCACAACAAATTTTTGTGAATCAGTTCCCATTAGGGCATATAAATGCTTTTTATCTGCGGATCTCATCGTCATACCCATTTTTTAATTTGATATAATTATCAGTATGGATTGGCTTTCTGAACATGATGTGAAAATTTATTGTAAGAATAAGAAGGTTACGATTTTCGATAATGATGATAATGAACACCTTATCTTTAGAGTGGAATTGCCACCACCTCATTCTTATCTAGATCCACCCCCAGTATCTCAACTAAATTAAATTATTGGGGAGGAAGAGAATGAAATTATTGTGGGCGGGGAAAATAATATTCAAATAGATGATGTACCTATTCTAAATGAATATGATAATGTGTTTCCAGAAGATTTACCTGGACATCCTCCAGAATGAAAAATTGTGTTTCCCATTGACCTAATTCCTCATTCAAGGCCTATATCGAAGACCCCTTATAGAATGGAAACAATGGAATTATTGGAACTAAAGAAAAAACTAGAGTAATTGAGTAATAAGGGATTTATTCCCCCTAGTGTTTCTCCATGGGGAACCCCTGTCCTTTTTGTTAAAAAGAAATATAGATCTATGAGGTTGTGCATTGACTATAGGGAGATCAATGCTATAACAATTAAGAAAACGTATCCCTTACCTCACATTGAGGATTTATTCGACCAACTTCATAGAGTACAATAATTATGAAAGATTGATCGTTGATCTGGATATTATCATTTGTGTGTTTAGAATGAATATATTCAAAAAATAGCATTTCGAACCAGTAAGGGCATTACGAGTTTATAGTAATGCCTTTTGGATAGAATAATGCACTCTCTGTCTTCATGGATCTAATAAATAGAGTTTTCATGTAATATCATGATGAATTTGTAGTGGTATTTATTGATAATATCTTGGTATACTCCAAAAGCTATGAAGATCATGAATATCACTTGTGCATTATCCTGAAGACTCTGAAAAGACATGAATTATATGGGATGTTTAGCAAGTCTGAATTCTGGCTTCAGTAGATTTCTTTTCTTGGCCATATTGTCTCCTACGATGGAATCTCTGTTGATCCTTCTAAGAACAAGGCAATACATGAAATTATAGCACCGATGAGTATATCAGATGCACGTAGTTTTATTGGTTTAGCAGGTTATTAATTAATGTTTCATCCAGAATTTTTCCCGTTTGGCTAACCCATTAACAAATCTCATAGGAAAAGGGGTGAAATTTGTTTGGAAAAAAATAGTGTGAAAAATGTTCTGAATAACTGAAGATAATATTAGTAAATGATTTTATATTTACTCTACCATTGGGGAATGATTGATTTATTATTTATAGTGATGCATCAAATAAAGGACTTGGTTGTGTCCTTATGCAAAAAGATTGGGTTATTACCTAGGCATCATGACAACAACAAAATTATGAGCAAAAATATCCTACTCATGATCATGAGTTAGTAGCTGAAATATTTGCTTTGAAGATATAGATACAATATCTATATGGTAAAAAATGTGAGATTTATATTGATCACAAGAGGTTGAAGTATATTTTCTCACATAAAGAACTCACCACGAGGAAAATAAGATGGCTTGAACTACTCCAGGATTATGATTGCATGATACACTACCACCCAGAAAAGGTAAATAAGGTGGCATATGCTTTGTCCAGAAAATATCATGGAGTTTGGAACAATACGAGAGTTGAAAAGAATCCTATATATATGTATCTAGTAAAGATGGATATGGTAATCACCATAGAAGGGGAGACATCCATACATTTTTAAATGGTTTATGAACCATATTTTCAAAAAATGAGAGAGAGTTCTCATACCGGTGATAAAGAGTTTCAAAAGATGATTAAAGCTGTGAATGATGGGAGATTGAGTGACTTTTTGTATAAAGATGGAATTTTGGAATTTGGTAAGAGACTTTGTCTTCACAATATACCTGATCTAAAAATAGAATTGTTGGATGATTGTCATAGTTACAGTTTCTTTATACACCATGGTAGCACGAAAATTTATTGAGATTTGGAGGAACATTTTTGGTGGGATAACATGAAGAGGGAGATTGCTTATTTTGTGTCAAGATGTATGGTTTGTCAATAAGAGAAAGCTGGAAGGCAGCAACCTAGAGGAGTCATGCAACCTATTCCCATACCTGGGTGGAAATGGGATAATATTATGATGGAATTTGTCATAGGACTACCAAAGACTCTTAGAAGGAATGATGCAATATGGGTCATTGTTGATCATCTTACCAAAACTACACATTTTATTTCTATAGGGAAAAATTTACCACTTGAACGTTTTTCAAGACTATATATTAATGAAGTTGTAAGACTTAATGGAGTAAGACTATTGATTTTGTCTGATCAAGAACCTCGTATTACGTAATGATTATGGATAATTTTTCAGAAGGATCTGGATACTGAACTTCATTTGAACACTACCTACCAAACTCAAATAGATGGAAAATCAGAACAGACTATTCAAACCTTATAAAACGTGTTGATATCATGCTCACTTGACATTCATGGTATGTGGAATCAATATTTACCTCTACTAGAATTTTCCTATAACAATAGCTTCCATTAAAGTATTCAGATGGAACCATATGAAACATTATACATAAAAAGATGGCGCACACCAACCTGTTGGGATGATATTGGTGAATGAAAGCTCGTAGGCCAAGAACTGGTGGAGGAAACAATGGAAAAGGTGAAATTAATCCAAAACCACATCAACAAAGCTCAATGTAAGCAGAAGAGATATGATGATAACCGTAGGAAGGATTTGGAATTTCAGGTAGGAGATCATGTATTTTTCAAGGTATCTATATGGAAGGGTGTTATACATTTTAGTAAGAAGGGAAAATTGAGTCCCAGGTACATCAGACCTTTTAAAATTCTAGAACGAATTGTGGTTATAGCTTACTATTTGGCAATGCCGCCAAATCCCTCCAAAGATCATGATGTGTTCCACGTATCACACATGAGAAAATACATGCCTCACCTAACCCATGTATTCACCTATGATGAATTAGAACTAGAACCCGATCTGTTTTATTGCAAAGAGCTTGTCAGGGTTCTTGATATAAGAGAACGAGTGATGAGAAACCAGACCACTCATCTGGTAAATGTTCTTTGGAGAAACCATAAGATGGAAGAAGAAACGTGGGAACATGATGAACTTATGATGAAGAACCACTAGAGTCTTTTTATGTAGTAATATTTTTGAAATTTCGAGAATGAAATTATTTAAAAGAGGGGAGAATGTAACACCCGAAGATTCCATGGTACACTTCTCTTTGAATAATACAACAGCGGGTGTTGTACGAAACTGTTAGTTCTAAAACACCACAACCACACAAAATAGCTGTAATGAATAGTAATACCCACTTTTTGAAATATTATGAATGTTATCATTCAATATGGACTTCGTATTTTGATTCGGAATATCAAAATTAGCTTAGGATTCCATTTTGATATTTTTCTGAAAACATTCAATTTTGGATGAATACTGAAAAACACTAAGTTATAGTTTAAAACCAAATTTATATTTAAATAATTATTTATTTTATTTAAATTTGTTTTAGGTAAAGATAGATACATAAAACCTATATAAGTTCAATGTAATTAATTTGAGTCGGTTTATAATAATTTTAGATTTATAACACGTTTATTGAACTTTTCACCGTCTTTTACCCACCTCCTAGGATTATTTGATAATTCACATATAAAATAATTTTACCAATTATGTGAATGGAATTTCGAATATCCTAAAGACACGGTTAATATCAAGGAGTAAAATTTCAGTAAATAAGAATAAAAATAATTTTTAGTGAATAGTAACTTTTTACTTTTATTTACCACGGTTAAAAGTTAATAGGTTAATTAAGGGTTAAATGGTATTATTATTACCCTAACACATGTACTAATTATATTGGATAAGTATAAATCGACCAAACAAACCATAGGAATAAAATATGAACCTCTCTGGTCCACTTGGATTAGATTATGACACTTATTATTATATAAATCAAAGAAGGTTTAAAAGAGTTAAAATCAATGTTTAATTACTAAAAAAAATTTAATATAGGGTTATGAATAAGATGAATTCAACTATAAATATTCATTAGAAATATAAAAATATTTCCTACATAATGATATTTTATTTATATTTTTTAGAAATTAAATAAATAAATTTATTTATGACACAATGATGATATAGTAATTATAGTATTAATGAAATATTAAAATAATTGAAATTATAAATATCCAAATAAATGTAATGTGATAATTATTATGAATTCCACTAAATTTATAGGTTAATATGACATGTTAGGGTTTGTTATGTGTATTTTTTTCGAAGTAATAATTTTGTTATGATGTTAGAAAAAACAAAATACAAATTAGTGTCAAAATTGACATAAAAGAGTTTTTAAAACAAATATTATATTATTAATTGATATTATATTCATAAGAATATAAGGATCAGCCAAATGACTTATATAATTATATTTGTATCATTAATAAACCACTTGGGGTTATCTTGGATGTATATAGTATGTTTACTAACCATATAATATAAAAATAAAAAGAGAGATGGTAAATGTAAAACTATTTAACTAAGAGTTAAATATAAAATCTAAAGCTAATATAGTGACCCAAACAGCTCTATAATCTATTGGATGAGTGTTTTTCGACCCCTCCCCATAGTAGAATTTAAATAATACCCTTTTATGGTATTAAAAAACTAAAATGATTTTTTTTTTTATAAAATAATAATTCTAGCTTTTCCTATGGTCCCTTCACCCCTCTTATAAAACTACACTCCCCTTCTCTCTAATTCACACCTTCAAAGCCATTTGGCTCGGCAAAAACCGACCCAAATACCCTTTAAACTATCCTACCTTCATCTTAGAGGCCTTAAATTAGTTATAAAGCCATCCTATGGATCCCTTTTGATCAAATAAAAAGAAATAACCACAAAATGAGGTAAATATCTCACCACCTCTTTCAAGTTCCTTTCTACTTCCACTTCTTTTTTCTTTGTTGTTTCCATTATAAAATATTAACTCTAGTATCATATATATACATTTATGTTATTATTAATATGGTACAACAAAATTCATTATTCTATCCATCCTTTGAATGACATATCACCATACGTGCGTATGTACGGCTTACCGTCTCCACGTTGTGGTGTTGTTGTTATTCAATACATTATTATTCGGATGGGTATACTAATGATGTATAATTGATGTAATTAATAAACATAACATGATAATTATTCTTTTTATATGATATAACATCCAATTATAGAATATATTAATATCAAAAGAATCATATTGTCGCTCCTGCGTACATACGGAATACCGTCTCCACGAACGCGATGAGATTGATTCCACATTGTATCCATTCAAGACTAATTTTCATTTTATGATTAAAATTATTGTTTAAAGACTTGATATCATTCTGGATATGAATAATATACATCCCATCCATTAAAAATATGACTCACATGACAAATAATATATAGGAAAATGAATCCGTTAACACTCGAAACGATGATAATATTAAGATATTATTAACAAAGTGATGCTAAAAGATCTTATATGATATCTTATAAATGTATATGATTTCTTTATAAGTTAATAACAATTATTTCAACATTATACAGGAGTTTATCTAACCCTTGACCAAGGAAAAGTACAAATTAAGGGTTAATTTCACAATCTCTTCATTATCCATGGTTGTTTGTAAGTAATTATCTACTAGGACCACTTTATCATCCACATCCACGATTCTTAAAAATGTATTTAAAAAATTAAATTTTTACTAGACAATGGGTTAAAGTCATTTATTCCCTTATTTGAACTTATATGTTTTTAAATTAATCTTTTCGTCATTTTTAAAACAAGGTACTTTTTGACCTTTTCATCAAATTTAATGTAAGAATATTTTTAATATATACAGCGGGTGCAGCCATTTTATGACATTATAACATTGTGGATGCTTCCATTACAATCTTATATGAATATTTTTAAAATAAATGATTTCTTTATAAATTATGTAACACTTAAATAATTTCAAAATGGGAAGAGATATTTCACTAAAAATGATTTTTTTTCATCAATGTCAACATCCTTTGACAGATTTAAGCTTATTTGAAGTTGATTTATTATGATACAAAACCTCTATATTATACTGAAGGTTTTGTGATATTTTTTACTATGGATGTGTTATTATTATACCATCCATGGTTTATGGATAATGTATTGAAATTTCTTATGTTAATTTTAATATGAATGTTTATTTTATGTTCAAAACGTTTTATATGAGGAATGAATTAGTCTTTGTAAGTGACGGGTGGAGCCCACTATAGCTACTCGATGCATCGGTAGGTCTCATGAGACAAATTAGTGTCTTGCCACAAGTCATTGACAATATATTATTTGTAGTCCTATCACAAGTCTTTGACTATGTGGATATGAAATTCTAGAATTATGCATTCTATCACTATGAATGTGGCTATTGATTTTGCATTTGATTACTTGACTAGTAGAATATCCATTGGAGTACGTAAATTTCATTATTTGATTTTAACATTGCCATATTATACTAACGTTAAAGCTTAAAAGGCTTTTGTTTTAGTCTTATACATTTCGTTTAATGTTTATACTTATTTATGAATGTTTTCACTATGTTGTTAACCTTTCTGGGCACCTGAGCTCACCCCTTTCTATGTTTTAGTATTCCCAACGTGTGAAGAAGTATTGTATGAATGACCTTCAGGGATAGTTTGAGGGGATATGAGTGTGGCCTATGGAGACTATATTGTTGTAGTTTCTCACTTCATGATGTTATGTAAGACTTATGAATGTATCTAGTACCCTAATAGCTACTAAACCAATCAGTCTTTTGAGACATGATCTTTTGTGATCATGCCAATGTTATTTAATAATGCACTGTCTCTAGGCTTCTGGGGCAGGGCATTACAAAAAACATACATAAAAATATATTTTATATTTATATAAATATACTTATACTTATATATTTATATATAAATATATTTATTTTATGATTTTTTAGATATATAACCTTTATCAGCAATACAAAAAATCCATGATAAAGCCCCCCTTTTATCAGAACTACTAAAAAATGCAGATAAAGTGATCCCCATTAACAGCACTAAAAAAGCTTCGATAATGGGCGTTCCTTTGTTAGTGCTAAAAGAAGTGTTGATAAATGGTTCTTTTAACAGCGTTAAATAAATATCTGTTAAAAGTGCCGCCTATTCAGTGATTTTTTAGAGCTGATAATGGTCGCTTATTTATCAATGCTTTTTTAACACTGTTAATGATCAGAACTACGAAATCATGTTTATTTGTAGTGTTTTTCTTGAAAAATCCATGATTAAAATATTGAAAACAAATATAATAATTTATTTTTAAACCTCTTAAAATAAAATTTAATAAGGTTTATATTTATTTTATACAATCATTGGATCATAAAAATGAACATTCATGAAAACATCAGAATGACCATGGGCAAAAAAGAAAATGTTCTTTTACTAAAGTGGAAATAAAATCAGTTTTTCCATAAAAGAATCTTGATTATTTTAAATTAAAAGAAGAGGAAATAATGTAATGAAATTAAAATTCATGTAATAACCAATGGATAATAAAATATATGGGTTTTAATAGATATATCCCATGTACTTTTCCTCAAATTAAATTTATCATAGGAAATCATGAAAGGAAATGAGATAATAACATAAACCCTTACATAAAGTCTAATTTGTATTCTATATGATCAAAAATCAAACATAATAAATATATATTTAATATATATATATATATATATATGTTTCAAAACTATATTCAAATATAATATTCTATTTATCATTCCTTTATAACTCCAAATTATCATTTTATTAAAAATATCTTCAATAAAATGAACAGTTTTGTGAAAACTAGTATGTTTTTTGTAAATAATTTAGATCATTGGTTATTGTCCTTAGATATTGGTCATTTTTTCATCATATACATAGTTTTAATATTGATATAATTATAATATTCATTAATTATATACCCATTTATAACCATTCAAATAAATTGGTGATTTAAAATGAATTATATCATTTCATGTAGGTGGAAGTGTATATTTACACATGAACAATGTTTTCACTTTTTGATTGATTGAAAAAAATAAAGGTATATAATAAGTCATAATTTATGAATCATAATTATAAAATAAATATAATATATATTCATTAAATATACCATTTTACCATCCTTGTATATAAAAAATGAAAAAATCTCATCGCTTCATCGAGGTGGTAGTCTACATGCACCTATGAGCGATATTATCATTTTCCAACAAATGGGAATGAGAATGAAAATTGAAATAAAATTATCCTAAAACCATATCAGTATAGTATAGATACTGATTCCATCATGATATTATGTTAAAGATAATTTGGAGGTTGTTTAAGATAAAATTAACATGAAATATAATGGTAAGAATAGATATATCTTCTTTGAGTATCCACTTTTAAAGAATAAATTAAGTGTCCTTGGATAGGAAATTTAGATGATTATCACCTAAAGATCATCAAAAAGTATTTTGGGGGAGTATTTGGTAATATATTTGTTTCTCTAATGCTCTCATGTGGGGTGGCGAGGAGTGGATTGGAGGTTCCATTTTATTAGTTATGGGAGCAAAACTCATCTAAATATAGAGAAAATTAAAATATAATATAGTAATATTGTAATGATAGTGGCACAAAATAGGTAAAATTTGAATATAAAATATTTTTTAGTTGAATTTCACATCATTAAAAAGTTTTGGACATGTTTTTATGTTATTGTAACTATTATAAATATAGGTTATCCCATGTTTACCCATTTAACCTCTACCACAGTAATGAATTTGTTAGAATAGTCAGTATTAATAATGAAAATATTAAATTGGCCTAATTACCGAATTTGGAAATCATTAATCGAAATATAGAAACTATTTTATCAAATTAAATTTCAATATGTCTCAAGAGTCCCTTTTATTATTAGTGTGTAAAACACAATCAAAGCTGTTTTTTAGAAAAAAATGCGTTTTTAGATATAAAAATACATTTATTTTTATTTTATGCATAGTAAAACCCATTAGATGAATGTAAAAATATTTTATTGAATATATTATATAAAATACTAACAAAAATCATTACAAAATAGTTATCAATATAATTTTTTAAGATTCAAAGAATTTTTATACGTAATGTTTTTTCCAGAAAAATGTATTTTTTACGATAAATTGCATTTATTTTAATTTCTATCCAATTGATAACTATAGAATTAAATTTATAAATATAAAAAAAATTAAATAATTTTTTATTCATATTAACAACCTCCATAAAAATTGATATGTTATAATTTCAACATGTAATAGTTATATTTAAATAGTATTTTGTGGTTAAATTAATCATTATGTTATGTGTAAGGAAATAGAACATATTTAAGTAGAAATATATCATAAAATACATGGGTGTTACATTATACCCCCTTATATTAGATTTATGATCAATATTTAATAATTTTAATATAAACTATTGTATAAACTCATGATTCATCACATCGTTGAGTTCCCGTGTAGCTTCCTAAAATTTTTAGTTTCAACAAAAAAACTCGACTATGTTTGTACATTTATTCCAAATTTTTTTATATAATTAGTATTGAATCCCCACTGGTTTTTCCTCATAAGATATTTCATGGTAATGTTATATGACCTCTATGTTTTTTTTGTGAAGGACCTGGTATGTACTTCCTCTAAAGAGATATATGGAACACATCAGGCACTTGATAGAGATTTAGTGGGAGCACTAAGTGATAAGAAATGATAAAATAAAGAATTTCAAAATGAATTATATATATAGTTCTCAGAGTTCATTTCTTTATATGTCTCATAACATTATTCCAATAAGATATTAATTATAACATCATGTCAACATATTTGAAATATATATCTTACCAGTGATTCCTAATTAAACATCCATGTTGACTATGTACATCCATGATGTTTGGGATAAATTATCCAAATATCTTTATAATTTTCTTAGTTAACTCATGTCCTAATAGATTTTCAATCCCACTTCATCCTATTATGTTATAATTCTATAAATCCTATCTTAGAGGGATTCATAGGGATCCATATTAATTATTCTGGAAAACTATTATTGTAAAAACACTTAACCAGAGAATGGTGTAGATCCCAACTAACATTGAAATCCACAGAATATTCACTCAGTGTTTTATCTAGGGTTTGAATGGTCCTATATAACATTACATGTATCTTAGGATGATATATAGTGCTAAAGTTCCACATCAGAATAAATTATTTCTAAATACTTCTCTATCACTTCATGCAAAGCCTAAAAACCTGATCATATATAATAGAATTTAGTAATACATACATCCTAAATACATAGTTATAGTATATCTCAGAAATATGGCCCGTAGAGAAATTTTCTACAATTTTAATGAAATATGGTCACGTTTTAATGTAATTGTCTACAACCCATATAGAATTATGTCATGTAGGTGTTTCGAGGGATTTTGAAAATGAAATAAGTGGAAATGTGTTGCCATTTTAATTATAGTTGTGAAATGGTTTTAAAATTCCACTAGTTGTATGCCTCCAATACATAACTTTTTGGCACACTAGGCATTGATTTATATACTTATTAGTATCTCATTTCATGTTTTACCATCAGAAATACAATTTTATATATGCATACATCTTCATACATCCAGGATTAAATAATAATGATGATATATGATCTTTATATAATATTTAATTTAAAAATGGTATTTATGGGACACACACTTAGTTCAAAATCCTTAACATTCCATCAATATCATGGTTAATATCAGGAAAATTACTCACATAATTATACTATTCCAAATCCTTATTATATTCTTACTTAATGCTCACGTGGATAGATAATTGAACATTCACAAGAGAGAGAAACCAATTTCCACCTTTCTTCATAATTCAAGAGTTTATCACTTACAAATCAATAAAAAATGGATCTTTTTTATTATCATCATGGAAAAACTAAAATGATCTTTCTAAATCAAAGAATCAAACAATGTGTTTAAATTCTAATTGTGGAAATAAATTAAAGAGTCATAATATTTTATAAATTCAAACTGACACTTTTGGAACATATTCAACTCCTTAAGTGTGAATATAAACTTCAAGATTTTATAATCTGTATATATATCACACATTTTACTATAATGATAATGCCTCTTTATTTTTAAAGCATAATCTATAGCCACCAACTCCAAAAAAATAATTGAAAAATTTTACACATGAATTTTTATTTGTGTGAGGAATATTCTATCACTATATTATTTTTCATATGAATTCATCCATGTATCTTCCTAGATGCATCACTATAGAACACAATCACTTCTCCTCTTTAGGGTAGTTTGATCACAGGTATACTGACCAAACATCTCTATAGTTTTCTAAAATAATCCTCACATTCATCTATCTAATTTAACATGCCCCCTTTTGATTCTACCAGCTTATTGGGTTAGATATCCATGAAATATATCTCAAAAACGATCAATAACATCCAATAAACCCAGTAATACTATAGATCCCGATCACCAGGGATGGTTAATCCATTTCATAATAACATGAGTCTTTGTAGGATCTACTGATATATTCCCCCTTGAGATTACATGATCCTTGAATGAATAATTATGTTTAGAAAATTTAAAATTTATGAATTTGGAATATAGTTTCTTTTTCCTAAAGGGTTTCAATACAATCCTTAAATGATCTTCATTCTTTTCCATTCACTTAGATTATATACGAATATCATATACAAAGACCACCTCAAACAAATCATGGTACTATCTAAAGACACTATTAATTAAATACAAGATGAATATGGGGAATTGGTAAGTAGAAAAGAATCAATATAAATTAATAATGATAAAACCATATAAGAAGGTTGTCTGTGGTATATTGTAAAGACCTCCTCCCTAGTAGCCAATAGTTGGTAGTTACTTTATTAAATTTGTACTAAGTACAAGAAATCATATCCCAAAAGAGTGAATAGTTTAATATATTTATGAAAATGAGATACATAATTGAATATTCTATTACAACATAAAATATAAAATTCATTATATAAACTTCATTAGAAACACCATTAGTCTCCCAGAATTAACCTACATGTCAGTCATAATATATATATTGACATCCTAGGAATGATAAAACATAAGAAATGGGTGAAATTATATGTTCAATAATGGTATATATATAGTATAATCTAATCAATAACAATTATGGGAATAAAAATAATTGAAACACATTCGATTTAATCAATAACATGCTCAAAAAATGGCTGGTATAAAAGATGATCAAATAATTACATATAACCAATCCCATGAGCTAGAAAACAAATCCATGAGAGTTATAATAACTGAATAATCACATGAAAATTAATAACCAATATCATAATAAAGGAATTCATGATTATGGGTATAAAAAATATTTCATCGAGTGATCTACCAAGATAAATTAAAATAAATTTGTAAAACCTCATACAAATCTCTATCTGGTTTGTCTCTTGAGATCTATTGATGCATTAAGGGGATATAATAGTCCACCCTGGTTACTTACTAAATTTAATGTGTTCTGAAGTTATATGAGGTGATACATAAAAAATATATAAATATATGTATGAAATGTAAATAAATTTCTCTAATTAGTAAAAATAATCTCAAACCATTACGATTAATATGGGGAAGGGTATAAAATAGAATATCCATAATCAAACTAATCAAAAACCTTTTAATAAAATATGGTAGATAATATCACAACAATTCAGTCTTAGTGAAGCATAAAATTCAACAAATTATGTTGACATTGATGAAAATACTCTAATAAAATCATCGAAATTTTTTGAGAGAAATCCCCCTTTTTACATGAAAATATTTTTTTAAAAGTTTGTGCTATTTTAAAAGATAATATTTTAATTGAAAAGAAACAATAAAACATATAAATTAATCTTGAAGACAATATGGCTTCATGATTATAGAAAAAATCTCTCATGGTTAATAAGTTAAAAAAACATTCAATCTTCATTATTATTAAAAAATCCATAAATTACCATGTTCAGAATACCAATAAAAGATTCATTTCAATGCATTTTTTAAAAATTTAAAAATGAATAAAATGTCATTAAATTTTTTTCGATTACTAGTAATTTTTTTTTATAAAAAGTGGATATGGAATAAAAATGTTCCCATTTTAGACATTAACACAAACAATCCCAAATAATACTGAGATTGTGAAAGAAACCTTACCATAGGATCGATTTCTTTTTTACATATTATATGCTTATATATAGAGGTTTAAATCATGTTTTTAATTTATACTAGAACCATAATAATATTTATGATATCATACATTATCCTATTATATTTTCTTATCACCTATTTGTTAATAATATATCATTTTACCCTTGTATCAGGTGTCAACTACTTCATTTTCCAATCCATGCTTCATCGTGTGTGTCTTGGTTGTTATGTATATAATATAGTTTCATCATATATAGATATATATTAAGGTTATAGATAACATATTTATTCATTTTTAATATTTTATATAATTATTATTTAATGGTGAACATGACAAATGAATTGCATCGCGTTGTTGACATGGTAGGTCGTACGCACCAATGAGCGATGATATATTTACCTAAATCATGAAAGGGTATGGATGTTCGTGGTATATTATTTTTTCAGATAATCAATATCTTTCTATATTTATTATATATGTAATTTATATCCATCATTATAACAGTATAAATGTAGTTGTGACTAAAAATTACCCCACGATGTGGAGATGGTAAGTCGTACGTATGTACACATGATGCTTTAGTTTTTTGTAGGATTCATAAAAGGGGGAATACAGTTTTTCCATAATTATAATAAAATATAATTAGATTTATGATCCTAAATTTATTACTTTATAATGTAAAACACATAAATTGGTATTAGAAGAATAAGCAAACATGGATGATTTGTTAAAAACAATAACCTCTTCTTTGGCAGACTTCCTTTAGATATATTCTAAAGGGATCTAGGGTTGGTATTTTGGAATAAAAGGATATCAAGAACTAGGATAAAGGGTTTTTGGAATAAAAATGGTTTTATTTTGTTGATTTATAATTCTCAATGTGGTGTGAATAAGTTATGGAGGAGGTTCCCCTTTTTAATTGATGTGGGGGCACTTTTAGGAACCTTACAAATATTAAATTCTTTTAAATAAATTTTCATTTTAAAATGGATCCAAAGTAATTTATTTCATAGATAAGATGAATATGGGTTGATCACCTCTCAAGAAATAATGTGTAGAGATGTTTTGGTCAAATTATTACCCTTATCTATTGGGTTTATCCCTTATTTAATCCAATTAAATATTACCGTGTCAACATGGAATGTAACACCCCAGGTAAATAAAGAATATAACATCTTTATATTTATCCATATTTGTGAATCAAATATTAATATTACTTTAAAGGGGATGTAATGCTTGATGGCGTACCCAATACGCAACAACGAGTTTCTTGGAAATCTTATGTTGCACTCTAATAATAAAATAATATTATTTTAAATGCCAGTTAACATGTAGTCGTTGTATTGGCGGGAATGGGTAGAAATAACTAAAATATGATTATACATGTTTTTAAATGTTTTTAAATTTATCCAATAAAAGATGAAGTCTTAAAATACGGAAAGAATTCAATTTTAGGCGTATATGCCCTAGTTTTCACTAAAGGTTCACTTATCGACTTTTGATGGAGAATCGTCATTAAATATAGTTTTTTTCACTCTTATACGTTCTATTGGACCAAATAAAACTCTTCTTAATAATCGGGACATCAAAATTTTCTTTGTGTAAATTTTTTGTATCTTTCCGACAAAGTTCATTTTTTTCAATGAATAGTGTAAAATGTTGTAATTTTAATTCAAAACTTGTTTTTAATATAATTTATTTATATGATTATATTATCATTTGAGTTGGTTTTAAAGTGAAATTAGAAAATATTTTTACCATTAAATCCAATAGTGGTCGTTGGAATTAATTTCACTTTGATATCAGACTTAAACTAGTGTCAATCTTTTGATACTTATTGTTTCATAAAAACACGCTATTTGCTTTGACAACGGGAATTAATTATTAAATTAATTAATCTGACTTATATGTTTTGAATTTTTTAAAATAGACTTCATTTTTGAATTCGGAATATCAAATATAGCTTATGGTGAACTTTTGGGAATTTTCTGAAAAACTTCAATTTTTGATGAATAGTGAAACCACTAAGTGGTACTTATAAAAACTGATTTTTCTATTTAAATGAAATTTTGCCATCTTTGTGTTTTGAATTTAAAAAATCTGACATACATTTTTGTCATTAAGAAGTAAAATGTGGTTTAATGGGATAGAAATAATTTTTTTGGTGAATAGTAACTTATTATGTTTTTAATCGCGATTAGTGGTAATTAGTGTAGTTTAAGGTAAAAATAATGTTTTAATAATATGAAATGAACTTGACACATGTCCTACCCTAATTGGTTGTGTCATGGCCGAAAATGAATAGCCATGGGTCAACTTGGGGACCCCATGTATCCACTTTGGTTGGGAAATGACATAAATAACTTTTTATTTAATGTTAAAGTAAAAATGACACAAACTTGAGTTATTTTACAAAAACAATTTTGACATGGGGTTATAGAGAAAATATTTTTGATATTAAATAGACATTAGAAATCTAAAAAGATTTCCTACATCATAGTATTTTTTTTATAATTTTTACAAATTAAATAATTTAAATTATTTATGACATCATAATGATGCAGCGACGACATCATTATTTGACGATTGAAATAAAATGGAAAGATAATGTAAAATCTATGATCTACACATGTCCAAAACCAATTGGATGAGTGGAGTTCGAACCCTTATCACCTTATACACGGATTCAATCAATGTGGGACATTTCAAAACAGAAACACATTTTCAAATAAAGTAATATTTCTTTACTTTCCAAAAGTGCCCCTCCTCTACTCTTATAAAAGGCCCCCACCTCTACCTCATTTCACAAACTCCTCAAGCCTTTGGCTCGGCCAACCCCTGCCCATTTACTCTCTCCACATCCCTCTCCTCATCCTAGAGGATCCCCTTTGGGAATAATCCTTTCAAAGGAAGCCTTTAGGCTCAAATCAAAAGGAGTTACACTTTTAAAGGTAATTCATTCTCTCATGTTCATTTGTTTTATTTTTCTTCTCCAACCCCCTAAACTCTTTTTATTTACTTATTTTGTAACAAAAACAGTGTATTCAATATACTAGGATGTTTTTATAAGATTTATTCTAGCTACACTCCCACACAACTACATCAAATGGTTAAAGAACATACGGTTTCCGTGGATGGATAAATTCTGCCTCCCGAAACGATGATTGTTCAATACTCATTTAACACCTTCAAAGGTGGCCATTATTATGTCACTGTTTTTATATATGATATATAATATTTTTATGTTTTACTTATGCTTATTTATTTTTCATTTGTGTCTTACCTTTATGTCTTCCATTATGGGTATACGCGATATCTTCATTTAAGGAAGTGCGGACTACCGCCCCCTCAAAGTGATTTGATTCGTTAAATACCATACGTGGGACGTATAAAGGATGGAACTATGATATTATATATGATATTATACTGGAAATATAATATACCTTTATATAATTATTATTCCATTCTATAAAATACGAAATAGAAATGAAAGTAGCATTCATGCGTACGTACGGCTTACCGTCTCCATGAACGGTGCATTTCATTTCTTACCTCTAAATGATTATGTAATGTTATAAATGCATGCATGTACTGGATATATATGACATATATTATATCTAAATCATGAATACAATTATGGATATAATAATCATTTGGCCACATGAACAACATGTAATTGTAAGAAGTCGACTTTCGACTTAAGAACCAAATATCGGCAAAACACATATTATTAACTTAAATGATTACATAATGTTTATGACATGGTAATAAGTGATATAAAAGGAATAATGAACTTGAAAAAGGTTCTTAAGGAAGTATAAATTAACTCAAGTTTATTATTCAGGATATTAAACAACGATCGAGTCATGTCGGACCCGAGGTAAGGGATCCTACTCCTCTCTTTCTTTTTAAGTACACACTTTTATATCATTCCTTTTAAAGCTCATATTTCTTGTTATTGGGATGATATTTTATATTAAAATTACTGTAATTTTTATGTTCATGTGTTGAGAGACCCTATTCTCTCTCATCAATCCATTTTGGAAGTTTTGAGTGGCGCCGTTAGGCTGCCGAACTTTTGTAAGAGATCTAACCTCTCTCTTTCTTTTTAAGTACTCTCCTTTATGTCACTTCTTTTAAGCTCCTCTTTGTAATGTTGGGGGATGTTCTTTTATATTCCTCTTTCTGTAAGTTTTATTGTAATGTGATGAGATACCCTATTTGATCTCATCAATCCATATTCAGAAGTTTTATGTGGCGCCGTTAGGCTGCCGAGTTTTCGTAAGGGATTTTTCATCTCACTTTTATTCCCGTGAGATTTATGCTAAATTTGCCACAAATTCCATTGAGTGGTGTACGTACTACCAAATATTCTACTCTTTGTGTAATATAATTTTGTTTATGAGTATTTAAATCAATGATCTATTGTCCTTCTTTCATGGGGTGTATGTTTTGAAAGATACCCAAGTCGGTAAGGGAACATTTCACCCTCCTCTTTTATAAAACACTTCTTTTGTTGGGTCTTTTAATTTACATATTGTTATGTTGGGATATTTTGTCATATATCCTTATTGATTAATATTTTATTTCCAAATGATGAGATACACTTTTTATCTCTCATCAACTCATTTTGATGTGATGCCGTTAGGCTGTCAAGGGAACTTTTTAACCCAATTTCGATTTCTTTGGGTTCAACATGTAGTCATTGAATATGTCATCCATTGAATATGTGTGAATGACCTTTTATTGTTTTACACTTAATATCCACTTATATTGGGTGTATTTATATTTGTCACACATTTTTTTGAGATTGATTTGTCCTTAATTTAAGGATACCTTCTTTACAAGGGATTTCATCACATTTGACATTTCTATTGAGGGTTCATTGTTGTTATGCACCAATTCACTCTTATATTGTTTATATACTGTCCTTTGGAGTATTATATCATGATTCTATTTATTCTCATGATATTATAAAGTTCTGACTAAATGTTATTCCACAATTATTGTATTCAAGTGTCTCTAATTTTGGTAAAAACCCCTTTAACCAAAATATCATTTTAAATGTTTTAATTATTTGTTCTTATTAATATCCATGTTTTCAAAATGGTTTTAAGGATTTATTTATATGGATATTAATGGTTTAAAATTTTAATCTTCATGGTGGTATGGGACACTTTGATTAAAAAATCTCTTTATTAAATGTTTTAAATGGTTTTGGAAATGGTTTCTTTTTGTATGGATTCATTATTTCAAAAATACTAAAATTTTATATTGTGATTGAAATGTGGAAATGTTTTGTTTCCTTTATGCATGTTTTATGTGATAAGTTTATGTTATGGTTTTTGGGCATTGTTATGAAAACGGGTCGCTCCGTGATAAACTAAGGGCAGGTGAGCCCGATATAGCTCTCCAATGCATTGGGTAACGCGAAGGAGTGAAATGTTAAGGTTTCTCCGAAGAGATTTAGGTAATATACTATGATGGGTATTCCAAACGTAACCAAGAGGGTTACTCCCTACGTAAGAATGTTATGAATGCCTCGAGTTACCTTTATGTCTTATATTTTCTATGATTTATTCATGATTTGATATGCCTATGTTTTGTGGGTAAAGTTTGATTTCATTCTAATGTATATATGAACTCATGTTTCCTTTCAATATTTTTATAACTCTTACTGCGCTTTTTATGCTCATCCCAAGTTTTTGAAATCTTTTTCACAGGTCAAGGTAAAGGTACATGATGTGATGATAGTGTCAAGGATGTGTCAAGAAAGAATCTGTGTTATATTTTAAATATGTTCCCGTTGATGGGAAGAATGAATACTGTCTTTTATGTAACCACTTTGTTTAAATGTGGAATGTAATGCATGTTTCATGATCTAATTCTCTAAAACTCTAAACCTGAAAATAATCTCAATGTGTAATCTTGTAATAACACAAGATTAAGTAAGTTTTAAGGATGGGGCCTTATAGTTGGTATCAGAGGTCGGTTTAGACAACTTTAGGGATTAGGAGTTTTTGTGAGGCACATGATCAGTCCCTATAACTATTATTTCAGTTAAATACTTGTTTTAAAACTTTTTTTTCAGGTCAAGTAAAGTTGGTTACGAATGGAATGATTAGGATCTCAAACGACATTCCTATCTCTTCCTGATGACATGCTTGCAATAATTATTGCAAAGTCATCTTCGGATGATTGTGAAACTTTTTCTAGCATACAACTCACTTGCAAGCATTTGTTTGAGATATCAAACACCTCCACTATACCTCGTTATCATCGTGGATCATGGGTTGTTTTTTATAAAAACACTATTTTCACAATATTCTCGTGTTTTCAAGAGAGGTAAATATTATCAAGGTATTTTCGAATATTTTACCTTATCACAAGAATTTGAAGCATATTATGATTTTCAAAATGGTGCTGGGGAAGGAGACCCTTGCGCAACCTATTTGTATTTGCTTTTAAAATATAGTCCAACATCACATACTTATGGTATTTTAAAAGGACCAATGATAGAAAGTTTCAACTCAATTTCGGTCTGACTATTTTTTTGAAATCATGTTTTATCAGATGTTTTGGAATTATATGTCATACATGATTATTTTCCAAAACAGTTTTTCTGTGAACACCCATATGACCCATGTTGCACGAGGTGTATTTGGATGGAGGAAGAAAATGATTTTGAAGGATCTATAAATCATTGTTGTAATGCATGGGACTTCTACCTACATGATCAAGATGACGATGAAACCGAGTGGACGCCATGATCAAGGTATGATGTTATTCATTTTCGGAATTGTTTTATTTTATCTTATGTTGGTGAAATAAGACTTCAAGAATTAAGGTGTTGAGATCATAATGAATATGGATGAAAATTAAAGGTATAAGGAAACTATTGAGGTTAAAACATGTTAGGGTTATTTTTGGTTTTTTATAAAAAGGAAAACCTGCATACTGTGTGACAACCTGTCGCATCGGAGAAAGCTGCGGGAATCGAACCCACAAAAAAGTGCAACTGGTATTTATCGCCTACCACTGGACTATGTGAAGTCCCTGGTTAGTTTGACTGATTCTTTCTAGTTATATGATTTTATGAATTAAGAGTAAGTTGATTTTGGGTTAATTATGAAAATGATTAACCTATCATGGAGGATATGTGATTAGGTTAATTACTTTTCAATACGAGACTTTAGGAGCAACTGATGTTGTTTGGAGATAAATGTTACGATTTAAGTTGGTAGACTATGTGACTAAATCCTTCAAATATTTTGGTTTTAATCTTAGATTGGTTTACTTTGAAGAATTTTATGGACAAGTTGTTTATCAGATGGTCCTCGTTGAACTTTGGGTTTTGTTGGGCAAATTTTGGAGATTAATCATAGATTTTCTTTTTATAAAGGGTTATACTTTTATGGATTATCTGATCTTGTACTATCCTTTTAGTTTTGTTTTTGGTTAAAGACTAAAGAAATGGGAAGTATATAGTTCTATTTTGTGGATTAGGTGATTCTCTAGAAGTTGATTATAATACTCTTAATGTGAACAAGTCTTCCTAAATACTCATCTTTTAGAGAAAATATGAGTTTGTGTAAGGAATCTAATAAAAGTTGAAAGTCAACATGATAAGTGATTATGTTTCCTTATGAATAATTTCCTCAATAAAAAGAAAATTAAACAAAAATGTTGTCTATTAACTTTTCCTACTGGAGAATCGAATACCGTTTAACCCATCACAAGTTTGTGATTTTCTCATGGTTAACTTTCTCCTAAACATGTTTTCTATCACTCTCCATCAGAACATGACCCTTTGCTTTGTCATCCATGTCCATGTTTTCCTACACAGAATCCTATTATGGGTTAACTCGGGTGACCTTTGTACTTATCTTTCTTTATTTTAATGTGATTGTTTTACTGACTCTTGTTCCGATGTGGGACTTTCAAGGATGTTTCGAAGCCCAATTTTAAAATTGTGAGGACGCAATTCCCAAAAGGGGGGAAGGATGTAACACCCCAGGTAAATAAAGATTATAACATCTTTATATTTATCCATATTTGTGAATCAAATATTAATATTACTTTAAAGGGGATGTAATGCTCGATGGCGTACCCAATACGCAACAACGAGTTTTTTGGAAATCTTACGTTGCACTCTAATAATAAAATAATATTATTTTAAATGGTAGTTAACATGTAGTCGTTGTATTGGCGGGAATGGGTAGAAATATCTAAAATATGATTATAAATGTTTTTAAATGTTTTTACATTAATCCAATAAAAGATAAAGGATTAATATACGGAAAGAATTCAATTTTATGCGTATATGCCCTACTTTTCACTAAAGGTTCACTTATCACCTTTTGATGGCGAACCGTCATTAAATATAGTTTTTTTCACTCTTATACATTCTATTGGACCAAATATAACTCTTCTTAAGAATCGGGACATCAAAATTTACTTTGTGTAAATTTTTGGTATCTTTCCGACAAAGTTCATTTTTTTCAATGAATAGTGTAAAATGTTGTAATTTTAATTAAAAACCTGTTTTTAATATAATTAATTTATATGATTAGATTATCATTTTAATTGGTTTTAAAGTGAAATTAGAAAATATTTTTACCATTAAATCCAATAGTGGTCGTTGGAATTAATTTCACTTTGAAATCAGACTTAAACTAGTGTCAATCTTTTGATACTTATTGTTTCATAAAAACACGCTATTTGCTTTGACAGTGGGAATTAATTATTAAATTAATTAATATGACTTTTTTTTTTAAAATATACTTCATTTTTGAATTCGGAATATCAAATATAGCTTATGGTGAACTTTTGGGAATTTTCTGAAAAACAACAATTTTTGATGAATAGTGAAACCACTAAGTGGTACTTATAAAAACTGATTTTTCCATTTAAATGAAATTTTTCCATCATTGTGTTTTGAATTTCAAAAATCCGACATACATGGTTGTCATTAAGAAGTAAAATGTGGTTCAATGAGATAATAATAATTTTTTGGTGAATAGTAACTTATTAAGTTTTTAATCGCGATTAGTGGTAATTAGTGTAGTTTAAGGTAAAAATAATGTTTTAATAATATGAAATGAACTTGACACATGTCCTACCTTCATCGGCTGTGTCATGGCAGACCAAGAAAAGCCATGGGTCAACTTTGGGACCCCATGGATCCACTTTGGTTTGGAAATGACATAAATAACTTTTTATTTAATGTTAAAGTAAAAATGACAAAAACTTGAGTTATTTTACGAAAAAAAATTTTACATGGGGTTATAAAGATCATATTTTTGATATTAAATAGTAATTGGAAAGATACAAAGATTTACTACATCATAGTGTTTTGTTTATAATTTTTAGACATTAAATAAATTAAATTATTTATGACATCATAATGATGCAGCGATGACATCATTATTTGACGATTTAAATAAAATGGAAAGATAATGTAAAATATATGAACTACACATGTCCAAAACCAATTGGATAAGTGTATTTCGAACCCATATCACCTTATCCACGAATTCTATCAATGTGGGACATTTTAAAACCGAAACACATTTTCAAATAAAGTAATATTTCTTTACTTTCCAAAAGTGCCCCTCCTCTCCTCTTATAAAAGGCCCGCACCTCTACCTCATTTCACACACTCCTCAAGCCTTTGGCTCGGCCAAACCTTTCCCATTTACTCTCTACACATCCCTCTCCTAATCCTATAGGATCCACTTTGGGCAGAATCCTTTCAAAGGAAGCCTTTAGGCTCAAATAAAAAGGAGTTACACATTTAAAGGTAATTCATTCTCTCATGTTCATTTGTTTTATTTTTCTTCTCCAACCCCCTAAACTCTTTTTATTTACTTATTTTGTAACAAAACCAGTATATTCAATATACTATTATGTTCTTATAAGATTTATTCGAGCTACACTCTCACACAACTACATCAAATGGTTAAAGAACATACGGTTTCTGTGGATGGCGAAATTCTGCCTCCCGAAACGATGATTGTTCAATACTCATTTAACACCTTCAAAGGTGGCCATTATTATGTCAATGTTTTTATATATGATATATAATATGTTTATGTTTTACTTATGCTTCTGTATTTTTCATTTGTGTCTTAACTTTATGGCTTCCATTATGGGTATACGTGATATCTTCATTTAAGGAAGTGCGGACTACCGCCCCCTCAAAGTGATTTGATTCGTTAAATACCATATGTTGGACGTATAAAGGATGGAACTATGATATTATATATGATATTATACTGGAATTATAATATACTTTTATATCAATATTATTCCATTCTATAAAATACGAAATAGAAATGAATGTAGCGTTTATGCGTACGTACGGCTTACCGTCTCCATGAACGGTGCATTTCATTTCTTACCTCTAAATGATTATGTAATGTTATAAATGAATGCATGTACTGGATATATATAAAATATATTATATCTACATCATGAATAAAATTCTGGATATAATAAACTTTTGGCCACATGAACAACATGTAATTGTAAGAAGTCCACTTTCGACTTAAGAACCAAATATCGGCAAAACAAATATTATTAACTTAAATGATTACATAATGTTTATGACATGGTAATAAGTGATATAAAAGGAATAATGAACTTGAAAAATGTTCTAAAGGAAGTAGAAATTAACTCAGGTTTATTATTCAGGAGATTAAAGAACGATCGAGTCAATTCGGACCCGAGGTAAGGGATCCTACTCATCTCTTTCTTTTTAAGTACACACTTTTATATCATTCCTTTTAAAGCTCATCTTTCTTGTTATTGGGATGATATTTTATATTACAATTACTCTAATTTTTATGTTCATGTGATGAGAGACCCTATTCTCTCTCATCAATCCATTTTGAAAGTTTTGAGTGGCGCCGTTAGGCTGCCGAACTTTCGTAAGAGATCTAACCTCACTCTTTCTTTTTAAGTACTCTCCTTTATGTCACTTCCTTTAAGCTCCTCCTTGTAATGTTGGGGGATGCTATTTTATATTACTCTTTCTGTACATTTTATTTTAATGTGATGAGATACCCTATTTGATCTCATCAATCCATATCCGGAAGTTTTATGAGGCGCCGTTAGGCTGCCGAGTTTTCATAAGGGATTTTTCATCTCACTTTTATTCCCGTGAGATTTATGCTACATTTGCCACAAATTCCATTGAGTGGTGTATGTACTGACCATTATTCTACTATTTCTGTAATATACTTTCGTTTATGAGTATTTAAATCAATGATCTATCGTCCTTCTTTCATGGGGTGTATGTTTTGAAAGATTCCCAAGTCGGTAAGGGAACCTTTCACCCTCCTCTTTTATAAAAGACTTCTTTTGTTGGGTCTTTTAATTTACATATTGTTATGTTGGGATATGTTCTCATATATCCTTATTGATGTATATTTTATGTCCAAGTGATGAGATACACTTTTTATCTCTCATCAACTCATTTTGATGTGATGCCGTTAGGCTGTCAAGGGAACTTTGTAACCCAATTTCGATTTCTTTGGGTTCAACATGTAGTCATTGAATATGTCATCCATTGAATATGTGTGAATGACCTTTTATTGTTTTACACTTAATATCCACTTATATTGGGTGTATTTATATTTGTCACACATATTTTTGATATTTATTTGTCCTTAATTTAAGGATACCTTCTTTATAAGGGATTTCATCACATTTGACATTTCTATTGAGGGTTCATTGTTGTTATGCACCAATTCACTCTTATATGGTGTATATACTGTCCTTTGGAGTATTATATCACGAATCCATTTATTCTCATGATATTATAAAGTTCTGACTAAATGTTATTCCACAATTATTGTATTCAAGTGTCTCTAATTTTGGTAAAAACCCCTTTAACCAAAATATTGTTTTAAATGTTTTAATTATTTGTTCTTATTAATATCCATGTTTTCAAAATGGATTTAAGGATTTATTTATATGGATATTAATGGTTTAAAATTTTAAGCTTCAAGGAGGTATGGGACACTTTGATTCAAAAATCTCTTTATGAAATGTTTTAAATGGTTTTGGAAATGGTTTCTTTTTGTATGGATTCATTATTTCAAAAATACTAAAATGTTATATTGTGATTGAAATGTGGAAATGTTTTGTTTCCTTTATGCATGTTTTATGTGATACGTTTATGTTATGGTTTTTGGGCATTGTTATGAAAACATGTGGTTCCGTGATAAACTAAGGGCGGGTGAGCCCGATATAGCTCTCTAATGCATTGGGTAACGCGAAGGAGTGAAACGTTAAGGTTTATCCGAAGAGATTTAGGGAATATCCTATGATGGGTATTCCAAACGTAACCAAGAGGGCTACTCCCTACGTAAGAATGTTATGAATGCCTCAAGTTACCTTTATGTCTTATGTCTTCTATGATTTATTCATGATTTTATATGCCTATGATTTATGGGTAAAGTGTGATTTCATTATAATGTATATATGAAATCATGTTTCCTTTCCATATTATTATAACTTTTACTGAGATTTTTATGCTCATCCCAAGTTTTTGAAATGTTTTTCACAGGTCAAGGGAAAGGTACATGATGTGATGATAGTGTCAAGGATGTGTCAAGAAAGAATCTGTGTTATATTTTAAATATGTTCCCATTGATGGGAAGAATGAATATTGTCTTTTATGTAACCACTTTGTTTAAATGTGGAATGTAATGCAAGTTTCATGATCTAATTCTCTAAAACTCTAAACCTGAAAAGATCCTCAATGTGTAATCTTGTAATAACTCAAGATTATGTAAGGTTTAAGGCTGGGGCCTTATATAGAGTTTTACTCTCTAAGGGTTAAAATAGCTACAATAAAATTCCAAAATAAACATAAAATTATAATTTATGAAATTGCAATCCATTATCCAATTAGTTGGGAGAATTTTAGTTTTTTTCTTACATATAATTTAGTAAAATATTATTTATTTTAAAATTACATTAATGTCATTTTGGATACTATTCACTTCGTGAACTATTCAAGATATCCTAACATGACATCTTAGAAAAAAACGATTAATAAATCGCTTATATGTATTGGTAATTGATAAAATTATTATAAAAAATTAACAACATCCTATTATATTTTTTTAATATATTTAATATCATTTCCTGGATATGCCCATGAATTAAATAATTACTGCATCATCATTATGTAGGAATTTAATATTATTATTTATTTCTTAATAATTAATAACAAATCATCATAATGAATATAAAAATTTTATAGTTCAAATTAATATTTATACTCGATGATATATTCTGAATAACCACATATTAAAAATGTAAAAACATATTAAAAACAAGAGTATGACATATTTGAATTTCCTTAAAAAAATTCTATAAAAGGAATAAAATCATCTAAGTGGAACCAAAAAGATATAAAATCTTCCCAAAGATGATTTTGGATGAAAATAACTCATCTTTTAAAATTAGAAAACCTTTTAGTGTGATTTTTTAATATTTATACAATTATTTTTACTCTTAATTAACTTATTTATCTTTAACTGTGGTAATAAAATTTACTAAAGTAACCTTTCACTTTTTACAAAAATAAAATAAACATACATACTGAATTTTTTTATTATTCCAAATATGGAATACAATTTTCAATATTAAAATCATATAATTGGATAAAATTACTTTAAACGTCCAGTTTACGGGGTGAAAAAATATGTTATTGAAGTAAAAATGTTCAAATGATTGAAATGTTTTTAGATCCAAAACAAATGTGAAATTTCTTTCAATGACTTAAATTTTTTTAAAAGATATACAATTGTTCTAACTATAAATTCAAAATATTCATAAATATAATTTAGCACTATAAATTATTATTTGAAAAAACTATTTTCAATTAAAATATAGTATTTTTTATTATTCATCAACAAATAAAACTTATCAAAAAATACCAAAAATTAAACCATTGTAATTTTTTTATTCATATTCAATAATTGATGTTTTTTTATTAAATATAAATTTTAAAAATGTCAAAATTTATTTTTAAAAAAAAGTGTTCCATTAAAAGATGGTAAAATTACCTTTTAAAAAATATAAACATTTAATATATAAAATTAGATTCATTTTAATCTTTTTCCTATAATAGATATTAGATGAATGAAAAAATTGATTAAATATATAAATTTCATAATATTTTAAATAAAATTCATTCCCTTTAGTTTAATTTTTAGTTTATAAATGTCCCTTATTAATAGACTGCATTGTGTTTGATCTCAGTTTTGTATGCAACACAAGCTATTAAATGTATTAAAAAATATAACATACAATAAAATATTATGGTTTTACATTCATACCAATTTCAAAAAATTCTTTTCTATAGAATTTATATAATATAAACTCATTAAAATATTTGGGTAGTTCTTCATCATAATTTCCATAAGTTCCCACACGATCTCTTCTATTTTATTATTTCTCTGTAGTACCTTTACCAGCTGAGTCAGAAGATTAATCAACACTTGTTCTCTAGTATCTAGAATATAGATTGGCACATCATAGTGTAGTAAATTAGGTTTCAATTCTATAACTTCCGAAGTAAGAACATGTGTTGGGTCTGGCATATACTTCTTAAGAAAAGAGGTATGGAACACATCATGTACTTTAGAAAGGCTATGTGGCAATTCCGAATGATATGAAAATGTTACTATTATTTATAGAATATAAAAAGGTCTAATGAACCTAGAGATCAATTTCACTTTCATATTGAATATTATTACACCATTCCATGGAGATACATTTATGAAAACATGATCTACCACTTGAAATAACAAATCCTACCCTCATTAATCGACATAAATCTTTTTACTACATTGAGATTAATTGACATTGATCTAAATAGACTTTACATTAACCATTGTATCCTCATAATGTTCTAAAACTATATGATTTCTTTTAGAAACATCATCCCAACATGTTTGTTTATATCTTCTGTTTTTATATAACGCTTTATACAGTGCCATTTGAATACACGAATGGATGGTATTATTATAGTAATGTTCTATGAAATTTTAACACTGATGCCACATAGCTTGAATGTCATGCAAGCAGAACCTCAACATTTATTATCAAATTAAGATAATTCATTTTTAACCCCCTTCATTTTGATGGTGATGAGAGGTTCTTAAATGAATTTTAGTATCAATGTCCTTCTAAAGAAATTTCCAGAATATAGATGTAATTCTTAGATTATGATCTGACATAATTGGATGATGTCCACCATGAAGTCTTGCAACGTTATTAATATAAATTTTTCAAGAAAATATAGTGGTAAATCCTCTCTTATTGAATGAAATTTTTATGATTTGGTAAGGATATCAACAATAACCGATATCACATCATTTTGTTGAGGGGACTTTGGTAATCTAGTGGAAAATTCAACTATAATATCATCATATTGCATTGTAAGTATATGAATAGATTTTTTGACTCCACTAAGTTGTTGTCATTCAGACTTTACCTAATGAAAAACCAAACATGTTGACACATAATCAACAATTTTCTTCTTTATATTATCCCGTAAAAAATGTTATGTTAAATATATACACATCTTGTTAATAAAAGGGTGTGTAATGAATTTCAAGATATGAGAATCATTCAATAATCCTATATTTTGATAGAGTACAGAGGGAACACAATTCCGCTTTCCAAATTTCAAAATACCATATTCACATACAATGTTGGTCAATTTTACATCTTTTCCATCTTTCATTTCATTGTGAAAATTATCATTATCGAAATGAGAGTTTTTTTTATCTTTTTTAGTAAATATTGTTTAGGAACCATTTGATAGAGGAGTGATGTTTACCCTACCTTAATAACTCCCATATCAATCTTTACAATATCCATGAACATAGGATCCCTATCAATCCCATTTTGACTAGAACCCCATGATCCTTCTTACTTAAGGAATATACTACATTATTCTCTTTACATATGTGGTAGTGTTTTGAGAAATCATTATCCCTGAGTATCTTGAGACAAATCCTTTCCCTCATATATAGTTATTTCTATAAGAAGATTTATTTCAAACTCGTATGATGTGTATATATATCAAATCCTTCACCATAAATATATTGTCACCATATATTCAGAGAACATATTATAGATGATAACTCAAGATCATTGGTTGGATAGTTATATTCATAAGTTTATAACATCCTTGTTTCATATGCAATAACTATATCACTATTTATTAAGACACAACCAATTCCTTCCGTTGATACATCACTATAAATCAAAAATACACCATTTTTATGGTAAATTCATGATCATAAGATTTAAAAATTTTCACTTCATTTCTTAGAAAAATTATTTACATTATTTTTTCAAAATGAAGTTAACCAATTATGTGTTAGCTTGGTTAAAGGGTTATCCAATCAAGAAATATTATAAATGAAACATTGATAGTAACCAACTAAACTAATGAGTCTATGTAACATGGTTATGATCGTTGGTACAGGCCATTCATGGATTTCCATTGTCATTATCGGATAAAATAATATTTCATAATAGGAGAGAGTATGACTAAGAAAAGAAATATCATGATGCAAGAATTAACACTTTCTTTATTCACCATAAAACACTTTCCTTATGACAGTCTCAAGAATGGTCTTCAAGTGATTTTCCTTGTCTTGATAGCTTTTAGAATACACTAGATCATCATCAATGAGTACCACAATAAAATCATCAAGATATTCATTCAATACACTCTTTATTAGATCTAAATAATTGAGGGTGAACTAGTTAATCAAAATAGAATTACTATAAAATTATAATGTCCACACCTCATCTAAAAATCTATATTTATAATATCTTCCTTATTTACTAACAATTAATGATATCTATAATAAATGTAAATCTTGGGAAAAAATTGATCTACATGATTTTGTTCAAATAAATCATCAATGGAAGGCAGCAGATACATTTTATTTATTTTAATTGTATTGATTTCCCTATAATCAACACATAACCTCATGGATACATATTTCTTATTTACAAAGAGAACATGGGCTCCCCCTGGAGAAACACTCAGGTGAATAAATCTCTTTTTACCAAAATATTAATTTTTTTTCTTCATGTCCACATAATCAAAAATAGAAATTATATAGGATGTCCTTGATATTTGTCTTTCATCATGGATTAAATCAATAGAAATCTCAACGACACACTCTAGGTGGTGTCGATGTAATTAATTTGAAAATACATCAATGTATTCTTTTATAATAAGACCATCCACTATTTGAAGATTGAAATATTTATCCATAGATGTTTTTTCTCTTACTCCACAACTATTTCATTCAGTAGAGCTATTGGGGGTGGATATATATAAGAATTAGATGATGAAGTTTTTTCTCTAAAAATAATGAATTCAACATCTTTATCATAAATTGTAACTTTCATCTCCTTGAAATAAATATTTTCTACATATTTTCAAATATATTTCATATTATGGATTATATCAATGTCAACCATAGGTTTGATCCTAAGGTTATCATGTAATGAAAATTTATGTTTCATAAAGGGGACATCCCAACACGCCTTTTTGCGATGATAATTCCCTTAATAGTTTTGACTGATAAAAACAATATTAAATCTGAATAAAATTGTATACATTTTTTGGTGACTAAGAAGATATACATGATTAATATGATCTAGAATAAAATAAAGGATTATCTAAATTTTTTATGATTAAAGTACCTTCCATCATATTGTCAGGAACTTCAACAAAAACTATGGTGATCAAATAATCCTAGCCTTGATATCTTATCCTTCTCTAGGAGAAGATTTTTAGATACATAGGACAATAATTTTCATATTGTCACATATACATAAAAATTATAGTATTAAATATTTCCATTATCTTTATTTCACTTTCAATCATGATTATGATGTCCTTTCTCACTATAATTTGAGAAAACTCCATTTCCTTTTAAGTATGTACCATGGTGTTTCCATCCACAAGTATCACATATTGAATTATTTAATTTTTTATTAACTTTATCAACTATTTTTACTTACAACCTCTTACTTTCATTCATTCCCTTAATGTCATATGACATGGATAATTATTTCTTCATCTTTTTGTATATGAGGCTATATATTCATATGATGAGAAAGACTGGGAGTCCAGTTCCCATTGGAGAAATTTTATTAACCCATCAATGAATATATCTATATTTATATTTGTATTAAATATTTAATCTGCAACATTCATTTTTATCCTTGTAAATTCGGCTTCATACTTTTCCACATTATCATAATCATTTATCCACAGACTAAAAAATTTCTTCTCTATATCCACTGACTTTTGGTATGGAAAATATTTTTCATTAAAATTTCCTTAAAATAATTCCATTCAAGTTTGATATTTCTTCTCCCTCCTTCATTTTTTGATTCAATGACCACCATTGTTTTATATCTAACAATATCTAATAAACTTCTATGAAAACATTTTCGATTTTGTTACTTCCAAAATAAAAAAAAATCATATCCGAGGAACATATCAAATACATAGAGAAAAATATTATTATAGTCCCATTAAATGATGAAGGTTGTTGTCTCGTGAAGTGGTATAATATTTTTCCTCAACATTGTGGGTTACAATACTCTACATGGGTAAGGTTTTTATTTATAACCTGAGTCATTTTCCCCACTATAGTTATATGTTGTTCAACACCAAATGTAGCTCCAGATCCAACATCATTATCTTACATAAGAGGAAAATACCTACATGGTTACCATGCATTGATATAGTTTTCATTCGTTCCACTAGGAACCATTTCTAAACAATGCAATACGCTACATTAAGTTATGAATCTTAATGATTAATTATGAACTAGTAAAATAGTTAACATAAATTTATATTTTATTTATAACTAATCTCAAAATTATAATCATGGTTACATTAGTAATACATTCAAAGACTTATATAGGATTGTGTTTCCTATAACAACTCAAACCCCAGATAACCAGAGTCGGTGCCTTAAATTATTATATTCAAATAACAAAAAAAAGAATTACATCCAAAAGGACTGAATATTTATTACTATTGGTGATCTAGACACATATTTGAAATCAAATGTACATTTTAAACATGAAATAAAAAAATGAATTCACTGAGACAACCATTATTCACCCTATTTGTTACCCTGCATATCAGTCATAATATACTTCTTGGATACCTAGGGAAAAAATGAAACATATAAATGGAGTGAGATCAAATTCTTAGTTAGGGTAAGCATACAATAAAATTTATGAGTAAGTATGGCATAAAAATATGGAGAGGGAAATAATTGAAAAATATGACATTTAAATATTCACATGAGCTAAGAAATATAACCATGTATATTATAGTAGTATAATAATCACATAGAATATCAATAACTAATCACATATTGATTGAATGTATAACAATGGACATCTGAAACATAACTACGATTCCACAACTAAAAAATATGAAAATTAATGGGTAAGGCCTGAGCCAAATCTCTATCTAGTTTGTCTCATGAGACCCACCGACACATTTAGGGGATACAGTGAGCCTCACCCATCAATTACTAATTACAATGACTTACTCATATGAATGGGGTTAAAAATAAACCAAATAAATGTTAGTATTGAACAAATATATTATGAAATGGTAATAATTTAACCCTAAACCATTAATGGTATCAAAATAGAATATCCATCATTATAAAAATCATAGACCATTCAATAAAATCTGGTATATATTATCATAGGAGACTAAACTCAATTAATAAAAATATTAATAAAAGGTTTTTGAAATAGATGAAAATTATCTAATAAATCATAGAAATATTACTTAGTTAAAACTATTGTTAAACCTATATGAAAATAGTTTCTTATAAAAACACCATTTTATTTTAAAAATATATTTTTCAATTCCATATATCGCAAAAATAAGGTAATTGGGTTTTTATTTATGAAAATATATATTCTTTAAATGGATAATGTAAATTATATAATATTCATGGGGTTGGAATGCAATTATCAACATGTATCTTAATAAATAGATAATTCTTGTTTTCATTTGTCAAAATGTTCTTTATAAAACATGTAAAAAGATTCCTTTTGAAAAAATTTCAATTAAATTAAAAATAGACCTAAAATTCCATTTATAATAACTCTATATTCATATAAATAAATATATAAAGAAATATCAAGAATAATAAAATGGATAAAAATATTTAATAATGAAATCTTTAAACATTCAAGGTGTCATATACCCCTTTGAACATTTAAATCACAATCACCATGAACTATGTATAGCTAAAATAATATTAAATAACATTATAATAAATAAATTAATGAAATAAAAAGTCAAAGGGGATATATATAAACCTCATAAATTATTGTTTTTGTATGAAATCAAACTATTCCTCAATAAATGGAGATTGAGATTAATCCCCCTACCTTATACATCCTTTAGTAGAAAATGATTTAAACTTCTGTATAATGATTTTAAGCATTTTATTAACTTATATGAGTACATTATTAATATTTATGATATCTTATATGATATTATTTTATTATTTTATCACCTATCTATTGATAATATTTCATTGTTACCCATGATTCGTGTGTTAACTCCACCATTTTGTTATGCATGTTTTATCATGAATGACTAAGTTATTTTAAATAGGATATAGACCCAACATATCAATACTTATATTAACGTTATAAATATGAAACATAATAATTAAATACCTTTTTAGATATATTATTTGTTTTTGGATATGGAAAATGAATTTCATTACGTTGTGGACATGGTAGATCATACGTGCAAAGAAGTGATTCTATCATTCCATTATCGGTTAAAGGGTAAAGAATTGGCTGTTATATTAATTATACAGAATAAATATCATTTCATAAGTTCCACATATATATATTATATCCATAATAATAAAAATATATGTAATGTGTTGATGAAAAAAATAAATACCCCACGACATGGAGACGGTAAGTCATATGTACACATGTGTAGTGATTTCATTTTCCATAGGATGGATAAGAGGTGGAATTTGGTTTTCACATAATCATAATAATATAAAATAATATTTTTTATAATATATATGATACATTATCGTGGTAACAAAAACTGAAGAGAAACAAGAAGAAGAAATGAACTTGAATGAGTTATTAAACATGATTACCTCTTCTTCGCTGGACTTCCTCTAGATCTCTTCTTATGAAATATAGGGTTGGTATTTTTGGTACACCAGGACCCCCATAACTTGGATAATTTTTTTGGGAGGATATATTTGATTTTTTTTTGAGATATAAGTTTCTATGTGATGTGAGGATGTTAGGGAAGAGGAACATTTTTATAATTGAGGTGAGGGGAACTTTTGAAAACTCTAAAAAATATTATTTAAATTTAAATTAGATTCATTTTAAAAAGGATCAAAAGTGAGTTACATAAAAAAATGTTTTGGATGGGGCTAAATAATATCAAAAAATAATTTTTAGACACCTTTAGGTAATATTTCTACCCTTATTTTATGTAATTAAACATTATTTAATATCATTAAGTCTTACCATGAAAATATGTGTTTCTAATCCTTAATGGTTAATATTGTTACTATAAAATGTCAGAAAAAACATAGATTTATTAATAATGAAAATTTAAACCTTATAAAAATATTTTTCTTAATTTTTTATATCATATATATAAATATTTTTTAATTAAAAATATCATTAATGTCAATTTAGATTTTATTCATAACATGGATTTTTAAAAGTATAATAAAAGCAAGGTATCTTCAAATCCAAACCATTAATACATCCCTAATATATCTATTTCTTCTAGAGTTTTTTTGTGAGATAAAATATATAAAATTAAATATATTTTAATATTTATTATAAAATTTATTTGATATGTGCATTAATTAAACAATAATTGTATCATCATTTTTAAAGGCTTTTATTTAATTAAATTTTCCATAAAAAATAAAAATATATTATCAAGTTGAATTTAAATATTTTTCTTTCAAATGAGTAAATATAGTCCATGATATATTCTGGATATATAAATATTAAAAATATAGTATTTATTAAAAACACGAGTAAGACATATTTTACAATACTTAAAATAAAATTCTATAAAAAACTTATTCATCAAAGTGGATCCATGAGGACATAAATTGTGAAAAATTAAGAATGTTCTCAAAACTAATTCATCGAAAGAAATTAGGACATGTTTTAGGGTAATTTTATAATAATTACAATATTATGATGACCCTTAATTACCCAATTTACCATTAATCAAGGTAATTAGAAAATACTAATGTTTCGATTCATATTATCCAATAATAAAAGGGACCGATTTACAAAATTTGGTACTTTTCATTCCATATCAAGAATCCATTTTTCAAAATTAAACACACATAATTGTATAAAATTAATTTAAAATTAATCTCATCGATTGAATGAATAAATGAGTTCTTAATGTGAAAACATTAAATATATTTAAATGTTTTTATATCCAAATTCATTGAAAAATTGATTAAAATGATATAGATTGTATTCATTGATAAAAAACTGAACTATGTATACTTAAATATCAATGAAATATATAATTTAACACTATAAATTATTTATAGAAAAAATTTCTTTTCAATTAGAATTCAACATTTTACCACTATTCATCAAACAAGAAACTTATCAGAATAATAAAAAAAGGTAAAAAATTAAATTATTATATTACACTTTAAAAGAATAATTTTATTTTATCAAATATAATTTTTAAAATTTTCATATATTTATTTAAAAAAAGTGGTCAATCAAAAGGTGTTAAATTTTCATTTTATAATAATACATCTTCGGTGCATGAAATTAGATTTTTTTGTACATATTTTCTTTAAAATAGATATGATTTATGTTAAATATTAGATTGAATATATATATATATATTATTAACATAATAAATATGTGTGAATTTATTTTATTTGGTTAGTATAAAAACACAGTTGTGTGCATTTAAATAGTATTATAAAAATATTTTCTTGATATTAAATTGGTTTTTATATTTATATACAATTAAATTGTAATTAATGAATTCAATATTATATTTTCATAAGTCTTTTAGTCTAATTAATAACCGCAAATTTACTTAATAATAGATATTTTCATTTCAAATAATAATATTAAAAGTATATCATGGCTCATTTAAGCTCAGTATTTCATGAAATATAAGCTATAATAGTTATTAAATTTAAAAAGATACATATAATGAAATATTAGATTGTTATAATTTCACTAGTCAATATTTTTCAAAATCTAGTTTCCAATGTTTCTTCTAAACATTCTATAATATCAACTATAAATATCCAATCTCTTGTTGCCCAAAGGTGGTGGTGACATTATTACTTTGGTATAAAGATTAACTGATCATATCCCAAAGAGCCGAATAGTTTAGTAGTTTTAGAAAACTAGATTAATAATTTAATAATACGTTACAACTAAGAATATAATAATATAATATTGAATCTTTATTTCAAAAACCACTATATTATAGTTTTACCCTACATCTCAGTCATAATATATATCTTCGAATCATGGGAAAGATTGAACAAGAGAAATGGGTTTTCATTAATGATGAGTAAGGGTATACATATAGTGGAAGTGAATAAATTACAATTCTAGAAAGGTAAATAACTGAAACAAATTCCATTTAATCAATAACTGGAGAATAATATGGATGGTATAAAATATGATCAAATAATTCAATATAAACAATCTCTTAAGCTAGAAAACATATCCAAGGAAATAATAATAAATAAATAATCACCTAGAAATAAATACCCAATCTTATAATGATTTTATGAATAATGTTGGTTATCTTAAATATATCTTCAAGGCCTTATCCAAGACATATGAAAATAAAAGGGTTAGGCCTGAACCAAATCATATTCATGTTTGTTTCCTAAGACCTACCGATTCATCAAGCTTATATAGATAGACCTTCTCATCACTTTCTATGTTTCATTAATTCTACAAATGAATGGGGTGAAATATTATCAACATATACTTATTAAATGTAAATTTCATTCCCAATCAGTAAACATAATTACAAACCATTTTGAGTAATATGGTGATTTCAATCAAAATAAAACATCATAAATAAAATTGGTCATAAAAAATTTAATAAAATTTGGTATATTTTATGATAATAGATCACTATAAATGATGCATAAAATTCAACAAAGGATGTTGACATAGATGAAAATACTCTAACAAATCATGGAATAATCAAGAGAGAAATACCACATTTTTACATTGAAATATTTTATTTAAAAGGAAAACTAATTTTAAATGAAAACAATTTCATTGAAAATTTCATTTTATCCTTATAAATTATGTTTCAAAACATTATTTTTTCATGATGACAAAAAAATACTCTCATTCATCACAACTGAAAACAACTTTTTTACTGTACTTATTTCAAAAAATTCGTATAGTTTCTCATTTGGAAAATAAAAAATATTCCTTTGAAACAATTTTATATAAATTAGAACATTGGAAAATATACATCATTTATTTTTTTATTATTGGAAAATCATTTTGAAAGCATTTTTATAAGATATGGAAATGGAAGAAAAATTTTCTCCATTTGATAATTAAACATAAATAATCCTGAATAATAATGAGATTGTGAGTTAACCCTAACCTTAGGATTGATTTCCATCATACATATTTTTAGCTCATGGATAATAGTTTAAATAATTGTTTTAAATTATAAAAGAACCATATTCGTATTTATAATATTATATAAGATCCTCATATATCATCTTATATCAACTTTATTAATAATAATTCATTATTACCATTATTTTAGTTGTTAACTACATCATTTTCTTATACATGCTTTATCGTATAGGTAATAATTCTTGTGGATAGGATACAGCTAAATCATATACATAATGATATTAAGCTCATAGATAACATATTTATTCATTATATATATTTTTCGAATCATTCTACAATGGTGAACATGGAAAATGAATCGCATAGAATCATGGAGATGGTAGGATGTACGTACATACAAACAACTGTATCATTCCCTTAATTGTGAATGGGTAAAGATGTTTTCAATTTATTAATTTTTGTGAAAAAATATCATGTCATATTTTTTATTTATATCCATTATATTCATCATTATAACCATCTATATAAAGTGATGATGAAAAACAAATTACTCCTTAGTGGAGAGATAATAATCCTTACATACACACACGGGGTGGTTTCATTTTTCATAGGATAGAAAAAAGGAAGAATATAATTGTCCCCAAATCATTAATACATATTAGAATATAGATTATACAATATCTATTACTTTATAATGGAAAAAATATGAAGAGGAACAAGAAAAATAAATAAACTTTGAGGAGTTGGTAAAAACAATTACCTCTTCTTCGACAGACTTCCTTTAGATATATTCGTATGGGATCTAGTGTTGGAATTGACAAAATAATAAGATATAGATAAATTGTATATTTATTTTTTATAGAAACATTTAGGGTTTGAAATTATACAAGGCTTAATGTAGTGTGAGGATGTGAGGGAGGAGGATTCCTTTTATAATTGAGGTGAGGGGCACTTTTAGAAACTTCAAAAATATTAAATTATTATAAATTCATTTTCATTTCCAAATGTATCAAAAGTGAGGTATTTTGAAAATATTATGTGAATGGGTCAAAACTATCTCGATAAAGAATTATTATATAATTTTACCTTACATTCTTACCCTTATCTTTTGTATGTCTTCCTTTTGCATTAACTTTAACTCTTACCATGAAAATATATAGTTTTACTATTTCCGGGTTAATATAGATACAATAAATTTAAAAATGGAACATTAGTGGATCATTTATGGAATTAAAAACCTTATCAAAATCATCTTTCCAATTTTTATATTTTTATAAATTTTATATCATTTATTAAAATATTATTTAATTTAAAATATCATTAATGTCTATTTTGATACTATTCATTTTGTGAATTTTTTTCAAATTGCATAAAAACGTGATATCATCAATAAAAAACATTTAATACATCCCTAATAAGTATACATAATCTATAAAATTCTTGTATAACCTTGATTATATTATATTATATTTATTTTAATATTTATAATAGCATTTATTGGATATTATAATTAATTAAACCATTATTGTATCATAATTATGATGGATGTTAAAGTAATTATTATTTTTAATAAAAATTAATAATAAATAACCGCGATGAAGATAAAATTTTAATATTAAAATTTAATATTTATAATCTATGATATATTCTGAATAAACCCTTATTAAAAATTTAGTACTTATTAAAAACAAGAGTATGATCTATTTGGATTTTCTTAAAACAAAGTACTATAAAAGGTATAATGCCATCCATGTTTATCAATGAAGTCATAAAATCAGGCCAAGGATGATTTTATTTCAACAATAAATCAACCAACAAAACTAGGTCAGTTGTTAGGGTAAGTTTATAATATTTATAATATTATTTTTAAAATTTATTTTCTAATATACCCTTAACTGCGGTGATAAAAATTACTAAAGTTACTATTCATTTTGTCCGAAAATAAAAGTGACATTTTTACAAAATATGAACCTTATGATTCCAAAAATTGAATATATTTTAAAAAAAATCAAAACATATAATTAGATAATACTAATTAAAAATTAACCCTGTTAATAGGGTGAGAAAATAGGTTATTAACGTAATAATTTTAAAAATATTGAAATGGTTTTATATCCAAAGTATTTGTGAATATGATTAAAATGAGTTATATTTGATTAAATTTTATAAAATTTATCTATGTTTTTTAAAACCGATAAAAAATAAAACTTAACCATATAAATTGTTTCAAAAAAACAATTTAAATTAAAATGCAACAATTGTTTACTATTCATTGACACCTGAAACTTATAATAAAAATACCCAAAATTAAATAAAAGTAAAATTTGATATTATACAATAAAAAATAATTTTCATTTTTTCAAATATAAATTTGAGAGTTCAAAATTTAGTTTTTAATCATGTGTATCATTAAAAGGTTGTAAAACTATCATTAAAAAAATAGACTTTCAATTTTTTAATATTAGATTAATTCTAATAATATGAATATAAAAGAATTTGTGTGAATGCAAAATAATTTGATTAAATATATCAATTTTATAATATGGTTAATACTATTCATTCCATCAATTTTAATGGCTTGGTTATAAAATTAGCTTGTTAATATATCCATATACTTTTGAACTCGTTGTTGCTTGAAAACTAATATATTTAATTTATTTAAAAATAATTTAACATAAAATAACGTGGAGTTATATATATTATCCTTCATGAACCTCAATTCAAGATATCTAGGATGAAGGTTGGACTTGGAATATAGTTGATCATTATACAGTTAATCGAATAAGTCATCAATATGGTGCAGTTGATAAGTGTTCTTGGTAGTGATAATATTACGTTCCTAATAATTCTAAAAATGATTCCTTGACTCATACTTCAAAATAATAAAAATATTATGTGAACACCATATTTAAATAAATAGGTATTTGAATCCATTATCAGGAATATATTGTAGTCTATTATTTATTTTCTAAAAGTCAATCAGGTTCTTTCAATATAGGTCTTTGAAATAAGTGTAGCACACGATGTGTGTTCTATTGAAAAAACAACTTACCAATTTTTGGGAAGACTAGGATATTATTTAGGAAATAAATCAGTATATTAATGTACAATGGTCTTATATTCAATATTGAGTTTCTACAAACCCATTTGAGATAAATATATATTGCGTATAGGTTTTTAGACCCTAATAATAAAATTATTTTCTTATAGATGTCAATATTAGTACTCACATCGAAATACAATCATAGTTTGATTCAGAACATTGACTTTTATTTCAATTTTCTATAAATTTATATTGAATATATGTAAAGGAATCTTTTCCATTCTCATAATCACATAAAATTACACTAAATGGTGAACATTAAAACTTTTATATGGAGGATTCTTACAAACATCAACCTGAAATTTAAATATATACAGTAGTGGAAAAGTTTCCCATAATTATCATGATCTAGTTCATAAATAGACCTAACATAAAACCTAACATGATCTTGGAATTATATATTATAATAGATCATTTCTTTGGATAATTCCTAGGTTCCCCATATTTAATACAATGAACTATAAATAGTGTATTTGTATGTACATTATTTCCCTTTATAAAACTATTAATTTTATTCTATGAAATTAAATTTTATATGAATTTATTTTCTATACAGAACACATATTCCCTTTTAATTGGTATATATTTATTTGTGCTTTATCCCATATTTATAACATTCAGGAAGTTAAATATTATTACTTTTATGGTCATTAGTGACTAAAATTTTTTAAAAGTCCATTTTTCTCTTATTTTATAAGATAGAAAGCTTTCCAATGACATATTTTCTAATTATAATCTTAGATAAATGAATTTATATTATAATAGGATTTAAAATAATATACCCCATTTCATATTAGTTTTTTTGAGTAATATTGTTACTTTAAACATCAAATTTGTTTCACATAACTCTTCTTTGTTCCAACCATTTACTAAAACCAGATGCATACTATGAGTAGTAAACATCAATATTTATATAATGAAATCATATGGTTATGAAAATAAGTCTTATAATTTCATGAAAAAAAATCATTCTTTTACCCTATAACACTCTATGTTAATCTCATATCACCATATCTTCTCATAAGTTGGAATACATTATATCCTATCATTAATCATAATGTTTTATAAAGGTAATGTGAATTAAAAAAACATACCCCATAGGTGTGTCGATCCCGGTGTGTAGTTTTAGTCCCACTCATCCTGCATTGTGTAAAGATCATATTGATAATTGTCTATCCCATTTTAGGTTGTTTAACCCTCAGTTAATTTGATCAATAGATGCTTCAACATTATCATGTCTTGAAATGGATTTCATTTTTAGGATACCAAATAATACAAAATCTAATAAATCATGGGGATGTAATCAAATACTTAGACTTATCCTAAGGGTTTTCACCATAGTTCTATAATAGTGGTCTCTATAAATAATAAATCATTAATCTGATACCACCTTAGTTTAATTAGAAATTTAATATATAATTAGTAAATTATATTATATAAATTTAAATATAACTCATAATAATAAATGCCCCATAAATAGAAAGTATTAGTGTATTTGGATAATAGATACATTATCATCTTATTTTATGAAATATCTTCAACATTTCCAAAAATATGTTTCTTACACAACAAACTTATTTTACATACCATACATAAAAAAATTCGTTATAATCTCAGGAAATAAAAACATAAGAAATGGCGGGATTAGATTTTCATTAAGGGTAAATAATTTTGATATCAATTGATGATCATATGTTAGAATACGAATAAAGTTATAACAACATGGTCATAACATAATAATTCCATTCCCAATTGGTCAATTATCTTTAATCACGAATCATTGAATAATGTATTTTCATAAATAATAATTAATTAATAATATTTCATAATCATAAATTATCAATAATCATATATGTGAATGTATCATAAATATAAGTTATAAGTTTATGGAATACACATAAGAAATAAAACTCATTTCCTTATTTAAATAAAACTACTTAATCTATCATAGTGGACATAATCCCTTAGTTTAATGGGTTAACTCTTAAACCACATTTCATTCATTGAATGTGTTCAATAACCATACCCTTTAAACACTAATAATTTGTTCACTTACTATTTCAAAATTTTAAAAGTTATGGTTCACTTCTAATACTACCATAGTTGAAAAAGCCCCTTATTGAGCTAGGTTTACCCTCATACCTTAAATCCGATACTCCCCATACATGTCTGAAACTCTTTTAAATTGTTTATAAACATATTATTAACCAATATCAGAATCATAATAATATTTATGATATGATATATGATAATTTTATGACTTTATCGTACCAATATATTAACAATTCCATGTTAATTCAACATTTCAGGTAATATCGATTTGTTTATCTTACATGTTTTGTTTAGTTATTCTTGATTATATTAATTATATCGTGATTTAATTATTTACAGAATATATAATATGATTTATATGTCATATAAATATAGTATATATATATTTATTAATGGAGAGATATATAAAATGAAATACAACCTTCATGGAGACAGTAGGCTGTATGTACGCATGAACTTTATTTCCATTTACATATCGTATTGAATGGAAGTAAGTGAATGAAATATATGTAAAGACATATATATATATATATATCCATTATAATTATTATTTCATATGTTAAATACCTAGCAGTAATATAAATTTTTATAATCATCCTTTAATGATGAATGCGAAAATGAATCTTATCATGTTGTGGAGACGGTAAGATGTACGTACGTGTGAGCAATGATATCATTACTTTAATGATTAAAAGTTATGGGGTTGGATGGTATATTAATTGAAAATAAACATAACCTTGTTATATTTATTATTTACCTCAATTAAAATCATTATTATACCCATACAAATAATGAAGTGTTTAATAAAAAACTACACCATGACATGGAAATAGTAAGTCGTACATACGCACGCATGGTTATTTTTTCATGCATAGGAAAGATAGAATAATAAATATGGTTGTAAAATATTAATAATAAAAAAATTTATCTATAGGTTACTATATTAATTATTTTATTATGTAAACAAAAAACAAATAGAATGTAAAAGAAAAATAGAACTTTGAAAGAGGTCATGAAATAATTACTACTTATTTGGGTTCTTCTTTTTTATTTGAACAAAAGGGAACTGTATGTTTCCTTTACGATTAGATTAAAGCATATAGAATGTAATGAGGGTAGTTAGGAAGATATTCGAGTATGGTTTTTCAGAGCCAAATGGATTTGGAGGTGTGAATTTAAGAGAAGAGTATGTACCCTATTATAAAAGTGGCGAGGGCACCTTATGAATATCATGACATATAAATTTATTTTAAAATTAATTTTCAGTTTCTAATAACTAAACATGGGTATATTTCTAGGATAATGTGGGGATGGGTCTAAATCCTCTCAAAAAATATATTTTAGGCATTTTTATGTCACCATATCAACCATATCTTTTAGTCTTATCCTTTTATGAAATAGTTTATCTTTTACGATGTTTCCTTGTATTATTATAATTCATTATTAATATAGTTACTATAAAATTCCAAGATAACTTAAAAGGATTCATTAATGACATATATAACATTATATAAGTAATTTTTCTAAATCCTAGATTTTTGGACTATTATATAATTTATTAAAATAATATTTGTTTGAAGAACTCATTTTTGTCAATTTTGACACTAATTTGTATTTTTTTTAGTTAAAATGGTAACAACGTGATTCTATATATCCAAATACATCAAATCAACCATAACATGTTATATTTACCGAGAAAAATCATTTATGGAATCACAATGCTAAATTTACATTTATCATAATATTTATAATATCAATTATTTTAATCCTTCATTAATAAGGTAATCATTAAATCATCATTGTTTCATATATAAATATCATTATATAATATCTAAAAATTATAAGTAAAATATTATTATGTTGGAATTAATTTTAGATTTATACTTATTATTTATAGTATACTTTATCTTATGTATAACCCTATATTAGAAATGTTTTAGTTATTAAAATTTGAATATAACACTTTTAACTTTTTTTTAATAAAATATAATAAATGTCCTAATCATACACCAATAAACCAAAAAAGATATTATTTTTTTCCAATTGATGAATTTTCTCAAGAAAAACATATCCAATATAATTAGGACATGTGTTGGTGTAATTATATAATATTATAATAATATTTTAACCTTTAATAAAATTATTTACTTTTAACCGTGGTAAATAGAAATACAAAGTTACTATTCAAAAAAAATATTATTAACCTTATTAAACCACATTTCACTTATTTATAAAATCCATGACTATAGGATTTTTAAAATTCATCTATCAGACGTGGTTAAATTAGAAATTATGCCAATTTTCCAATGTTCCAAGAAGGTAGGTCAAAGACATTAAAAAGATCAATAATATTTTATAAATCTAATATGATTATAAAATGACTCCAATGAATTAAATTAAATAATTATATGTATAATGTATCTATTTTCACTTTAAGATTAAATTTAATTAAAAAATTAAATGAAAAAGTCCGTTTTTATGTATTATATAGTATTTTTTAGTATTCGTAAAAAATTAAATGTTTTCATAAAAATACAAAAAATCAACCCTAACAAAAATATGAATTATAAATTCAAAAATGATTTCTATTTTACCAAATTAAAATTTTAGGTGTGTCTAATTTCTTTGTTCAAAAATTGACATAAAATTAGTTCTATTATAAATATAATTTTTCATAATATATAACTATTTTAACATAACTTATACGTTTCTTTTTAAATATGTTTTTAATGTAAAAACATTATAAATAACATTTAAAATTTATTTTTTACTCTTCGTATTACAATATATAATTTATTATAGATATATCATATAAATTATTATAATACTAATGTTTTCTTTCGCAAAAACTATATCTTACATGTAACACATGACATGTCGTTGTTACATACAATATAGTCTATTAAAATAAATTAAATAGATAACATATTATAAAATCTTGGTGTGTAACACCAATATAGTAAGATTGTCTCTATAATATAACCAATAATTAACTAGCATTTTGATACAATATTCCCTCAATTAACTCCCTAATTGGGAGTGGACACCAAATATATTTATAATATTTATTTATTTTAATATAAATCCATGAGATTCGGAATCGAAAATTTTTCATGTCATTATGGTAAAATAGGATTTTTTTATATATAAGGATACACAACCTATTAATTGAGAAAAATTATTTTATATTATTGATATTTGATATAAGGTGTTAAATGTTTTTATGATAATATATATTAAATGTTGTGAACTTTTTAAATAATGAGATTTGAGATAATTATTAATATAAAAAGAATATTCGGTGATACTTTTATCGTATATTAGAAATATAATGAATGGTTTAGACATTAATATTTTTTCACATATATATAATTATGATTTACTAAAATATATTTTATTGTTTTAAAATCATGTTAAACAATTATTTTATTTTATTTATTATGATTTTTCTTAAAAATAAATATGATTATAATATTTCAGAACATTATTTTGAAAATTTTTATTATAAGAACCATTGATAAAATAAGGATGATTTAGTATTAATGGTTGATAGTGAATTAAATATATAATTATAATTGAGTTAATATATTAGTTAATATTTTGAGCTAAAAATTTAAGACATGGTGATGAGTTAAATTGAATTATTCTTTAATTTGATGTTGTGATTTTATTAACATCAGTATATGTTGTCAACAGGTTTGTGAGAAATGTTTCAATCGAGATGGGTAAATAATAAAACTATTATAAATACATAAATAGTTTTTTTGATGTTTTGAAATGATTCACTTTTTTAGTGAATAGAAAATAATGGATTAAATTGTAAATATCAATTAGAAAAAAAATTATTCATCATGAAGGATGAAAGGTCTTGATTTCATTTTTCAATAATTTTTTTAATGATTTGGTATTTTAAAATTTGAAAAATGTATTATTAAAACAATGATTTGATATTTCATTACAATATATATTCATTTGGAAACATGTAGTTGTTGAATTTATTTTTAAAAGATTTGGGTTCAAAAATTAATTATTTAAAATTTGATATATGAGTTCAATTTTATAAAAATAATTTTCTAAAAAATAATTTTTATAAAATTTTTAACTCGAAAAAGTGAAATGTTATATTAATGTGTCATTTCAAATTTTCTTTCAGGAAGGGAATTTTTGATGACTATTAATATATGTATAAAATATTTTTTTTGTTTTTTCTATGGGAATTTTTTGAATATAAATATTATGTTAAAATATTTTAAATAATAAAAATTCAGCACATATATAGGTTTGAGGAAATAATTCTAATAAATGATAATAATATTTATTTTATCTATTCTTAAAAACCAATAGATATTTTGTTTTTTAAATTACTCTACTTGACAATTAATTTTCTTTATGGAAATGATGTGGATGTGTGAGTTATATTGTTGTTTTTTTGGTAGGGCTTGGTTATGAAAGAATTTTATATTTGAATTATGTTATATGGTACATCTAAGGAGAATTATGATATTATTTTATTTGATGTGTTAATTTTATATATTTTTATTTATATGAAAAATATATAATTCTGCAACATTTTATTAATAAAAAGGTATTATTCTAAAAAATTAAATTACTTTTGGAGAAAAAATATACAATATTTTAAATGGATAAATATTTTTGAGATAATTTAAAAACATATTCAATAAAGAGTATTTTTAGAATTTTGATATATAAAATGATGATGATTATTTTGACTATGATGATATTATAATAATTTTTTTAATATTTTGAAATTCATATTTCAGAGGGATAATTTTTTGTATATTATTGAATGAATGATTTGTTAATTCATTTTTAAAAAAACTATTACTATGATATAAATAACGTAAATATTTAATTAAATAAATATGAAATATTATAGTTTAAATATTCATGATGAGTTTCTTGATATTAAATGATTTATATAAAACTACTGTTTCAAATTTATTACTTTTAGAATTTAACATCAATTTTATTAGTTATAACATTCTGATGATAAAAATGTAGGGTCAGATATTGTTAGAATAATTTTTAATTTTATATTACTTAACATTAATATTTTATAGAAATATATCATTTTAATTATATGATGTAGTTTTAAAGGTTTTTTTAATTCTAATTGTTTATATATTTTATTATTTTAGGTGGTGTTGTTATTTTTTTGTACTCTATGATCTTTTTTTGTGGAAGATGCATTATATTGACTTAAAATATTTTCATATTTTGGTTATGTTTTTTGGTTTGGAAAACAAATTTGTTGATGATATATATTTATTATATATGTTTCATAATGTTTGGGAAATAGTGTATGTTTTATTTGATATTTTGAGCTGTATAATTAAACATGTCAAGGGAAAAACAATTTAATGTGTATAAATTAGTGTCTAAAATAATGTTTTATTTATTTATTTATTATTTTGAGTATTAGGATGAATAATTTAATAAAATAATTTTTTAAATTTTGTGTATTATAGTGATATAGAAATTTATGTTATCATAAAATTGATTTTATGAAATTAAGGCTTTGAAAATAAAATCAGGGTTTTGATCTAATAAAATCCTTGATAATATTCTTAAATAAATGATTAAAATAATTATCATATCATTTTTAGGGAGGTATTTATATTTATGGGGCTACAATATTAATTTAAAATTTATTAAATATATATTATATGAGGATTTATTGATTTAATATTGTATAATTGTTTTTGAAAAAAATTATTTATTTCTTGAAATTTATAACTTTTTTTATTTATTTACCACATTAAAACAATATCAATAAATTTTAAATTATTATTTCTATAAAATTAAGAAGTAAATTATATGTTTATAAATATTTTTTTGAATTATTATGATGTTCTTTTAAATGAATATAAAAATAATATTTTTATAAAAACAAGTTGATGTGAAAATTAAAATTTCAAAAAATATAACTATTGTGTTATTTAAATTCATAAAATTTGAAAATACATGATTATTTTCGGATATTAGGAGATAAAAATTGAAATTTACATTTTTAAGGAAATTCATGTAGTGTGATATAATAATTAATATTTTGTTTTTATATTTTATTATTTTAATCGAATATTAAAATGAATCATTTTTTACAAAAAAAATATTATGTTTTATTGATGAAAATTATAAGAATATGTAAATAATATTAAATTTTTTAAAAATTATTAATAATTGTAATGGGATTAAACATGGAAATGTGAAAGATATTTATATATCCAAAAACTAACTTATATATAAATTTATTTAAATATGAGGAAGTGATTTTTTAAGATATATTTCATTATCATTTTATTATAAAATTATATCTAATATATTTGAATTTTTTTAGTAATATATTTTATAAAATTAAATTAAATTTTAACAATTAAAGATATATTATAATAAAATATTATAAAATATTATTTATAAATTAAGGTTGGTTAGTCAAAATGTTAAATTTAATTTTATATTAAAATGGTTATGATTATTATTTTAATTGGGGGTGGGGATTTGACACTTCCATCACAATTTTTCTTCCAATAATATATCACTATCTACCATTAATTATTTATTATAATTTTCATTCCAATAATTTTTCATATGATTTTGGATTTGAAATTTGTCTGTGAAAATGAGATTCATACATTGAGACAATGTGCTCTATGTTAGAGAACTTCTAAATTTTGTGATACAAGTGATTTTAATTTAATATATTTCATTAGATTACCTCAAAAAAATATTATATATATGAAATTAAGAATTCTACTAGTTATTTGACATAATAAAATTTTAAATTTTATTGACATGGCTATTGATAAATTCTATAAGACATAAATTATGAATAATAAGTACATTATTAAAAATTAATTGAATTAATTGAATTAATTTTTATGATAATGGAACAGTTAAAATAAATAGATTCACTATTTTGAAATTAATTGATAATGGTATGTAAAAATTTAAATTGAAGATATTTATTTTGTGAAGATTTAGTGACATGGAATAATGGAATACTTCGTAGAAATTCCCTGCAAATTTTATATGATTAAACTAAAACATTACTCATTGGTATAAATTTCTGTAAATTTAAATATTAAAATTTCAATATAATGAAAAAATATAATAGAATTTTGTATATTAGAGAATATTCAATTAAATTTGTATTCAATTGGACATAATTTATTTATGTGAATGATAAAATCATTTGTAATTACTTCATAAATTATTATTATTTAATCTTTTAAGGAAATGAAAAATATATCATAACTATAAAATTAATAGGAATTACATTACAAGAAAAATTGTATATGATTTATAATCTTGATTATATAGTTTCAATATAATGTGACAATAAAGGTTTTATTATATTATATATTTTATATAATTGTTATTATATAACTTCTGAAGTGCAATCATTCAGATCCACAATTTGTAATTGCTATGCCTTTCACTTAATGTCACTCAACAATTTATGCTTAAGGGAACTCAAATAATCCATTATTATTAAAACGCGGACCAAGATGGATTTTTTGAGTCAAAATGATCTTTCTTTCAAAAGGTATGCGGCCATTGAGACTTTACCAACAATTCTAGTGGTTTTACATTAGCAAGAGGATGGTTGTTTGGGAACATGTAACAATTTTAATGGAATTATTTCCCAAAAAACGATTTTCTCAATGATCTAATACATATTCAAAAATTATTCCAAAATCATAATGTGAAACTGGTTACCACAACTCTAATTATCAATTGAAACCATGTGTCAAGGAGAACATAATATCATATCAGTTTTTATACACCATTCTATTATTTATGGGTTTTATTTAAGTACATTGTTTCATAGTTGTAATATTTGGTATTTATCATCACCCTTGAAGGTATTAGGTGTTTTAAGTGGGTATTAATGAAATGAGAGGGAATACATATATATCTCCATTATGGGAATCATAACCCACGCATTCAAGTGAAGATTAATAGGACATGTCAAACATTTTAATGTTTGGTAATAGGGTCCAATGTAGTGTGTTTTAATGACGCATATCCATGAACCATGGAGTGTTAGGATTGAAACTCACAGAGGAATCATATGAACCATTCCTAACAAGATTCAAGGCCTACATTGATTTGGTCTGCAGAGTTTGATGTCATGTCACATAACCACACCATTAGTTTAACATCATGCGTTGAGGATGTATTCTATATAATTTAAAGAAATATAGCTACTATTTCTAATCAATGGATGTATTTAAATGTAAATTTTAACAATCACATATAAAAAACCTTTGGAATTTTCTTGTAGAGAATATGAATCTTTGAAGAAGTCCATTAGTTAAAGAAGTGTCCCTTTTCGGATGGTTTTCCCATAGGTAATAAGTGCATTTGATGAAGGTTATCTCACTTGTAATATGGAACATTGAGACATATTGGATCATATGTAATATATCAAATTGAGTTATGGATCCTTATATGTAATATGGATTACATTTTTGTCATTAAAAAGGGATACGAACATGTGAGCATTCATTGGGGAATGTTCACTTGAGAACCATATGTGTATAGCCCCATAATAGATCTTTGGGATAATTCCATTAATGAGTGGATGATTGGGTTTCACATCTAATATAATTCTCATAGATGTGTATAATTCCCACCGACTAACATGGAAGGATAATTCAAAAGATGGGGGATATTTCCCCATGATAAAGTAGTTGGGGATTACTTATGGTATGCGTAGATTTTTTTTTGTGGGAAACAAGCATCAATGTTTCCCAGAGATGATTGGACTGGTATGTGATATAGGTGATGGATGGATTTTGGGGAATACACCTAGTTGGGGTCCATTTCTCTCTCTATATCTCATTTAGTGGATTAACGGGGTCCAATAGCTTCTTGGACTAATAAGAAGTAGGATACGAGTCAATCTAGATGGAAAAAAATATCTGAGGGAGGCCCAACTGGTATCATAATAATGGGAACAGTAATTATGCATGTCGTACATGATCATTACTATATTGAGGGTCCTATCTATCTTTGATAAATACTAAATAGATTACTCTTTTTAGTGAAATATATGGATATTGGTGTGTCACTCAAGTGACTATAATATCTTTGTGTTTAAGGGGGATGTAGAGGATGTCAACGTGGTTATGGACCTAGGTTTGAGACCTAGGTGAATGTGGTACCAAGTTGAATGGAATGGTCATAGATGGTTCCCATGTATGAAACAAAAGAAATGGTGGTCCCCATGTATAAGAGATTGGTTGAATTGGGGACATAGTAAGATACCTGGGTGAATTATCCCAATTGTATGGAGTGGAGGAGGAAGCGTCCCCCAAGTTATCTAGTATGGTTTGTGTGGATCCCTAATGGTGGGCATGTGTGATGGTTCCCCCTAATATAGATTATTGAGAGAAACTGAACCCTGTTGTAGGGAATATGTGATAGTTTTCCCTAGTACAAGGTATGTTGAAGGATCATCAATACATGATATGTTGGTAATAGTGTTACCTGAAATATGAGGGAATAGCAATGTTTTTTTCTAAATTTGGGCCAATTGAAATTTGTTCCCTATTTTTTGGATTTTGGTTAATTGTCACCGTAGTATATAGGGGAGGATGATATACCACCTTAGTTAAACATCTTGGGGTTATTCGGGTATCTGTAACCAAGTGTAACACTCTCTGGGTGAGCTGGGTAAGTGGTTCCCTAGTGCAGTGGTGTCGCTAGAACTAAAGTACACACATGGTTCTCTACAGTGTCTCCTAGAATGGGTCATCTCTCCCTAGTCCACATAGATCAAAGGGGAAGTGGTATTTCATATTGGATTGGGTAATATGTATATTGGATTATCGAATTATGTATTATTTATAGTCAATTTTCATTAGAATAATCTTAACTGATCCATCTAATGTGAGTTGGGTAGTTAGTAATGTTGATCATACAACCCTTTAGCTTCCTCTTTGTGTGTGTTTATTCATGTTTATACAAATTTTAAAAATAGGGACCCATGGGTTCTATATATTGGAAAATATATGGGATAGTTTCACGAAATATCTTCATGGAATGTGGTTTATATAGGTGAGTTGTGTAAATTATGTAGTAATGTTGGTTTGGTCACTCACATTAGTATCATGAAACAGTTGAGCATTGTGGTTCACTCATTCACATGAGTTTCATAAATGCTTTCTGTGTATTATCCCCCTCATGTATGTAGACTTTATCAGGGCCACTATGTCATGATGGGGGACCCGTGAAAATTTTCATTGGCATTTTCCTATGGTTCTAGGTGATGTAACATGGGCATGCTCATGCAAACATGTTCAATTGATGGTAACCTTCACCATTACTTTTTTATTTACCATTTCAATGCTTCATTCCATTTCAAAAAATGAGAACCAAAAAAATCCCCCACTAAGAATTGGACCTAAAAATCATGAAGATGATAAAATTATGAGGGAAAGGTGGCTCTCTTTAATATTTTTTTCTGAGGGAAATATTTTCTATCGAGGTAGAGGATCAACATACTACTCACAATAGTTCCTAGTTATCAATTGAAACATTACCAATGATTATTTAGCTTGTAGACTGAATAGTGTATGTTAGTTTGATCACATCTCACTCTTTTTAGGGTTATTATTTCCCACTATATGATTCTATCAAATAACTTATATATATTCATGAATCATTCTAAAATCCTAATGTGAAACTTTTCACAACAATACTAGTTATCAATCAAATCCATATGTCAAAGTGAAAATAATTATATATTAGTGGTTATCCATAATTATTTTTTTGGGTTATATTATATTTTATAGATGCATAGTTGGATGGTTTTGTATTTATCAATATCCATAAAGGCAATAGGAGTTATTGATTTGGTATTAGGAAAATAATATAGACTTCCTATATATCCACATGATGCGAATCATAACCAATAGAGTTCAGTGCCTCTTAATAAGACATGCCATAAATTTTAATGCCATGTAACAATGATCAATGTGGTTTATTTTATGTTCATGTGGCCCTGAACCAAGGGGAGTTACGATTATACCTTGTAGAGGCATCATATAAATCCTGGTTAACATGATTCAAGCCTACATTGATTAAGTTCACATAGATGATTGTCAGATCATTGGACTACACCATGTTGTTTAAAATAATGTGTTGAGGATATACTATATCTGGTTTAACTCATGTAGATATAATTTCAAAGTGATTCATTCCTAGATATTCCAATTGTGGGAATCACATATAGAACACCCTTCGGTGTTATCTCATAGATAATATGACCATTTGATGAAGTCCATCAGATAGGGAATATGGATCATTCAAGATCATGTTCTTACATGGAATATGGGCATCAGAGAAGGTTATATCACTTCTAATATGGAAACTTGATATATATTGGATCATATGTAATATTTTTCATTGATAAATGGCTCCTTATAAATAATTTGAATTATTTAGGAGGATTTCACATTGGATATGGACCGTTCCAAATCCGTAGGGACCTATTTATGGGTGAATCATTTCTGTATAGATGAACAATATATCCTAGTTATGAGATCATTAATGATCACATGATTGGGGATTACACCTATTTAGAGGCTCATATTTGTCTCTACATTCAACTAATTTATAGATGGATATGAGAGGATGACTCCAATGATGGGGTATATGTCACCATGATAAAGTATTTGTGGATTACTCATGGGATTCCTTGATTAGGTTTTGGATAAATAAGAATTGGTGTTTCCATGAGATTATGGGCCTGGTAGGTGACTTAGGTGAAGGAAGGATTTTGAAGAATACTCCTATTTGGATTCCATTTCTCTATCTATAGCTCCATGAGTGGATTAGAGGCCTCCACCAGCTACTCGGGAAAATCCAATGGAGGATATGGGTAAATATAGTTGTAAAAATTGCTGACAGAGACCTCACATGTATCCTAATAATGGGGACCCTAATTACAAATGTGGTAAATAGTCATTGCTTCCTAGAGGGACCTATTGATATGAGAGGGAGACTAAATAGAGGACTCTTATTAGTGATATATATTATCAATAGTGTTTCAATCATGTGAATATTGTATCCATGCATTTATGGAATATTTAGAAGTGGAAAATGTAGTTAGAAACCCAGGTTGGAGACCCCGGTGAAGGTGGTACCTAGAAAGTTGGTGTGGTTATGGATAGTTCCCAAGGTGATGATCAGAAAAATGGGGGAGAGAATGTATGATAACCTGGGTGAATTAGGGCCCTAGTGGGTTACCTGGGTGGGTTATCCACCATATATTGAAATGAGGATAATGTGAATCCATAGTTATTGGGCTTGGTGTGTATAGATCCAAAAAGGTAGGCTTAGGAAACGGTTCCCCATAAAATAGAGTTTTTAGTAAAACTTATCCACAGTGTAGGGGCTTGGTGATTGTTTAACCTAGTATTGGGTGGGGTGAAGGAACATTTTATTATGATATATAGGGTATGTGTTACCTTAAATGAGAGGGAATAGATAAGTGTTTCTCTTATTTTGAGGCAAGGGAAAATAGTTTCCCTAGTTGTGGGAGTATGCTTAGGTGAACTCAAGTATGGAGGGGGAAGGAGATATACCACCCGAGTTAGACATCTTTGGGTGACTAGGGAATATGGCACCAAGTGTAAACTCTCAGGATGAGTTGAGTGAGTGGTAACCTAGTGTGGTAGAGTCTCTTGAGCTAAACAAGGCCAATTTTTATATATTATGTCATCTAGAATGGTTGAGTTCTTTCTAGTGCTCACGGATCAAAGGGGGTGTACTATTTCGTGATGGTTTGGGTATTATATATTTTATATTATGGAATTATGCATTATTTATAGTCAATTTGATACTGTTTCAGATTAATTAATCCACCTGAAGTGGGTTGGGGACTTGGGCATGTGGATCATTCCTCCCTTTGGATTCCTCTTTGTCTTTGTATCGTCTAGTTTATCCCCATTATAAAAATAGAGACCCATAGGCTTTAAATATAAGAAAATATAGGGAGAATGGTTCGTGAATTATTTTCATGGAAGGGGGTTTCTATAGCTATGTTGTGTGATGGTTTTAGGAACATTGGTGGAGTCACTCAAATGAGTAGCGTGATGCGGTCAATAATAGTTCAAAACTCATTCACGTGAGTTTCGTGGAGGATTTGAGCATGTTATCTCACTCACATAAGTGGACTCAATCATGGTCATTGGGGAATTTGTGGAAGAAAATAAAATTTACCTAGGAATATAAAAAGGGTCCTTCATGAAGTAACAATGGTGTGCTCATGAGAACATGTGTTGATTATGGTTCTCTTTACCTAAAATTCTCAATTTACCATTTCAATGTTTCATTCCATTTCTAAAAAGGATGTCCAAACGCCCCCTATAATTGATCCGAATCAGTGTGAAGAGGATTAAATGATGAGGTAAAGGTGGATATAGAGTGATATAAGATTCATAGGGATATATTTTCACTTGAAATCAAGGTTCAATGTTCTTTTCACGCTAGTACCAAGGTGAGTGACACATGTTGGCAACCAATTATAGACATTAGATAAATAATCATTATTTCATAAAATTGATACCATAATGTTCTATCCCAATAAAATGGTCGATCATGTATATAATGTTACAATATCATGGTTTTGTGGGGAGTAAAACCAAAAAATGCATACAAACATTTCAAAATAAAATAAGGGCTTTTGTGGAAGTCAATCAGGGATATGAAATCATCAATCGAGGTTATGGAATTGATTAAGGGGAATCTTATATCGTGAAATGGTGAATTGTAGTCAACAAACACCAAATAAATGATACTAACATTGAATATTCCATGTTATAAGTGAAAAAGTATTCAATGACATCTCTATCTGCTGAAAATTATTAGAGTTGTCACCTCTTAACATATAATACTTAAATATTACCCTAATCACATCTTTTTCATCTGCAAAATCAATTAAAACAAGAAATGATTTTTAGAGTGTATACTAGTTTCAAATGAAGAATATAATACTACTTATGAAGCTACTCCGATGAACTGACTAATATTTTAGAGGGAATGGAATGATGTTTATTCTATAGTCACTCACACTACACATACTTATATGGGAAGAAAATAGTAACATCTATGCCAACTATTTATGTTTTTGGGTACTGGTGGCATAAATTTTTAGAATTTTGAATCATATCTTGGAGAATCCAACATGAATATGGATAACTAGTGATCTATGAATGATAAATCCACTCTTTAAATAGATTTATTAACTGAGGGGAGTCTATATAATGGGACAACAAGGAGGTGAAGTTGAATGTTTTGAAAGAGTGATGGTTTTGAGACTCAACATCCACTCTGTCATTATGGATCAATGAAAACATCACTCGAAAAGTAAAAATGATAGTACACATATCATAAGTCAAAATTAGTCTTGAGGCCACCCAGTTGACAAATATAGAACTTAATACAGTTTTCAAGGAGGTACATCCACTAGCTAAAGCCAAATTCGTTAGATATGATATAATCCAAAATCTAATCAACGCTTCTTGTTAGGCACTGTATTATTTTCTACTCTTTTCCAACTGGATATTTTGATATCCTTTTTATCTATTTTTATCAATTCATTAAAATTTATGGGATATCCTAATTTTCCTTTTTATCCATTTTTTTATTATTGTACGTAATAATTTTATCCATAGACTTTTGTTAATATCTTTTAATATTATGATAATTGATCCATGTCAATCTATGAAATTTTAAAAGAGTAATCTCAAGAATAACTAAATCTAGTAAAAAATATATATAAATGGATCATATTAATCATAATATTAAAAAACAAGTCATAGTTTTTAAATTAGTAGTTAATACATTATCCCTAAAAGATAAACTGTGAGATGAACATATGTGATCTAGAACCTTATAAGTCCAGTTGAGTGTATTAGATAAAGGATAAAAAAGATTGATCTTCTCCAAATCATGTACAAATAGACATATATAGTCTGTATGAATATAATGGTATATATACTTTCAAATTAATGTAAGGCTATGTCACTCAGAATATATGGTTTCCCCATGCACATGAACCAACATATGGGTATAGTGAGGAGATATATAAAAAAATATGTAGAATCACCAAAAAATAGATTTCGGCCACCCATATATGTTAGATAAGTGAAAAATCATGATGAGAACCATAAAAATAATTTATGAATTAATAAAAAAAATTATAATAGATAAATATCCCTAACATAACATTTCCAAGCATTTCCCATGGATCATCTAATCCAGTATACATGAGGGAGAGAAGTGTGACCAAATTGTTCCAAGGTCTGGGGACCCAACAAGTGTTGAATAATTATTTCTAGGGTTATATTATGGATTATATATGATTTTTGTATTTACCATTATCACTATCTTTTTCTCAAGCCTCACATGGGGATTAATAGTTAAAAAAACTCATCTTTTCATAGGATTTATTTTTTTGGATTTTCAACTTGACATATTTTATGACCTTCTCATTTTTTGATGTTCAATTCTTTTAATATCACACAAGTTTCATTACTATATGATGAAGATTCAACTATTTACAAAGTAACCCTTTTATGTTTTCAAAGTGACATGTTTTATTCCCTTTTGATTTTTAATACAAATTTATTTATATATAACACAATTTTTAATCCTAGAACATAATGGATAATATTTTTCTCTTGAAACCCATTGATGTTTTTAAATTAGGAAAAGAACTATTTCATATTATTTTGGAATTTTCAGGTCATTTATGTTGGACCAATGATTTTGGTAATTTTATTTGGTTAGATCTAATCAAAATTCAAGGAATCCTAAAGAGAAAAACAATATAAGTAAAATCAACAAGAATTGAATCATGATTTAATAGATATAGATAATGTTAGTGAAATGTTTATCCAGTTTAAGTTCCTAATGATTTAACAAAAGGATGATATTGTTTATGGTAAGAGATCATCTACCTAAATTTGTGATAGTATATCATGGAAGTGTGACATAAAATGAAATGAATATAAGAATAATTATAGAATAAAAAATAAAATGGATGTGAAAATACACCTTAATTTCATAGTTCATCATATTTCTTGTCATACTGTTTACTGTCACGTGAGGGGGACTAAAAAAATGTTCTAGAATAAAATATAACATTGTTTATTTTTTAAAAAAATGTATGATTAATGAATTTATAAATCTACGTGCATGTAAATTAACATAAATATATGGATCATGGGGTATGAAAATGATAAATCAACACATTTGAATTATGATTTAAAGGGACAAATCAATTATGATGAGGATGACTACTAAACAATGTTTGAATGGAATGTTCCACTGCAATGTTATCATGGAGTACAGGGATCATAAGACCTTCTCATTATGATAGAATGTGATGCTTGTTGTTATTATGATAATTCCATGAATACATTTACAAATGGTATATGTCACCTAGAGCCTAATTTTTTCATTAATAATAAACATGAAATGTTTTTAAATTTCCAAATATGTGTATAACGATATATTATTATAAAAGAATCAATACTAAAAAAGGCTTCATATTCCCTCATGGTTATGACACTATCTAAGGAATATATTATACAGGAAAAGGGTTTTGTGATGAATCTTCCCATACCCGAAATAATGAGAAGACATAGAAGGTATAAAATAAATTTCTCTTGAACCAGTGTGTCCAACGATCATAGATTAGATTTTTATTATTCCATATGGTTGAACCTAAAATATTTATTAATTCTCATATTTAAACACTACCCTATTCATGTTTCATAAAAAAGATTTCATACAATTTAGAGGCATGGAATCTACTCAGGAACTCTTTATATGGTTTCAACATAACAAGTCATTATGAATATTTTATTTCATGTTTATGGTATTTTAATTTTTACTATTAAGGGATAATAATTAAGGGAATTCATCATTCACAAAAAAAATCATGGTTTTGAATTAAAAAAATGGCCCAATTGTGAGATGATATATCTATATGGTTGTAGTAAACCTAATATAAAGGGAGGTCCAAATATTTGTGTAGAATACCTCGTATATGGGATCACATAGTATTTGTACATGATGATCGAAAAAATTGAGATTGACTATATGGCAAGGGAATGGTAAAATAAATGATGGATAAGGATCCCAAAGTCACTAAAAACTATCATGAACGGGGGTTTACATTGTTTCTATCCATGGTTCATAGACCAATGAAGTGGTGTTATTTGGAAACCCAGATGGGGCTCAACGTCAAAGAGTTCCCAAAACCATTTAATAAAAAATTCATATTTTGTAAATCATGACCTTAGGGATTCTTATTATGACATTAAAAATGAGATAAGTATGAAAAAGATGATTTATGATCAATATATTATGTATAATCACTATGTAATCCCATATTGTTCCAAATTTCCACATGAATGTTTTCAAATTCAATAGATCATTCATAATGTACATGTCATGAAATCCATGTTTGATTGAATGTTTTCAAAATAATATTGTCAAATAAATGTTCTACAAAAATTATTAGGGATATTTTATGTTAATTATTATTAAATTCAATACAATAAAATAAATATTACCTCATTCATGATGTATTTATTTATTGCCACTATTGATCATTTGAACCTTATTGGTGTATCATCATTGGTTAATTAATACCAAATGTATAGTCCTTCATGTGATGATCCAAACATGCTTTTAAAATAACTAAATAACATCAATGAATGTCAGGTGTTAGAATGACTGATTGATAGTCATGTGTTGTTCACCCAGATCACATAACATTCCCTTATATCGAAGGAATTTTCCACTATTTCTTATTAATCATAAGAGGAAGATATTAGTAAGAAGATAATGAGGGGAAATTGGTGTAAAGAATGTTAACCTTCCCACAACAGAGAAATCATTGTATTTGTTGACATAGGGTGAGTGTTGAACATTTTATTAATTTTAAAAGGACTTTGATAATATATTAAACGAGAAAATAACCCCATGAAATATAATAAGGTAATTATAACATTTTTATGGTATGTGATAGCCCATATAATGATTAATATTTTTGTTTCAGAATCTGGAAAATAAATATTCAGCACCACGAAATATTTGGCCTCCTCATTTCCAATAAATTTATTGAATTCCCAAATAAATTATTAAGTAAATATTAATCATTCAATAAATAAGTAAATATTCTATTCATAATGTAGGGAATAAATATTTATTTAATATTCACATAACATAAATTTTTTTTTCTTCAATAGACAAATAATTATTTGTTATGAGGAGAGTAACAACACCCAAATAAATATAATTTATTCATATAACTAAAAACTATCTTTGTAAGTAAATATTTATTTAATATTTGAGATTATTTAATTAATCTATAATTAGTATTAATTTCTCTACATGTTGAATAATATTTTGACAAATTTTTGAAGTTAAATAGTATATAATTGAGATCAAAGGAAACACATTTTGTGTGACCCTCTAGGAATCTTCCTTGGGGGTATCAATAATGATTTATTAAGCATAATATTACCATTTAACAATAGATCATGGTTCCCATGGATGGAAAATATACACAACAATGATGCTCACTAGGCAATATAATCCATTTTCCATTATATACCATCAAGAAAATTGCATGTCAGGGTCATCAAACTATATGATTGATAGTTATTTCTGTTACTACCTGAAGCAAACTCATCTATACAAAATGAAAATAAAATTTAATGTGCAGATTATATCTAAATAAATTCCCTGATATATCAACTTATATAAATATGGAAGTGAAAAATCCTTCCTCAACATATTCATTAATAATTTATCATTTGTTAAACACCCGACATGTAACACCCTGAGATAATATGAGAATTATTTTCTTTGATATCTTTTGTAGTATGATACACCAATATTATCTTGCAATATATGCAACACCGTATTAGATTGCAGTATAGGCAACAATATTCTTGGCTCGTGTTACACACAATTTCAAGTTCGTTTTGTGGAAATTATTCTACGAAACATTAAGAATATATTTTGTTTAATGTACAAATGAAATAAGTTTTTATTATGTTATACGCAACACCAAACAGAGATTTCACTACACGCAGCCCTGAATTGGCTTGCATTACACGCAATCAAGACCTTCTTCAATAGTGTTTGTAATACGCAATACCAAGTTTCACTAAACGAGTTATTATTATAATACTTTTATGATTTAACCGTTATAAATAGTAATAACAACATTTGGAAATTTTATAAATTTTATCTTTCTCAATTGACTTAATTTTGGAATTCGGAATATCGAAATTAGCCTAGGGTGAATTTTTGGTTTTTTCTGAAAACATTTAATTTTTGATTAATCATGAAAACATTAGGTTACAATTTAAAAACAGACTTTTTATTTAAATAATTATTTATTTTTTCAAATTTATTTTAGGTCAAAATTGATAATTAATACCTATATATGTTCAGTTTAATTCATTGGAGTCATTTTATAATAATTTGAGATATATAAAAATTTTATTGAAATTTTCACCATCTTTTACCCACCTCCTAGAAGAATTCGGAAATTTACATAAAACATAATGTTACCACTTATATGAGTGGAATTTCTAGAATCCAAGAGACATGGTTAATATCAATGAGTAAAATGTGGTTCAATAAGATAGAAATAATTTTTGGTGAATAGTAACTGTTTACTTTTTTGACCATAGTTAAAAGTAAATAGGGAAATTAAAGGTAATAATGATATTATTATTACCTTAAAAAATATCATAATTCTATTGTATTAATGTAATTTGACCAAGAACAACATTAAGAATAAAATATTACCCTTTAGGTCCACTTGGATTAGATTAGGACACTTATTATTATTTTATTTGAAGAAGAGTTAATATATTTAAAATCAATGTTTAATAACTAAAAAAATTTAATATAGGGTTATACATAAGATATATTAGACTATAAACATTCATTTTAAATCTACAATTATTTCCTACATAATGTTATTTTATTTATAATATTTAGACATTAGATAATTTACTATAATTATGACACAATGATGATGCAGTAATTACCATTTTAATGAAATATTAATATAATTGATATTATAAATACCCAAATAAATGTAATTTGAGACTTTTTAGGAATTAAAATAATTTTATAGGTTAATATTATATGTTAGTATTTATTAAATTAACTTTTTTCGAACTAATCATGATGTTATTATTTTCACAAAAATCAATTACAAAATAGAGTCAAAATTGTCATAAAATAGTTTTTAAAACTAATATTATATTATTAAATGTTATTTTATTTGTAAAAACCTAAGTCTAGGCCAAATGACTTAGATAAGTTTATATATATTAATAATGAACCACTTGGGGTTTGTTTGGCTTGTTATAGTAAGTTTATTAACCATATATTGTAAGAAAACAAAAAGACAAAATAAAAGTTAAATTATTTAACTTAGAGTTAAATCAAAATGATAATGTTAAAATAGTAACCTAAACATGTCTAAAACCTATCGGTTGAGAGGATCTCATCCCATAATTACCTTATCTTCCAAATAAAACAGTTTGGACCAATCAACAACAGAATATGACTTTATTATAAAATAATATTTTATGTTTTTCCTAAGGTGCCCATCTCCTCCCTTATAAAAAGGGAACCCCCTCCCTATTTTCTTCATGCCCTTTTGAGCCTTGTATCTTGGACAACACCTACAAATTAATCTTCTAAACCTATCTAGTAATATCATAGAGGTTATTGTCTTCTCAAGAGACAACCTCTATTGCCCTAAGAAGAAGTTTAAAAGAGGTGCGTCGAAGAAGAGGTAATCTCTTCTACCGATTCTTTCAAGTTTCTTTCTTCTTCAAATTCTTCTTCTTTAATTGTTTCATTATAAAGTAATGACATAAGTATCAATAATGTACTGATATGTTATTATAAATATGAAGCAAACCAATTTCACCTTTTATCCATCCATAGGAAATGAAATCAATGTGCGTGCGTACGTACGAGATACTGTCTCCATGCCGTGGTGTAATCTATTTTTCCACCACCACCATACTTGGATAGGGTATAATGGTGTAAAGAATAACTATATATAGATATTATAACATTTTACTAGTTCTGAGATATTATTTCATCCAATCCAATTCAATTCAATAATTATGGGTATGATATCTTCACTGGTGCTACGTACGGATTACTGTCTCCACGACGCGATGAGATTCATTCTCCATGTTAACCACCCATGAATGATTATAAAGTATATATAATGAATAATAATGAAATATATTACATTATAAGGCTACTGGATTTATGTATATATATATATATATATATATATGTCATTGACTTACTTCCATTCATGTCAATATGGAATGGAATATAGCGTTCATCCGTACGTACGACCTACCGTCTCCATGAACGGTGTATTTCATTTCAGTTATATATCTATTATATATATATATATATATATACCGAATATATATGATATATAAATCATGATTTATATTATGGAAGTAATTAAATCATTACATATTTAATAATAATATCAATAACAACATATCTCTGGGAAAGAAATTTCTTGGGACAAATCATATATATTTTTTGGAAAAAAATTTCCTGTAAGAAGGAAATCTAATATCACCACCTATCTGGGTATTAAACAGGGTTTTTTCCCTTCAATTATTTGGGTTTTCCAATATTTTGGGGTAGGCCCAAAGCAACCTACTTTGTTAACATCATTGATCAAATCACAAATCAACTCTCTAGCTGGAAAGGGAAAACTCTCTCCATGGCTGGGAGAATTTGTTTGGTTAAATCGACCATTGTTTCTAAAATGGTCTATTCCTTCATGGTTTATAAATGGCCCATCAGCGTTTTAAAAAAAATTAACACTTATATTAGAAACTTCATTTGGTCTAGAATCATTTTTGAATAGAATCTTGTTACAATACCTTGGAAATCTTGCTGTAAACCCATTGCTAGTGGTGGTATTGACATAAAAATTCTAAATCTGTTCAATGATGCTCTTCAGGCCCGCCTCACTTGGCACATTATCAACTCCACTTCTAAGGCTACTGAATTCTTGCACTCTGCTCTATGGAATTATATTTCTGATTTATTTAATTATAGATGGTTCTTTACTAACTAAATTTCCTTGTTATTAAAAAATTGTACTAGATAGGATATTTCTACACAGATAAAAAACCATTTCCCGGCGGCAGTGGCGGAGCTTCTTCATGATATCTGGTACGTCAGAAATTCTCTCATTCACAATAATCATTGTCTCAATCTAAATGCAGGGAAATCTCAGATTCTTCTGGCAGTTCATGAAGGTGCCTCAATACAAAAAGACTGTTGTAAAAAATTAGATGGTGACTTTGTGATTCTTCGACAGCTCCGTGTTCCTGGAATCTACCCAAAGCCCAAACACACATTTGAAGTATTCTGGCAATCTCCAATGCCAGGATGGACTAATGTGAACGTCGACGGCACCTCCAAAGGTAACCCAGGACCTGCCAGTTGTGGTGCCATCTTTAGAGACTCAGCTAGGCAGTGTCAGGGCTGCTTCTATGTTGGTTGTGGTCACTCTTCCTCTCTGGAGGCGGAAATTTTGGGGGTCATTCATGCTGTGGATTTTGCGCTTCAAAGAGGTTGGAGAAAGATATGGATAGAAAGTGATGCAACCACTATCATTCATGCCATCTGGAATGGCAACATCCATCTGGCCTGGACTCTTACCACACGTTGGATGAATTGTCTGAATTTGCTACAAGGGATGGACTATATAGCTACTCATGCCTACCAGGAAGCGAATGCTATTGCTGATGCTCTTGCCAACAAAGGAGTTCATCAGCGCATGACTTGGATAGACTCTATTCCTTCTGACTTACTTTACCTTTTTGATAGAGATTGTAAAAAAATCCCATCTTTTCGCCTCTTGTAACCCTGTTTTGTTTATTAATAAATTATGCTCTGGTCTTTGACCAAAGCACTACCTCAAAAAAAATGTTCAAACACGTACGATAAATAAAAAGATTTTACCCAAAACACAACTTTAAAATGGAATTTACAAAAGAATAGGTTAGATAAAGTTATAAGTGAACCATATATGATATCATAACAATCAATATGATTCTGTAATATGTCAATGACATTATTTAAATAATTATACAGGAGGATTGGATACGTACGAAGCATATCAGACCTAAGGTAAGGGATAATTATTCCAATCTCATTCTTATCCGAGATTTTTTATTCATAATTATTTAATGGGGTTATGTTTATTATCCATATCCATATGTTCCCACAATGTTTTCATAAAATGTTTAAATTTCTTCCATGTATTTTTAAAGTCATTTTTACCTTGTTTTTACTTTTACCACATCATATGGAAGGAATCATTCTTTTGTTTACCATATGAGGTACTTTTTGACTTTTCCGAAAAAAGTATGAAGAGAATGCTTCTTTAACTTATACGGAATGAATAGATTTTTATGGTTTTATAATGCCTTATTTTCATGAATCTTACTCTACAATATTTCATGAATATTTTCAACAAAATCTCTTTCTTTTAAAATTGCAAGGAATTTTGTGAAAAGAAAATCATTTTTAAAAAGAAAGGATATTTTCTTCAAGAATTCTTTTTAAGTGTTTTATCAAAACCATTTTCCATATAAGATGAAATTATTTCATATCTGTATGTTTCAAGTATAATATATCTATGATTTACATGGTTTAACTTTTCCTATGATGAAATGATATCAATTTGTTTTATATGGATTATGTTATAATGGGATGATGTTTATGAAACTCATTTTTATTTTTATGGTTATGATGAATGATTTGTGTTTATGTTGTGGAATAAGTAAAAATGATTTCATTATGAGATGGTTGAGACATATATCTCCCTCCAATGCATTGGGTAATGATTTATATCTCATGATATAAACATGGCTGGAACAGTAAGTTAATCTTGTTCAGTGATACATGACTGGCACGAGGAGTGAACTCGATTCAAAAAGGGACTTTGTCCACTAAGATGGTCTTGGCATCAATGCCTTGGATATTATGGAAATCATAACATGTGATTAATGGTTTCCCCAATTAAATTCATTATTCCCATGATATTTTATCATGATTTATGACACATTACGATCTATTCCTTACGTACTACCATTTATTATGTCATTGCTCAATATTTTGATGTTTAAATATTATTTTCATGTTTTGATGTTCAAATGTATATGGTTTTTTTTATTTTCTCCATGAATACCCTTACTAAGAATTTGTGCTTACCCTATATATGTTTTCTTTTCCCCAGGATATAAAGAATGGTTTTAGGTAAGAAAAAGAAGCAGATATTTATGGGAGATTTTGAAGATCTTTCACCATGATTAGAAGATTATATTCCGAGTTTCTGAAGACACTAATCTATTACAGTCCTTTGGTTTCTGTTTTTGTTATGTATTAGATATTCTTTAAATGTAATATAATGTCTATGTATGTAATGATTTGGGTCACTATAGTTGGAATTAGATACAAAGGAGGTAGGAATGTATCTGATCCTTGGAAACTCTCACATGTGAGCGTTGGACGAAGCATGGAACTGCACCAAAGGGCTTCATGAGGAAATGGCTGCCAATAGGGATGGTGGTGTGTCCCGCCCAGGAGGTGTAGCCACCCATGGAGTGCCCTGATAGGTATCAATTATAGTCTACTAGAAATAATTTCAGACCACTACACTTAGTATCAGAGGAAAGGTTTAGTTAACCTTTGGAAACTAGGATGTGAAAACATTAGTGAGATCCTGAGAGATATTTCTAAGGTATGTCTAGGGATGTCCCTAAGGTTTAGTATAATTATATGTTATAATCATAGAATTACTGTAATGATATTAGAATTAAACCTAAGATGTTAGATATCGAAGGTACTCCCCCTTTATTATGTTGTTTTCCCTAGCATGATTTTTGCCTCTCACACTATTCTTTTTGGGTTTTAGATGATGGCTGGAACCTGAAGGAACCATGTTGATCAATGTAATGGACAATTCAATGACTGTCCTCCTGAATTAACAATTTTAAATGGATATGGAGTGTAGAATCTTATTGTTATACTTACACAAAATATGAATCATTCTGGACATCCAAATGAGCAGAGAAGGGAACAATATTCTATTGAGTCATTCAAGAGGCATCGTCCACCTTCTTTCAGTGGGTCTTCTAATCCACTTGTTGTTGAACAATAGATCAGTACCATTTAAAAGATATTTTCCATACTTCACTATTTGGAACATGAAAAAGTCATTCTGGCTTTTTACCATTAAGAAGGTGAATCTGATCAATGGTGGAATCTAATTAAGAATACGAGGCCCCGAGATGAAATTGTCCATGGTATGGGATGACTTCAAGAAATTATTTTTCAATAAGTACTTCCCTCGTATTCTTCAAAAAAATATAGAAAAGGATTTACTTGAGCTTAATAAAAATGATGATGAATCTGTTGGTATATACGAAGAAAATTTTATAAGGCTTTCAAGGTATGCATCTGGATTTATCATCCAACCTGAAAGTAAAGTTGATCGATTTTTTAGTGGCATAAAACCTAGTCTTTAAAGGGAATTAACTACAAGAGACATCAATAGCTATGAAGAAATTGTGTGTTGTGCTATCAAGGTAGAAATGGAAGTTATTATTACATATCCATCTCATTGTTTTTACAAGAAACTAAAGATGGATTTCAAGGAGAAATCTTAGAATAATGGTGAAAAGATGATGAATGTTTCTTTATGCTCAAAGTGTTGAATGAAGCATGGCAGAGATTTTCTTAAAGGGACTAGAAAATGTTTTATGTGTGGAAAAGAAGGTCATCGAGTAGCTGAGTGTCTAAGTAATAGAAAAAGTGTTTATAATGATGTTAATAAGAAAAGACTGCAGAGAACACACCACCAACACTTCAATTCATCAAGTGCAAGTAAATGGGGCATTATTCTAATAAATTCCCTAATCCAAGGGTTAATGATGATCAATGTGAGAAACCTTTTAAGGAAATGGATAAAGGGATGTCACATGCAATAACTATTTGTGATGTTGAGTATGAAAATGATGTTCTGTAATGATTAAGTGTGTATGTAATGGGATTTCAAAATAGTATCATGGAATCTCATTTATGGTATCGTGGAATTTTGAAATATCTATGTTTTTTTTCAATAATTATATTGTACCAATAACCATGAAAAGTGATTCAAATAATTTGGAAAGCAGATGATATGCACATAATAAAGGGGTAAGGATAAAATTAAATGTTTGATAGTATTCATGTGCTCATGATTGATATAAGGACAAAGTGATATCATGGTTTGATTATATAGATTTTTTTGGATTTTGGTATGTGGAAAGTGTTAACTTTTAACTACATTCATGTTTTCCTTATGTTTCAATGGGTAATCATTTTTCAAGAGAATATATGATTAAGGCGTTCGAATGTTTGGAATATGACCAAAAATACATATCTTATGATATATGGGTATAAATGACGGTATTTACATGCTTGGTAGATGAACTCTCTAGTAATATTTTTCATTATACTATGATATTAGACAGAAGTATTTTGGATAAGCCTAAAGATTGGAATAATTTATGTTGGACATATGTTAGTATTGTTTAAGTCTATAAATTTTTCAATATTATTGATGGATGGTTATAGTAATGTAGTTTTAGAAATATGACAACCTGCAGAACGGGCGACAACCCATCGTGTCAGACAAGGATGTGGGAATCGAACCCACAACTGAAGTGAGAAAGGCCTTCATCGCCTACCACTGTCTTACAGGAAGTCCCTTGTCAGTATAAACTAGTTTTATTTTATTAATCAGTATGATAGATGAAGTATAAGTCCATTTTTGGAACCATATATGATAAATCTCACCATTGATGTACTTATGTATATAACTTTTTCTAATCTTATATTCGAGGAAGATGGAATGACCTATCATTCTATCGCATGATTTAATAACACATCACGAAAGAAAAATTCACCTTCATTTCTTTAAGAGATGTTGTGGAAATTGTTTAAGGCACGAGCAACAGTAAGATTGTACCAAAATCAAGTATGTATTTTTTTTAACTCAAAAATTCTTCAACATTTGGGAAATGATCTAGAAAACAAAAAATGAAGTCCTAGTGTCCTTATATCCTATGAATTAGATAGTACCTTAAATCATCACAAATTTATGGCTTTGTGATTGTTGGATTTTTCATAGCCATGTCCTCTACCACTCTCCTTCTGAACTTGATTCTTACATTTCTCTTTTATATCCATATTTTCACCTATATTCTCATATGTGGAAACCCAATGATGAGTTATTTTGGGTATCTGTTATTTTTATGACGTTCCTTTTTAAAATGATGTTATAGTATTTGTTTTTATGATGTGGGTTTCAATGAAAGAAACATTCAAGTAGAAAACCAAACCATTCATAACCCCAATGAATTTCGAGGGAGAAATTCCTTTTAAGGGAGGTAGAATGTAACACCCCAATATTTTATGATAATTATTTTCTTTGATGTATTTTTTTGTATCCTAAAACAAGATTATCTTGTGCTATACGCAACACAGTATTAGCTTACAGTATAAGAAACACTATTCTTGGCTCATGTTACACACAATTTTAATTTCATTTTGTGGAAATTATTCTATGCAACACAAAGAATAGGTTTTTTCAATGTATAAATGAAATAAGATTTGATTATTTAATACGCAACACCAAACTGAGCTTTTAATACATGTATCCCTGACTTGGATTTCATTACATGCAATCAAGACCTTCTTCGATAGCGTGTGTAGTACGCATTACCAAGTTTCACTAAACGAGATATTATTATAATATTATTATGAACTAGCTGTTATGATTTGTAATAACCACTTTTTGAAATATTATATATTTTATCATTCAAAATGGAATTCATTCTTGAATTCGGAATATTGAAATTATCCTAGGGTGATTTTTTGGTATTTTTCTGAAAACATTCAATTTTTGAGGAATAGTGAAAACACTAGGTTACTATTTAAAAACCGACTTTTTATTTAAATAATTATTTATTTTATTTAAATTTATTTGAGGTCAAAATTGATTCAAAGTACCTATATATGTTCAATGTAATTCATTGGAGTCATTTTAGAATAATTTTAGATATATAAAAATATTATTGAAGTTTTCACCGTCTTTTACCCACCTCCTAAGAGAATTTGAAAATTTACAGAAAACATAATTTTACTCCTTCTGTGGCCGGAATTTTGATAATCCAAGAGACACAGTTAATATCAAGGAGTAAAATATGTTTCAATAAGATAAAAATATTTTTCGGTGAATAGTTACTTGTTACTTTTTTTAACTACGGTTAAAAGTAAATAGGGTAATTAAGGGTAAAAATGATATTATTATAACCCTAACACATGTCCTAATTCTATTAGATAAGTTTAATTAGACCAAAAACAACCTTAGGAGTAAAATATTACCCTTTAGGACCACTTGGATTAGATTAGGAAACTTATTATTATTTTATTTAAAGAAGAGTTAAAATAGTTAAAATGAATGTTTAATAACTACAAATTTTAATATAGGGTTACACAGAAGATAAATTAGACTATAAATATTCATTATAAAGTTAAAAATATTTCATATATATTTTTATTTTATTTATTATTTTTAGACATTAAATAATTTAATTTATTTATGACGCAATGATGATGCAATAATTATCTTTTTAGTGAAATTTTAATATAATTTATATTATAAATAGCCAAATAAATTTAATATGAGAATTTTTACGAATTACAATAATTTTATAGGTTAATATGATATGTTATAATTTATTGAATTAAATTTTTTCAAACTAATCATGCTGTTATGATTCTCGAAAAATCAATTACAAAATAGCGTCAAAATTTACATAAAATAGTTTTTAAAACAAATATAATATTATTAATTGTTATTTTTTTCCTAAAAACCTACGGATCGGCCAAATGACTTAGATAAGGTTATATATATTAATAATTAACCACTTGGGGTTTTTTGGCTTGTTATATTATGTTTATTAACTATATAGTGTAAGAAAACATAAAGACACGATAAAAGTTAAATTATTTAACTTAGAGTTAAATCAAAATAATAAGGTTAAAATAGTAAAATGAACTTGTCTAAAACCTATTGGATGAGAGGATTTCGACCCATAACCACTGTATGTTTGAAATAAATCAATTTTGAGCCATTAAAAACTGAATATTTTTTTACTATAAAATAATATTTGATCTTTTTTCTAAGGCGCCCCTCTAATCCCTTATAAAAAGGGAACCACCTCCCTATTCTCTTCACACCCTATTGAGCTTTGAAGCTCGGTAAACCCCTGAAAATTAATCTTCTCAACCTATCTAGTTATATCATAGAGGTTATGGTCTTCTCAAAAGACCACCTCTAGTGCCCTAAGAAGATGTTTAAAAGAGGTTCGTCGAAGAAGAGGTAATCTCTTATACCGATTCTTTCAAGTTTCTTTCTTATTCAACTTCTTCTTCTTTAATTGTTTCAATATAAAGTAATAACAATAGTATCACTAATATACTGATATGTTATTATAAATATGAACAACCCCATTTCACCTTTTATCCATCCTGAGGAAATGAAATCACCGCGCGTGCGTACGTACGAAATACCGTCTCCACGCCGTGGTGTAATATGTTTTTCCACCACCACCTTACTTGGATGGGTATAATGGTGTAAATAATAACTATATATAGTTATTATAACATAATACTGGTTCGGAGATATTATATCATCCACCCCAATTCAATTCAATAATTATGGGAATGATACCATCGCTGGTGCGTACGTACGAATTATCGTCTCCATGACGCGATGAGATTAATTCTCCATGTTAGCCACTCAAGAATGATTATAAAGTATATATAATGAATAATAATGAAATATATGACATGATAAAGCTACTTGATTTATGTATATATATATATATATATATATATATATATTTCATCTACTTACTTACATTCATGTTAATAAGGAAAGGAAAACAGCGTTCATGCGTACGTACGACCTACTATCTCCATGAACGATGTATTTCATTTCATTTATCTATTTATATATATATATATATACTAAATATATCTGATATATAAATCATGATTTAAATTATGTAAGTAATTAAACCATTAAATATTTATTAATAATATCAAGAACAACAAGTTCAACACGTATGATAAATAAAAGGAATTTACCCAAAATGCTGCTTTAACATGGAATTTAAAAAAGAATAGGTAATATAAAGTCATAAGTGAACCATATATGATATAATAACAATGAATATGATTCTCTAATATGTCAACGACATTATTTAAATCATTATACATGAGTTTTGTATATGTACGAGCATATCAGACCTAAGGTAAGGGGTAATTATTCCAATCTTATTCATATCCGAGATTGTTTATTCATAAGTATTTACTGGGGTTATGTTTATTATCCATATCCATATGTTCTCAAAAAAATTGAATTTTTTTTACTTTTCTTTCATGTATGTTTAAATTCAATTTTACCTTTTTTTACTTTTACCACATCATATGGAAGGAATCTTTCTTTTGTTTACCATACGAGGTACTTTTTCACTTTTCTGACAAAAGTATGAGGAGAATGTTTATTTATCTTATATGGCATGAAAAGATTTTTATGGTTTTATAATGCCTTATTTTTAGGAAGCATACTCTACAAGATTTCATAACTATTTTCAAAAAAATAATTTTTTTTTAAATTGCATGGAATTTTGTGGAATGAAAATGATTTTTAAGAAGAAAGGATATTTTCCTCAAGAATTATTTTCAAGTGTTTAATCAAAACCATTTTCCATCTAAGAAGACATTATTTCATATGTGTATGTTTCAAGTATAATATCTCTATGATTTAGATGGTTTATGTTTTCTTATGATGAAATGATATCCATTTCTTTTATATGGGTCATGTTATGTTGGGATGATATTTATGTAACTCATTTTTATTCATTAGGTTATAATGAATGATTTATGTTTATGTTGTGGAAAAAGTAAGAATGACTTCATTATGAGATGGGTGTTAACTATATATCCCTCCAATGCATTGGTTAAATATTTATATCTCATGAGATAGACATTGCTAGAATGGTAAGTTAATCTGGTTCAGTGACACAGGACTGGAACGGGGAGTGAAATCGATTCAGAAAGGGAATTTGTCAACTAAGATGGTCTTGGAAGAAATGCATTGGATACTATGAAAATTATAACATGTGATTAATAGTTTCCACAATTAAATTCTTTATTCCCATGTAATTTTTTCATGATTGATGATCTATTATGATCTATGCCTTACGTACTGCAATGTTTTATGTCATTGCTCAAGATTTTGTTGTTTAGATATTATGTTCATGTTTTGATGTTCAAACGTATATGGTTTGTTTTATTTTTTTCCATGATTACCCTTTCTATGAATTTGAGCTCACCCTCTATATGTTTTATTTTCCATATGATATAACTTAAGGTTTTAGGTAAGAAAATAAAAGAAGATCTTTATGGGAGATGTTGAAGATCTTTCACCAATATTAGAAGATTATATTCCGAGTTTCCAAAGACACTAAACTATTACGATCCTTTGGCGTCTATTTTTTTATGTATTAGATATTCAAAAAATGTAATGTAAATTTTGTTTACGTAATGATTTGGGTCTCTACACTACATACCCTATCTCGTGTGACCATTTGGAATCATGGTTTTGGTTCATATATCAATGTTTGTGAGTCATTACATGGATTAATAACAAACTTAATGTATATGGATCATCACAAATGGTCGAAGAAATAAAATTTAAATGATATATAAAAATATGGAATATCTATTATGGGTGTGTTATCACAAAATCACTACCCGGAGATTACCTTGTGTGGACTTGGGGATATGAAGTCTTATCTACGTTAGGGTAATTTTTCATGAAATTTGACATATTGTGTCCTATATTATTTATTTTTATCAAATCACTAAACAAAGTTTGAGAATATTATCAATAAATTTCATGGTTTCTATCATAATTGGGAGATAAAAATCCATTTTTAATTTCAAAAATATTCTAACACATTATTAAATTAAATTCACTCAAATAGTGAACAATTTGTAATAAGATTTTTAATTAATATCCAGATATTATTATATACATTGAATATAAAGTTAAAATATTTTCTTCATTGAAAGAAACATCAATAGACTCCGACATAAACTAAAGATTACTTCTAGAAACTTATATTCCACTAGATTACACTTAATAAACATATTTATACTATTTTAAGGCATTATATTAGGGATAACCCACATTTTATTTAGTTGATACTATGCAAATAGTGATGTCACCTATATGAGATAAATCTATTAAGATATGATATTTTCAATTTATAGACTTCATCTGGTGATGCGACCTAGGATCCATAGAAATATTTACTATTGTAGTATTATCAAAATAGAGCATGATAGTGTCTTTACTGATCGAAACAACATCATTCTCTTAGATGAAGTTTAGTATCCAAAAATTAATTTAGATTCCTTAAAAGCTGATATATACTCATAATTCCTTGTATATTAGTGACCATAATTTTCATTAATCTCTTCCGACTCACAAAACCTCTATTGAAAGTGAAAATTTATCCCAAATAATATTTTTTTATTGTATTGGTCTCTTCGGAATCTATCATATGAATGTCATCTTTTTTCTAACTCATCACCATTTACATATTCCAAGAATATATCTATAGTTTGTCTCAAATACATAATGATATTATTGTGTAACAATGAATGGATCACATCTAGGTCATCATGATATATTCTTTCTACAAATAAGTCATATGATACATCTAGAATGGTATATCACATAACACACATGATTTACCCAACTAATGATGTGTATGGATTCCATTACATACTCTGTTTAACCTTGTGTTTATATTAAACATTTTTATGGAGGTATAAATTCCATGTAACTCTATAAATAATACCTTCTTGGACTGTTCATTACTGAATCCTTTCAGTTTCTTGTTAATGATTTAACTTTGAATTAGACCATGTAGCCACTTTGATGTATCATAATGGATTTTTATCCCAATGATATACATTGTTTCACCTATGTCCTTCATGGTGAATCATGTATTGAACTAGGAATTAATATAAATTTAGACTAGTATTGTATTTTCAATAAGTTTCTTGTAATGATTATAAAATATTAGTAAAATGACCTCATTCCCTATAAACCACTTATATTAATAAATACTAAATTAATTATTTATAAAAACAAATTTTCTTAAGACATAATCTAACCAAATTTAACATGACAAGGGTGCATACATTGATCCATAAATGGATCTATATAATTTCTATACATTTATTAAATCCCTTGTAGTAAAAAATAATTTTGGTTGTGTTATATAGATAAATTACTTATTGTTCCCATTATGAAAAGGTGTTTTAAAATCTATCTTCTAAATATTATAGTCATGGTAAAATACTACAAAAATTATAATATTTATGGATTTAATCATGGAAATAGGTCAAACAGTTTCATCATAGTCTATTACCTAATGTTTTTTAAAACATTTCTCATATAATTATAATTAATAGGTATTGAATTATCCATCCATGTCCAGTTCCTTGTTGATCACCCATTTACAAATAATTGGCATTACATCAAATGAGGAAAATCCCAAACCTATTTTTTTCAACAAGGAATCCATTTTTTTAATTCACAGATTCATTTCATTTGTATAATTTGGTTCCATTACTGATTCATTGTATGTTTTAAGATATTTAATATTAATTAATAATGATTTACCATCCTCAGTGACTGGAAAACCATATAATTTTACGTCAATAAACACTCATATACTCCTAAAAGTTACTTGTGTCTCAATAATAATATCTTACGTGGGAATTTATGGAATATATCCATGTTACCATACTTGTGTAACATGACCCTTGAATTCATCAAATTCCATATTTCATTCATTATACCTTTTATAGACGTGACCACCTAAATTAATATGATGTGTTATTGTACTATTACCAATTTTTGAGGGATATTATAGGTTATATCATAATATTTCCTTAGGTATTCATTAATTGTTCACTTTATTTCTATTTGTGAACTTTATTTACCTAAATATTCCAAGACACATTCTTCACAACATCACATATGTAAATTTGACAACATCGATTACCATCAAAACTACTATATATTTGGAATATTGTTTTTTAATTTGGTTAGCACTTGATTTTTATATGTGTTTCTTTCTATAATCGGTATCTCCAAAAGTATAATGAAAGACTCACATGACTCATAATTTATCTCAATATGTCTAATATGGAGTGGTTCCTCCTTTCAATTACTCCATTTCATTTTATCATTAGGAATGATTTTAGTAAAAATAATAAATTATCATAGGTAATCCATAAGGTATTATAGAGATATTCACTGAAATAGTCTATGTGAATTTTATTAATCTTATTAAAAATATGGTTCTCAAATTCATCATTGTATTCCTTGATTTTTTCAAAGGTGCATAACTAAAACCATAATATTTTTACATATCCATATCTTATAATATCTTTAGTAAATGTTACGAACCGTGTGTATGCACTTACTGATTCAACAAGGAATGGACAACATAAATCTATATTATCGAATTCATGAATCTCTAGTAAACATTAATCATTTCCACTAGATGGGTTATTTATTAATTTTCTTTACAAACATGCATGGTAAACACAAAGTTGTTGTAGTAAAAATGAATACAAATATCCATCTTGGGTTAATATGGTCAAATTATTTTTCATTACATGATCTATTATATGATAACTTATTTGGGTGTCGTATGAGTCTTGTGAACTATTTTCATTATTGATTTCCATTACTTAGTTCATTTATTCCAAAATAGAAAGAGAAAAAGATAAATATTCCTTATCATAAAAATACTTTATTTATAAATAAATAAACAATTATTCGTAAATTTGAAAAAAAAAATCATCTATATCACGTATTGAGATAGATATAATGTTTACGGTAACTGAAGGCACATAATGGGTATCTATTAAAACCAATAACATTTTAGTTACAACATGAGGTGGTAATATTTAATTTCTATAATAGTATATCAAGAATTAATGGATACTCGTAGATCCACCTCACCTAGGTAAATAATTAAAAATCTACTTGGATTCTATAAGATATTCTCAAAACATGAATATTTCTCTAATGTTATAGAAACAAAGTATATTTTTAATTTCTATAATAGTATATCATGAGGTGGTTATGCACATATAAATTTTTCTTGTGGCATAGTATAACAGGAAATCATTTAAATCATCTATGAAAGATAAATATCATAAAGAGATTATATTTATACAAATTTATTTCATTGATAATGTGATATATGAACTTGTTATTTTTCAACAACACTATAAAATTAGATTGTTAGTAATGTAATTGATTTCATGTTATGTGAGATGTAATTTATTTTTAAATAATTTTTTGTATTTTCCTACCTATTTTTTTAATATTCACTATATGAAAACATTTGAATCATAATTCCCCATTATAAAGAATTTTTGGATGGTATGATTTATATTTCCCTTAAAATAAATAAAAATAGTCATGCTCATCTCCTTGAATGTATTGAGGTAATAAATATTTCTAGTACATATACTTAATGTTTTGGTCCCTCTTCATAATGATATAGTGAAGGCTCTTGTGGTTTTCAAAGACAAAAAACAACTTTATGATGATATAATGCTTTTAACACATCAAAGAATAAATGAATCCAACTAGTTCCAAGTAATGGGAAGGATAGTTCCACACATGGAGTTATATCTAACATGACCCATAATATAATACCCACTCCAACTAAATTAGTACTACACCCAAAGTAATGTATGATGTGTCGCAAGAAAACAACATTTCAAATTCCTAGATCCAGAAGTATCAACACTTGTGTTAAAAACAACATCCTCTTTAAATAGAGAAATTTCTACTCACATTGGTTTGACCACTAGAACATCATTCCATTATTCAGTAGTAGAGTCATGGATACACCAAAAATGGATATGTTATAAGAAACATTTCATTTGTGTCAAGCTAAAATAATAAATAACCTCATATCAAAAACATTATGGGGATGTGTTGATGAAATCATTAGATCAACTTTCACTAGTTACATGAATATAACTATCCCAAACACCACATTCCACAAAATTTCACCAATTGAATCAAAAAGTTACACTTCCACACCTTTGAATAATGTCAATGATCTTGAACTGTACTCCATATTATCTTGATAAGTCGATCATTCTACTTTGTGGTTGGAGAGTGGATAAGTATTTCATCAAAGAATACCACATTTAGGGAGACTAGATATGGATGCTATATCTGGTTGAAGACATTTATTAACAATATTTAATTGTTCATTAGCTAAAATTGAATCCACATGTCCTCATATAACATGTACCTTCTCGGATATGTCATCGTTGGGATATTTCCCTCTCAAACCTACAACTGGTGATATATAGATTAGAAATCAGTCATTACGAACTAGTGACCTCCCCATAACTAATGAAAGAGATCATAATTCCAAAAAAATGATATATATTCTTAACCATCACCATATTCAAATTTTAATAATCTTCTATGATTATAATACTATTATTATTCTTCTTTGAAAACAAATGTGGCACACCCCATGATGATGTTTTTGGCCGAATAATGCCTTTCTAATCCATGTCCTTAAGATCTACCATGTGATACATTATAACAAATTTTTCTATATGATAATGCTATATTTAAACGGGTTATTAATATTTAATGATTTCTATCTCTATTTCATCTCATCTAGCATTGAGGATCTTGTGAGGTCATCTAAAAAGACGTGCTGATACAGATCTAGAAATAACGGAGATAATGAGGTTACCACAAAATATTATAATAAATGTGATAATCCTATAATATAAATTTTGGTCATCCCATTATATCCATATTCCAGATCAAATATACCCACTCCCACTTACCACTCTCTAATTATCTTATACTTATCTCACTTTTGTGATGTGATATCTTCCAATCACCGATAACAACCAATGTGAGTTCAAAAATATTTCAAACATTCCATGCCTATTATCACATTGATGTTCATCCTCTCATGAATCTTGAACTCCCACATAATTTCGTTATCTAAAATACAAAAGTAAACATTGGGATTCATTTATTATGGTCTTATTTTGTTCCCAATGGATTATCTAGTGATGTAAACATAGAATAAAACATGGATTGTAAGCTCTGTCTAACAACTACTTTTGTTGATATAAAGGATGTGAAGCTCCAGTGGTGGTTGAAAAAATATAAGTGATGATGACCAAATCACAAAGGGTATATATTCCATCACCACTATCTGTTGGATTCTGATCCACATCATAAACACAACCTACCAAAGCTCTATAACCCTATCATATAATTGCATAGACCGCTTGAGGTGTCATTGTATGATCATGATGATAAGGTCCCCAAAAAGATCCATGGTTCCCTAACAACATCTTCATGATATTTTATAAACACAATACCACATTGTTTTAGGGAAAAACTTTTGAATATTCCCCATTATTCCACATTGTGAAAATTTCTCTAAGGTGTTTTATTGAACATCGAGTAATGAATTACCACCCTATATTTCAAGAACATTGGTAGTCCTCAAAAAATAACTAATAAATTTGGACCTTTCCCTACTTTCATACCAATACCCTATTGAATATCCTTTCTATTTATCTTCCTATTATTAGAAGACTCGCTTATTAGTTGTGTAAGAGGATCACTCATCTAGGTACTGACGGGAAGGATAATAATGACAAATATATCTTCAACAAGGAAATTCAAAATAGTAAATTAAATGTAATGAACTAATAGGAATGTTAATAAGTCAATGTTTCTGAAATGTCACCTAATTTGGGGGGGGGATATATATCATTAGATTCATTTACTTCTTTGAATCAAATCCAAGATAGAGAAAACAAGAGAGAAGTATTTTTGTGAAACGAGTGGATTATGTAGACACTGTCATGTAACCCTCATAAAATGTTGTATAAATTTATCAATTTGGAAAATAAATCATAAAAAATAGGTATTAAATGGTCTCATAGGTGATACACTAACATATTCTATCCCATTTCATTATGAATCAATGTGTTTTTGACATGTCCATGCTTCATGAATCCTTCCATTATTAACTTCCTTTCATTAATTGTATCAACATGATAAAAGAAACCCTAAAAATGTATATCCATTCTTCAATATCATGTGTCCCTCCTATTCCATAAAAGGATGGTGGATGGTGGAGATATAAGTCATTGGTGTAGCTGATCATGGTCATTGGGACTACTCTTTTATGGGTAAGAAAAAGTAAAATAATGACTGACAATGTTTTTCCAGTTCCTACACACATAGATTTGGTGGATATTTTACTCTACTATACACTCATACACAATAGCTAGTAGAATATAGGAATACTAACTAGTGGGTGCATATAATCCCATGTTAGATGGAGGTTATATTAGTCCCCTTTATGGAGGGATCCCTTGAATTGTGTTGGAATTATAATAAAACATGAAGTAAATTGGATAGACCCAAATAAATATATGTTATCACACAATGATTCTCCTAAGACTCCACCAAAAACCAAAGGTATATCCCTCCTAGCACAAACCATGGTATGTATCCCTACACGTTCTTCATAGACACATACAAAATAAAATATATACACACAAAACATTACATCAACTCAAGATTAACTAAATAATGAGGTAATATATCTCACAACATAATGTAAATTAGATATATAAAATAGTTAATGAATAAAATTATACCAAAATAGATCACACAATCAATGAATTGAATTTAATAACATATATTTTACTCACAATGGATTTACTTATGGAATGTGGTCCTATATTCCAAATCACAATTCACTAATGTAAACAAAATACTATAAAGCTATAATAGTAATATCATCAATGGTAACTTAGAGGTTCTTTACCCACAAGTTGTCTAGGAACATGGAAACACCCCAAATTAATTACCAAAAATCCTATATCTTTTTTACATTGTCCCGTGTTATTCAAAAAAATGTATAAAACAATGATGTGATTCTATTTTGTTACTCCTCTACCTAAACCACATGTCTGATCCCTAGAGTCACATGACCTCGTGTGTTTCTCCCTATATTCCATATGATTGTAAAAAGATGAATGGGTTTGAACACTATTAGTGGGGATTGTATGTGTTAAAAATCATATCATTTCACTAATAATGATAATAATAATAAAGTATATACAACATAGAGTAAACATGGTGGATGAATGAAATATCTGGTAGAACACCTGTCCTACAACACTTAAATATATATTATCCAAAATTCACATGAAAAAGTAGTGTATAAGTGAGACATATGAGTAAATAAATATGTCGTATCCTCTAGAGTATATTTATCCCCATCACTACCTCTATGATCCATGGCCTAAACATCTTCCATGGACCCCTTGTCCCTTTCTTGGATCCCTATACATGAAGTCTTCACATGAGTCTAGATTCTTGTATAGGGTGTATGTAAGAAGACTCATATGAACCCAGCAGTTTTCACTCACCAAATGTGTCATTGTATAACTAATGTATTCCATGTTATTAAAAAATGTATAAGAAATATAAAAAATCATATAAAAATATTCCATGTGTTGATGGAGCAACTAAAATCCTTATATATACCCACATCAGAACCATTCTAGATGAAATTTAAATATATCATAAATTACCATGAGGTAGATGTATGGATAGTAACATACTGATAGAATACCTGCGAACAAGATACATGTAATCTAGTGAATAGTGTTATTGGAATCCAATAGAAATTAGGTGATCATGATACTCAATATTTTGTATCTCTTGATTAAATATTATACATGGAGTCCACTAGGATTCATGAAAATTGCATGAGATTCATGAGGAATATTTGTGTCCCGGCATTATTCTCAGGTTCAACGTCTCTATCATCAAATGTCATGTTCACTCCCAAATATTGGATACTGATGAATAGATGGCGCACCTATTACAATATCTATGATAAATACCAGCAAAGGTATTGCAACACACATAAAATAGTGAATAGAAAAAACATATAACACATGTGATCAACATCAATCATGAATAAACAATATAAAATAATACTCATGTCAACAAGTATCATAAATGGGTGTCATGGACTATACACACACCCACATGTTCTCAAAATTAAGAATTATAAATAATCTTCAATACTCATAGATCATACCAAGGGGATAGTTTAATTAAAGAAACCCAATTGGTAGGGGACTTCATACTTCAAGGTTATTGATGAAGTACTAAAAGGTTTATCAAAGGATTAAAGACAAAACCATATTTTACAACCATAGATAATGAGATCCTCTATCAGGGATACAAAACTCATGATTGATGTAAATAAGAAATATCATTAGAATGGGTACATAGTGAAATTTTATGTCAAGATGTGTGTTTCTATCATCACATATCATAATGAGTTCATCAAAGGACCTGATTCAAAGTTATAAAAAGAATGTGCTACTAATTAACCAAATATATCATCATTTCAATAATAGATCATGAATTCCCAACAAATTCTATAATAGAATTTCACTCCATGGAAATAATATTTGATCAATCATAAATCCATATATGGAAAAGAGTTTCATGATGAAAATCAAGATGAATAATATATCATGATGATCATTATAACGACACTTACATAGAAATGACCACCACTATTGATAATTCAATATTATATCAAATGGTAATATCATTGATACATTGATACCTCTACCAAAATATGATGGTACCATCGATAGGTTAAGGATCTATAATAAATATAACATCATAAAGAGTTATGGGAAGACAATCCACATACATATAATTGTATAATTTTCATATTGAATGGCATATATAATTTTATCACAGAAATATTTCATCTCACTAGATCTTATACTATTTAAAGAAGAGAAGATGAATCAATCATCGATCCATTATACAAACCATATATCAATCATAGATCCATTGTCATAACTCAATATAGAAGAATTATTTTCTATTCATATTTGGAAATCACAAAATTATAGCGTAACAAGATTTTCAAATATTTGGAGACAAAGGGGGAAAAGAATGGGACAACCAAGAATTATAGATAATGTTCAAAATTTTGAATGGATCCAAGGGGATTGAAAATGGATATTAAATATAGTAAAAATTTAGTGGTAATTCAAACCCACAAGGTGTATTAATTTCACCCTCGTATTGGGTGTACGAACATTATAGTGTTCCCAAAATATACACCTAGGTTTAACTGATACCATCAGTGGGATTGTGGGTTTTATACAATTATAAATAGCTTATGGAACTCTATCAGATCGATAGTGGCATCCCCCAGTAACCATGTGACAATTTGATAGCCACCATAAGTTCGAGCCTCATAATACTATTTTATACTTCAGTTATAAGACTCTTATCACTAAAACAAATCCTATTAATCAACCAAATAAATCTGTAATAAAATGATATAAGATATTTTAATAAGTATAAAGTCATATATATTAAAATAATTTAATGTTCTTATTATATGTGTCATGTAAGGAGATAAATCCAACTAGTGGAGTAAAAAACCCGCACTGATAAACATGTGGATGATACATTAGGCAATATATTTATTTTTTATTCAATTAACTCACTAATAAATATTCCAATCTACAGTACTCATTCGTATTTCTTGATGCATTCCCTAATTTTCTGGATAGTTGATAGGGTAGTCAACCATTTTATTATTACTATGTGAGATAAAATTAAAGCAACACCTAATAATTCCAAAAAAATACATAGAAGGGAGATCAGTTTAAACAAAAAAAATCCCAAACTGAGGTCTAATAAATATAAAACAAGTTTAAAATTCAACCAAAACCATTTTAATCTTTAATATACACTAAAATCACATGAAATTAGATCATTTCAACTGTATCTTCCTCCTCAACCAAAAAACAATAAACATAAAAAGTAATTCCTTCAATAAACACCATATAATATCCAAAAAACTCTCTTAAGTTTATTCATAACAAAATTTTTTAGAAATTAAATTAGAAGATAAAAATACATGGGGTTTTTTGATAAATTGAAAATACACACTCTATAACCATGATAATCTTGTCAGGTATATTTATTGATCCCATTGGAGAGACTACTCGACAAACAAAATAATTATATATAGAAAAATATATTAGAGAACTTAATGTATTTCACATTCCATTGTTAGTGAGAGCTGAAGGAAAAGTATATAAATGAGGAGGAAAAAAGGGATGATAATAACTATTGATAAGAATGATATTTGGTGAATTCATTGAATAAATAAAAATGTATTAAGAATGAAAATATGTAAAAAAAATTAAAATAAATTTATGAATAGAATAAGGATATACATATGAATATTGGAATTAAATACCCCAATTTCCATTCTTAGAGACGATATGTCAAGGAAAATTTGAAAGTAAATGTTATAAGTTCATAAATATTTTAACAAATCAACATTAACATTCTATCCACCAATAATAATTATTACATTATAACAAATGATATTTTTTGAAAGAGTTCCTATAAAATACCATATAGTATGAGGATCATTTTATGATATATATTTTGTAAAATTTCCACTATTTTATAATGAAAAATCCTTTAAATGATGAGAGATCATGATATATTTTATAACCTATTCACAATTATATCATGGATATTACATATGAAATTTTGTGAAAGGGGATAAAATTTAAAAAACATGTGTCAATGTGTTTTTTGAAATATTGGGTTACATGAGACAAAGAGAACTCAGTTATCTCTTAGACATCAAAATAGATTAGGTAAGTTCCCTCATGAAATTCATGAAGTTAATCTTTGGAGGGTGGGACAATTTTTCTTTCCTATTTAATTTTCATTATATGAGATAGAATAATGGGATGTTATCATTTTCCCACAGAGAAAATTTATAGAAACTAAAATAAATATAATTGGTGTAAACCAATGAATAATTATTTTCTATTTTAATGTATAATATGTTACCATCGACTGTATGAATAATGTAAATAATACAACTGGATTTGAGGACTACCATTACATTTCATCATCAGAACAGAATTCATCTATTCTGATTATGTAAAAGGACATGTAGGAAAATTTCATTGATTTATTTGACTACATAATCAAAAAATAAGGATAAAGAAACAATGTTTTTGAATGAAGAAGGAGAATAATTTTTAAAATGGAGAGGAAGGTTTTCCATTGGATAATTCTTTGATTTAATCAGTTCTATTATTAGACCATAAATAATTTAGTTGCGGAAACATCACCAATAACTAATGTACTACTTATTAAGAGATAATAAAACATTATGAGTGATAATAACTTTAAATATGATTAAATTTAAACATGAAAATATTTTATTCATTATAAGTTAAGGAAAAAAATAAATTTCTTTGGTATATTTATGTCATAAAATTAATTAAACTATTTATTTTAAAAAATAAATTAATACAAGAAGAATGTTGAATTGAAATTGGATAATTAAAAAGAAAAAACAAAATACCAATTAAATAGATGGTTAAAAGGATTTTTATAAAATTCTATGATAGAGGAATTATCTTTTAAGTTTTGGAAAATAAATTTCAATATTTGTGGTTGTTTGGGATCCTATTAAACCATTTAAAGTTTCTAATATTGAAAATAAAGAATATATTTTTTTGAACAATATATTATATGAGTTATTTGATTGATTTTATTGAAAATAATGGAGTTATTACAATGATTAAAATTTATTAAAATGAGATAATACATATAATAGTAGTCATTATATATGGAGCATGTTTGGACCAAAGAAATGTTAAATCCCAAATATGGAAGGAACGTGCATATATATTTTTTTGATTAAATTCCTCAATTGATATCTAGACACATGTTCTATTTCATCTTTGATACGTACTTTAATTAAAACCAAAAAGTTGTGGATTTGAATAAATAATCCAGAATGAATATGAAAATCCTTTATGAACCCATTTATTAATATCTCATGTCATATGGCATTAGTAATTTAAATTTAAAATTTCAATTTTTTACGTCAAAAATCCTTCCGGATATATTATACAAATTACATGAAATTTTAATATATGATTTTAGGATATATAAATCATCCATTGAGTTAATCCTATGAATTATTTATTTTTTGTAAAATATTTAAAGGATAAATGATTGGACTTGAATTGAGAAAAGTGAAACATTTTGTTTGGATAGGTAATTTTACATGATAATTTACTACATAATAAGGGAATAATATTTGAAAGAACAAAAAATTAATGTCATAAAAGAGTTATTGGGCCTGTTATATTGAATGAGATCCAAATAATTATTCTAAATATAGTGTTATACAATATATTTTTCAAGGATTTAGTCATGATAACTCAACCCGTTACACACAACATATTAATTGATGTACCATTAAGTTATATTGATTCATTTATGATATAAATAATATAATTTATGAAGAATTAGTATGGGGCTGCAATCATGGTCTCTCTAAATGGGTATATTAAATTTGATTTGATTCTCAATGAATGTGATTTTATTATAGAAGATTCACTTAGATAGATGGAAAACTACATATTTTAACTTATTTATTGTCAAATAAAAACACTAAATCAATCATATATAAACCATACTAATATTGAGAATGAAATTATTATCATGGGGCTTCTTTTAAAATTTTAACATTATATTCTTTCCTCTCTATGTTAATTCTCTACATCATTCATGCCTATTCGAGGAATTTTTTTAATAGGAATGATGTGAGGCTATGTTAGATTTAGTTTCCCTTTTTAATTAATTATTTTTGTTTCATTATAAATTAAAAATATTCATAAAATGTTCCTGATTACCATTTAAGAAAATTACATTAGTGGAATATTGATAAATAATAGGTGTTAGAAAATGATGATGAGTTCTTAGAGTATAATATTTTCTATGTTTCGTTACAAGATCACCCAGGAGATGTTTACATAGAACAATATTTGGAATATATGATAGTCTATAATCAATTTGAATAAGAAAAAATGAATATATTTTTATTTAACACAATAGATTATTTTTCTGATGATTCCTTAATATTAATGTATTTTTGAGAGTCAATAACTTGACATTGTGTACTCAATATGTAGGTGAATAGTGTTCTCAAATTTAATAATTCATAAATTATTAGAGGAAACCATATTATTAATGGAATAGTCAACAATATAATAAAAAACAAGACTATTTGGGAGAACTCATTATAAATATTCAAGGGAGTTTATAAAGAATGATGATTGGTGGTAAATCATATGTATCATTAAGATTTATAATGATATAAATAAGAACATAGTATATGCAGTATAATTGGTAGATGTATGGGTAATTGATTTTATGGGACCCTAATAATGATTCATTAGAAACACATATATATTTTCATTGGTGTATTATGTGTCATATTTGTCGAAAATTAATCTATATAAAATTTAACATCAAATTTTCTGATAAATTTTTAATAGAAGAATGTATTTTTGATATTTGGAATTCTTTAATAATAGGTGTTTAAAGAATAAATTCCAACAGTCAATTATTTTGAGGATGTATAGAAACTTCTGGAAGTCTATACGGCTCTATCTACACTTATCACCTATAAATCAATGGGAAATTAGAACATTCGAATTGATTTTAAAACCAAATTTTGTGGAAAATAGTGAGTCCATACCGGAATGATTTGAGAGAAAATAATGATGAATGCTTTGGGAATTATTGATAGATTTCAAATAACTAATTTTTATAAAAGTACACAAGCTCATCCTTGGGAAACCATTATACATTCATGATAATCTTGATCATAGATCATATTGGTCCATAAGGAATGATAATAAGGATTTAGAATATACAAGGAGAATAATACTATTGCATGTTGATGAATTAGAAGAATTTAGATAGATTTTTTTGGTAATTTCATGTCATATAAGGATAAAGAAAATATTTTTTAGGATAGATGCATCAACCTAGGAAGATTAACACATATAAGTGAGGTCTAACTTTTAAAAAAATGTATTAAAATTTTTACCAGGTAAACCAAAACCATATTGGTTGAGATATTTCTTATTGATCAATGTTTTACCCCTTGAAGATATTTGAATATAAATAAATAATAAAAAAATAATTTATGGTTAACATACAGTAGTTAATGATCTATTTAGAAGCATCTCATTATAGATTAATTCTATTTCTAAAATTTAATTGAAGTGGAATGCAATATCATTATTTAATATTTATATAATGTTCCATTTTAGAGAAATACATTAATTTTTTCTCCATCATTTGGTATTGTATTTTAGGATATTAATGATATTATTTTAATAGATGTAGTATATAAGGTCCTAGGTTATCTCTCTTAGAACAATACTGAATCATTAGTGGGAAAATATCGATAGAATAATTTGAAATATTTAAAATTCCAAAGATAATAATCTCACAATATATAAAATACCTTACATTGAAATCACTGATTATCCATATTAGACAAACGGTGGTCATGACATAACGAATCATGTCACTCCACAAAGGGTAGAACTTTACATAACCAATAAAGAAATTAATTTTTAGAGGTATATATTATTCCCCAACATGAACCAAATAGACTTAATAAAAATAATAAAATGATCAGATTAAATAATATGATTTGTGTTACTATGTAACTATGAATGGTTCATTTTACTGGAGTGGAAAGTAATATTATTGGGGAATGATCACCAAACAATAGACCCAATAGAAAATCATATAAATAGAAAATTACTTTAAGACATATAATATTTTTTGTACGGTGTAATAATAGAAATATTAAGAAAGTGAGGGGAAACAAAATTTCATGGTGATAAATAATTTTTGGGAACTAATATATGATACAACGACCCTATAATAAACTAAATGAGATCCACCGTGATTGATTACACCATGAGAAATATCTTAATTGGAATTATTTGGGAAAAATTTATTCTTCATCAAATAATTTCATTTCATGAACCATTGAATTATATCCCAACTCATTCAATTCTTTTTAATATATTGAAAAATCTATCACTCATGTAATATAATTTCAAATTTTCATAACTTAGTGATTAATAAAAAAAGGTATTTTCTAGATATACGCCATATACTAATCTATAATTGACATGATAACCCTATAAACTTATATTATTATTGATATCTAACATCCATAGCATCAAATGTTACAACCATATTTACCATTTTCCCTATTACCACCTGAAAACACCCCTATACCCACCATAATAAAATGTATTGTTCATTAAAATATAAAAAATACTTTTAATACCTCTCACAATCCCATACTAATAATTTAATATAAACACATAACTATAGTGTGAAAGGAAAATATTTAACACCCTCTAAAAAGTAGAAACATCCCACATTCCCATAAATTTCCAAACACAAAACCATAATCATTAAAAATTGAAAACAAAATTTGAACCATGACATGATCCTTCACATAGCCCCTAATCATTCCCAACGTAATATATCCCTTACTCTAAGAAAAATAAAAAAATTAACCTATCACACTTCATCGGGTAAATACTGTAAGTAGAATATACTCAGATACAACCTCCAATTTTCTTACCCTCATACATCTAGAGGTTTAGGAGAATATAAATGAATATATTCCGGAATAATAAAATTATTTACACAATTATTATGGGTTGGATTCATATGCATTATAATATTTTTTATGTAATGGGTATTCATAAGTTATATTAATTTTTTACGACTATATAAACCCTATTAAGTGTTGGGCATGTAATTTATACAAATATTAGATCTGAAATTGTATAATATATTGTTTAGTGATGGAAGGAAATGTTGGAACATGAATCCAAAGGACTTTTATATTATCATGGTAATTTAGATCATTTATGTCTTTCTCACAGAATCCTATTTATATCTAATTTTGGATAATATTACTGATATAGAACATCAATTGTGGATGGATATTACTTTACACCCACTAGGAATGCATGAACCTACCAATAATAGGAGAAATGAATTAAATAATTATATTTTTATTATTATTCACAGATCCATTATTCATTTTATTATAAAAAAGTAGATTATGATGGATTAAAAACACAAATAATTATTAATTTACTCTCTACTATTCATATATGGGCATCATACATCAATATGTCATGATAATGTTCGTTGTATTTTGAAGTCTATGAGAACTAAAAAAATATTACCAAAATAGACAACAACATTATCACCTATTTTTCCAATTTTTTTGATGTATTTCAGACCTCCTGGCCTCCTTCTTCAATTTCAATATATAATTTTTTAACTTGTACATGTTGAATAAGAATTTACCATTTAAGGATAATGGATTGAAATATTATTTTTCCATGGAGTGTACCAATATTAGTAACACAGATAAGAAACTAATCCCTAAACCTATCCTAACTCACATTGTCAAGGTAGCCCAACAACAAGATACCCTTTGTTTATATATCAATTTAGATACTACACATCTATGTTTCTCGAAATTGGTGGAATTTGTGTTTTTAGATTGCCTTTAATTTAATAATTTATTTTCTATAGTTGATATGCTCATTACTAGACCTATAATTTTTCCACAACACGTTTTACCTACTACACTGGTCCTAAACCTCCACCACATGGGAAATGATATTGATTTATTCATACTATACATGTTGATTCCACCCACTCCTTATATTTGAATATCCATTTCAACCCACCCTCATCCTTTTTAAGAATAATTTTCTGAGACACTATATACCTTTTATGTACATCCCTAGTGATACACATGAAATTTAAGGAGGATTCCAAAACTAAAAAATATAAATGTTTGATGATCAATAGAATTTAAATGGGTCATTGGACATATTTATAATAAAAATATCATTTATTGCACCAATAGATCACTAAATAACATCCCTTGTGATAATGAAGAAATCATATAAGGGTTATGACTAGGGGTCAAATACCACTAATGAAAAATCCATTTCATAATCCCTTTCATTTTAGAAATTTAACAAAAAATTGGTTAGTTATTATATTTTGAGTTTGATTTTTGAGTGGAAAGCCTTATAAATTATCAGTACCACTCATTACACTTACCCGTTTATAAAGAATAAAAAACAATAAGAACCTATTTCAATACATACTATACCCATTCTATATCCTTAGGTACACATGACCACAATGGTATTGTAAAAATACTAACTGACCACTAAAAAAAGAATAACCTCAGTTCAGTATGTATCATAATATATATTGTTTTATTCCTTGGATACCATCCCATGATTATTAGGTACAATTAAAGAGGCTACCCAATTAACATATTATCTATGTATAACAGAAAATAGTACTATATTTTGATCCAATAATGGTTGGAGAATCAATAATGGGAGTCCCCATGTCCATCACTATAACACCAGAAGAGTAGGACCTAATATGTGGATGATGTTTGGAACTAATGACCTATAGATTCCCCCCTGTATATTATTTTTGATTTTAACATTTTTTTTTATCATATTTTACACTTTTTAAGTATTTTATTTCTCTTTAATATTATAATTATAACATAATACAAGGAAGTATATTATTAGTAACTCTTTCTATTTGAACATTATCTCTAATATTTTAGCAAACACAATAATATCTGAAAAATTTATCATTGAGGAATCTCAAAACAACTATATACCAAGGTATGTGAATTTAGTAAAAATAGCATCATATAGTGATCAATTAATGTAACACCCCAATATTTCATAGTATGTTGTTTTTTTAAATAATTCAATAGCTTATGTTATATGCACTAGCGAGTTCGAGCGCACCACTACTCACCAAACTAGCCATTCAAAAAGTAGTTATGAATAGTATTGAATAAATTTTTAATTATATATACTCCATATAATTTTACAATCCATATTATGTGATTCTTATATAGAATATATGAAAATTTTCATTTTTTTAAATTAAAGAAGTATTTTTTTAAAAGATAAAAATTTACAACCTTTTAATGTAAAACCCATTTTAAAACCAATTTTTTGTCACGTATCTGTATTTAATTTTTTGAAATTGAATTCTTTTTTAGAATTGGGACCTAAAAATATATTTTGGGTAAATGTTTGGAACTTTTCTAATAACTATAATATTTTGATGAATATTAAAAAATAATAAATTTTATTTTGAAAACATGTTTTTTAATTGAAATAATTTATATTATTAAAGTATGAATTTGAATGGTTTTTATGTATAAATATATTATATTTTTATCATTTAATACAATTTGGGTCATTATCAGTAATTTTAATTTTAAATTTGACATAAACACATGTCAATATTTTTATAGTTTTTAATTTTTTTAAACCCACTTTTTGGTTTTGACAACAATAATGAATTATAAATTAATTAAAGCAAAATGTATGTATTGAATTTGTTAAATTAGAATTATTTTTTAATTCAAAATATCAAATTTATCTTAGGGTATATTGTTTGTGTTTTTCTGAAAACATTCAATTTTTTATGAATAGTGGAAAACACCGCGTTATAGTTTAAAGCAAATTTTTATTTAAATATTTATTTATTATAATTAAATTTATTTTATGTCAACGTAGATATATAATACCAATATATGTTCAATTTAATTCCTTGGAGTCATTTTATAATAAAATTAGATGTATAATATTTTATTGAACTGTTTACCATTTTTACCCACCTTCAAAGAGCATTTATAAATTTTCATAAAACATAATTTTAACTCTTCTGTGTATTGAATTTCAAAAAATAAAAATGTCATATTTAATATCTGTAATTAAAATTTGGTTCAAAAAGATTTAAATATTTTTTAGTTAATAGTAACTTTGGACTTTTATTTACCACAGTTAAAAGTAAATGGGGTAATAAATGGTAAAAATTATATTATAATTACTCTAAGACAAGTGTTAGTTATATTGGATAAGTTTAATTCTACCAAAAACATACTTTTGAATAAAATATGTTTCTTTTGGTCCACATGGATTAGATTAGGACAGTTGTTATTATTTTATTTAAAGAAGAGTTAAAAGTGTTAAATTCACAATTTATTAAGTAAAACATTATTAATATTAGGTATTACATAAGATAAGTTCAACTATAAATATTAATTATAAATATAAGAAGATTTATTACATAATATTATTTTATTTATTATTTTTAGACATTAAATAATTAAATTTATTTTTGACACAATAATGAAGCAGTAATTACCTTATTAATGAAATATTAAAATAATTGATATTATAAAAATCCAAATAAATGTAATTTGAGACTTTTTATGAATTCCAATAATTATATCGGTTAATATGAATTTTTAGGGTTGATTAAATAATTTTTTTGAGTAATCATGTTTTTATGATTTTCCGAAAAACCAAATACTAAATAGTGTCAAAATAGAAATAATTGAGTTTTTAAAAAAAATCGACATTATTAATTGATATAATATTCTAAAAAATTTAAGGTTCCAAAAAAGTATGTAGATAAGGTTATAAATATTAATAATTAACCACTTGCGGTATTATTTTATTGTTATAGTATATTTAATAACCATATAATATAAACAATCAAAGAGGCATGGTAAATGTAAAACTACTTAACTAAGTGATAAATCTAAAAGATAATGTTAATATGGTGACCAAAACCAATCTAAAACCTATTAGTTGAGAGATTTTCGACCCCTACCCACCTTATCCTCTAAAAAAGAATTTTTGAGACATTAGAAACTGAAAATTGTTTTATTATAAAATAATATTTCATGCTTTTCCTAAAGTGACCCTCACCTTTCTTATAAAAGGGTACTACCCCTTCTGTTAATTTCACACCTCCAAATCCATTTGGATCGGCCTAACTCTTGCCCCAATATCCTCTAAACATTACTCCCTTCATCCTAGAGGCCTTATTTTTGTCATAAAGACATCTTATGGAGCCTTTTTGATCAAATCAAAAGGAAACCCCCGAAGAAGAGGTAAATATTTCATCACCTCTTTCAAGTTCTTTTCTTCTTCCACTTCCTCTTTCCTTGTAGTTACCATTATAAAATAATTACTCCAGTATCATATATATAAATCTATTTTATTATATAAATAGTACAACCTTATTTATTATTCTATCCATCATATGAATGACAATGTCACCATATAAGAGTACATACGACTTACCGTCTCCACGTCGTGGTGATGTTTGTTATTCAAACACGTCATTATATGGATGGGTATAATAATGATTAAAACTGATGTAAATAATAAATATAACATGTTAATGATTCTTTATATATGATATACCATCCAATTATATACAATTTCACCATCAATATAATGATATTGTCGCTCGTGCGTACGTAAGGATTACCGTCTCCACGAATGCGATTACATTAATTCCCCATCGTAATAATTAAAGAACTATTTTTATTTTATGATTAAAAATATTTTTTTGGAAAATAATATCATTATGTATATGAATAAAATACATTCAATCCATAAAAACATGGCTTATATAACCGAACATATAAAGGAATACAGATCAGTTTACACCTAAAACGATGATTCTACTATAATATTATTAACAACGTAATATTAGAGTATCATATATGATTTTACAATTATGTACATTGTTCCTGTATAATTTAATAATAATTATTTAACAATTATAATAAGAGTTTAAAATACCATCGACTAAGGAAAAGTACAAGGTATGCAGTTTCTTATCTCCCTTTTAATTTAGTGAAATTTACATAGTATGCCACTTATTTATTGAATGTGGTGTATTATGTACTACCATTTGATATATATATTATCATGATTATATTTATATTAATGTTATTATGGGATTAATTTTGTGTTTATCAAATTTTGGTCATGTGACTCAATTGATTACAATGTGGTAAGGGGTTTACATCTCGCTTCTTATTCCAGTGAGATTCTTGCTATATTGTGACTATTTCATTTTTTATGGTTTATGTGATGCCAATTATTGAATTATTTGTGTAATATAATATAAATTATGGTTATTTACATCTTCATTCTATGATACTTTTTTCATGGGTGTATTTTTCGTATGTTACCAAATCAGTGAGGGAATTTTAAATTTCAATTTCCAGTCATTGGCCTTTACGAATACTTAATTTATTATTTTACTCCACGATTATGTGTAGAATAACTATTTATTATTTGTGTAGTAATTTCCACTCCCCTTTTTATGGATATAAATTTGATACTCATAATATCTTAATTGATAAATTCACTTTCCATTGATATGAACTTTTTAATGGTAATCATAACCCCATTTCCATTCATTTAGTTATATATCCTAGTCATTGGTTTTATTTTTACAAGAATATGTGTGAATATAATCATATTGATTTACACTGGATGTCCTATTATATAGATTTTATTTATATTTTTAACAAATAATTATTTAATCGATTTATCCTTAATCTAAGGATGTGGTCATTATAAGGCATTTCGTCTCAATTTACATTCCTTTGAGACCTCTTTTTCGTTATGCACCAATTCACATTTATATGGTGTATATACTATCCTTTGAAATATTATATTGTCAATCCATTTATTCTCATGAAATTATATTGGTTTGATTAATTTTATTCTTCAATTACTTGTATTCAATAATCTTTTATTTTGTTAGAAACTCTTTAACTAAAATATTGTTTTAAATGTTTTAAAAATTTATTCTTCTAAACCATTCTCATTAATGAACATGTTTTAATAATTGTTTTTAGTATTTATTTAATTGAACATGAATTTTTTGAAATCAAAATTCCTTTTAAATGTTTCAAAGTGGTATGGGACACTTTGACTCAAAATTCTCTCTTAAAAAACTTCTTTGATAAATCATGCGACAGTTAAATGTTATCATGAAAAAGGATATATTTCTCTAAAATAGTTTTAATGAATATTTTCATCTATGAAAATATCCTTTAGTGTATTTTATTATTGATTAAGGATGATTTATCATAATAAAATCACCCATGTTGTATTGAATGCGTTATGTTTGACTATGGATGTGAAATTTTTTTGCCATTCATGGTTTGTGGTTAAAATATTGATCTTTCGTATGCTATTTCTAATAAAAATATTTTTACTATGTTTCACCCTTTCATATGAGGATTGCATTGGAATTAGTAAGTAATGGTTGAAGCCCACTATAGCTCCTCTATGCATCGGTATGTCTCATGAGGCAAACTAGTGTCTTGGCATAAGGCCTTGACAAAATATTATTTGTATTATAGGCACTAGGCCTTCACTCTATGGTTATAAAGTCTGGCATTATGAATTCCACCATTATAAAATCGGCTATTGATATTACTTGTCATTATTCGACTAGTAGAATATCCTCGTTAATAATTAAATGGAATTATACGATTTATCTTCTTCATATTATGCTAATATTTATGTTTAAAATGCTTGGGTTCTAGTCTTATACATTTACATAAATGTTTCTTCTTACTTATGAAAATTTTCTCTATATTGTTATCCTTACTGAGCATTTGAGGTCACCCCTTTCTTATGTCTTATTTTTCCCATGATGCAATGAAGTATATTACGATTGACCTATAAAAATATTATATGGGATATAAGAGTGTTCAAAGGGGGCACAATATTGTTTTTTCATGATGTAATGTAAAACATATGTATGTATCTAGTACATACAAGGCTACCAAACTGATCGGTCTTTCGGTACATGATTATTTGTATCATGAAATGTTTTTGTAATAATGCACCATTTCTTGGAAACTGTGGTCGAGGGGTTACATTTGGTATGAAAGGATGTTTATTACATACCATGTATGATAGATTTAGATAAAAATTTATTAGAAAACACTACCCTATGATAGAATTTGAAATTTAGTATATAAGAACAACTAGAAAATTTGGTAATAGTAATATAATATTGGTTATCCAAGAAATACATCCCAATTAGGATATGAGCATATAGAGGCGAGTCTGGCATAGATGTACCTAGGAGTGAGAACTCTGACAAAGAGTTTTGGGCATGACCCAGGGTATCTTGGTACATGACAACGGACCTTGCTGCACTCTTGGTTATGACACTCCAATGGGATATGCTTAAGATAAATCACATTTTCTTTATAAACTGATTTGATGGATTTTAAAATAAGATGATAATAATTAACCATGTTTAATATTAAGTTGTTTTAGATAGAAAATAATGTGTTATGGTATTATATAAATGATTTTATCACTCACGCTATGGTTTCTTGTGTTAGTCAATGGATGGATTCAAAGAAAGTCATAATATCATTGAACATGGTGTACATGGTGGGAACGGTGGTGAAATGAGCTATAAATGGAATGTGAATTGTTGTAAAAGATACCGTGTTCATGAAAAATTATTTTTCCAAAAATATGATCAGAAACATATATATTTACCAACTCCTACACTCAACAAATAAGAGAATGTCAATGAATGATTATAGCTCTAGCAGTGGAGACCATGTAGAAAAGAAAGCTTATTTTCTATCATGCAGGATATGTGGATGGAGACACCTAGGAATGTTTATCAATGGAATAAAGAAATGATTTATGTGTGGGAATGAAGGACATAAAGTAACAAATTACCAAGGAAAAATAAAGAGTAATATGGAAGAAAGTAAAAAATGATCCCAAGAATCCATTTACAGTAATTTTTTGTAAATATAGGGGACCAAGGCATTACCCAAGTGAATTCCCTATTCTATAGGATAACCACTTCGTCACGTAAGATCCTATGTAATAATAAATGGATGGAGAATTGTTTAAAAGTATTAATGCTCTTTATTTATCGGATTACATTGGAAGAATTTTCACTTCTATGTGTAACCCCGGAGTTTGTTCAGTGAAAATGCTATTTTAGGAAGAGTTATCATTTTTATTGGTGATATAGTAATAAATACCCATTTGGTTTTATATAATACTTGAATTTGAGGCAATAAAATGTTATTAAATTTTGGAATGAAAATGATAGGTATGATAGAACATTTGTGATGAAATTATGTTATAGTTATTTTGTGGAATTTATCTCATTTTGGGAATGTTATAAAATATATTTTTTGAAAAGGGAAAACACATAGTCCTTGTGACAACCCGTCACTTTGGAAAAAAATGTAGGAATCGAACCCACACCTATAGTGCAATTGGGATTTACTTCCTACCACTAGACTAAGTGAAGTCCTCAATTAGTGTGACTAATTATATTTAGTTAAATTATTTTATTGATCAATAATAAGTTGATTTGGTATCTTGTGTATTAATAAATGGATAACCTTAGTATAATAAAACGATTCTCTTATTAAGTGATAAATGTTATATTGGAAGACATTAACTCTATTGGGAACACTATATACCTAAGGAAAATAGATTACTATGTCATTTTATTTGAGGTGTAATGGTGGATTTTTATCAATATTTTTATTTTGGATTTATAGAGATTTTGGTTATTTATAGAAATGATTATCCTATCATATAGAATATGTTATTAGATTAATTACTTTAAAGTATGTGACTTTAAGAGTAGTTTTTTTATTTGGAGATATAATTTAACGTGGAACACTATGTAATCAAATTCTTTTATGTTTTGGGTTTCAATATTAGTTTAGATTATATCCATGTATTTTAAGGACAATTGTTTATTGAATGGTATTTATTCAACTTTGGGTATGGTTTGTTTAATTTTAGAAATTAAAATTAGTATTTCATTCTTTAAATTATTATAATTTTTGGGGATCATCAAATCTAGTACTAACCATTTTGTTTTTTTGTAATCTCTAAAGACAAGGTAAATATATAGTTTATCCATTGTGGATAATGTGAGTCTCTAGAAGTTGATTCTAGCGCATTAGGTGTGACCAAGTCATCCTGAATACTCATCGTTTGAAAAAAAAGATGCATTAGTGGTAGAAATTTATTAATGGAAGAAACCCTACAAAAAAAGTAATTATATCTCATTATGTTCTTAGTCAATATCATAATTAAATTCCTCAATTTTATGAAATGTAACTAAAAAAACATTGTTCGTTTATGTTTCCTACTGTGAAACTAATGACTATTTATCACATCGAAAGGTAGTGGTCTCCTTGTTCTTAATTTTCTCCGGATCATGATTTCTATCACTCTATGTCAGAACTTGACACTCATTTTATCTTCTATATCCATGTTTTCCTACATGGAATCCTAGTTTGGATTATATCGGGTGACATTTGTACTTCTATTTTTTTATTTTAAAGTCTTAGTTTTATTGACTCTTATTCCGACGAGGGACATTCCATAATGTTCCCAATCCCAAATTTAAAATTGAGAGGATGAAATTTACAAAAGGGGTCAGAATATAAAAACCCATGATTTCATAGTAAGTTATTTTATATAATGTAATTCAATAGGTTTCTCTATACGCAACACTAATTTCAAGCATACAATGACATACCAAACAAGCCATTCATAAGGCAATTTGAATAGTATTAACTAGATATTGATTTTTATATACTCTATATTATTTTATAATTCATATTATGTGTTTCTTAGACATGACATAACAAAAAATTCCTTTTTTCACATAAAATAATTATTTTTCAAAAAATGAAATTTTACCACCTTTTAAAGTAAAAAACATTTATTAAAAAATAATTGACACTTTTATGTATAAAATTTAATTAAACTAAAATTATTATTTAGAATCGGGACATAAAAATTTATTTTGGATAAGTATTTTGTATTTTTTGTATAAGATTCATATTTTTATGAATACTGAAAAATACTAAATTTTAATTGAAAACATCTTTTTTAATTGAAATAATTTATAGTGATTTTTTTTTGAAATTTAATGGATTAGAAGTACAATTAGATTAAATTTTATCATTTACTTCAATGTATGTAATTATAAGTAATTTCACATTTAAATATGATATAAACACAAGTCAATCTTTTGATATTCTTTACTATTTAAAAACCCGATTTTCAGTTTTGACAACGAGAATTAATTTTAATTTAATTATTGAATCATATATATTTTTAATGTGGGAAAATAGAATTAATTTTTGAATTCAGAATATCAAAATTATCTTAGGGTAATTTTTTGGTATTTTTCTGAAAACATTCAATTTTTGGTGAATTGTGAAAAACATTGTGTTATAGTTTAAAACCGACCTTTTATTTAAATAAGTATTTATTTTATTTCAATTTATTTTAACTCAAAATAGATATTTAATACCTATATATGTTCAATTTAATTGATTGGAGTCATTTTAAAATAATAATAGTTGTATAATAGTCTATTGATCTTTTTACTGCCATTTACCCACCTTCAAGGAGCATTTGCAAATTTGCATAAAATGTAATTTTACTACTTCTGTGAATCTAATTTCAAAAATCCAAGAGACATGGTTAAAATCATTAATTAAAATGTGGTTCAATAAGATAAAAAATATTTTTTGGTGAATAGTAATGTTTTACTTTAATTACCACAGTTAAAAGTAAATAGGGTGATTAAATGTTAAAATGATATTATAATTACTCTAACAAGTGTCCTAATTAAATTTGATAAGTTTAATTTGACCAAATAATACATAAAAATAAAATAGGATCCTTTTTTTCAACTTGGATTAGACTAGGATATTTATTATTATTTTATTTAAAAAAGAATTAAAAATGATAAATTCCGTATTTAATAACTAATCCATTATTAATTTTGGATTATACATAATATAAATTTGACTATAAAAATTAATTAAAAAGATAGAAATATTTATTACATAATGGTATTTTATTTTTAATTTTTATACATTAAATAATTAAATTTATTTATGACACAATGATGATGCAGTTATTACCATATTAATGAAAGATTAAAATAATTGTTCTTATAAATTTATAAATAAAGTTAATTTCACATTTTTGATGAATTAAACTGATTTTATAGGTTAATATGACATGTTATAGTTAATTAAATATTTTTTTGACGTAATCATGCTACTATGAGTTTCCCAAAACCCAAATACAAAATAGGGTCAAAATTGACATAATTTAGTTTTTAAAACAAATATTATATTATTAATTGATATATTATTCATAAAAATCAATAGTTTGTTCAAAGGACTCATATAAGGTCATATATATTAATAATGAACCACTTGGGATTATTTTTTCTTGTTATAGTATGTTTATTAACCATATAATATAAAAATACAATAAGACATGGTAAATGTCAAACTATTTAACATAGGGTTAAATCTAAAATATATAGTTAATATGGTGACTTCACCTATCTAAAACCTATTGGTTGAGAGTTTTCTACCCATCCCTACCTCAAATTCGAAATAAATCATTTTGGAGCCATTAGAATAAGAAAAAGATTTTAATATAAAATAATATTTCGAGCTTCTCCTAAAGTGACCCTCACCTCTCTTATAAAAGGTTACTTCCCCTTATCTTAATTTCACACCTCCAAAGCCTTTTGTATCAGGAAAAACCTACCCAAATATCTTACAAAAATTCTTAAATTAATCCTAGAGTCCTTATTTTGGTCATAACGGCATCCAAAGGATCTCTTTTGATCAAATCAAAAGGAGGAACCAGAAGAAAAGTTAAATATTTTTCACCTCTTTCGAGTTATTTTCTTCTTCCACTTCCTCTTTCATTGTGGTTTCATTATAAAATAATAGCTCTAGTATCTTTTATATTATATGATGTTGTTATGAAAATGGTACAACCATATTTATTATTGTATCCATCATATGAATGACAATGTCACCATACGTGCGTATGTACGACTTACCCTCTCCATGTCGTGGTATAGTTTTCTTTTCAAACAGTTCATTTTTTGGATGGATATAATAATGAGTATAACAGATTTAAATAATAAATATAACATTTTAATGATTATTTTTATATGATATACCATCCAATTACATACTATTTCACCATCAATATAATAATTTTGTCGCTCGTGCGTAGTTACATATTACCGTCTCCAAGAATGCAATGAGATTCATTCCCCATCGTAATCATTAAATAATGATTTAAATTTTATGATTGAAAATAATTTTTTAGAACATAATATCATTATGGATATGAATAAAATACATCATATCCATAAAAATCATTTCTTACTAAACTGAGCATATAAAAGAATACAGATTAGTTAACACCCGAAAGAATGAAACTACTAAAATATTATTGACAATGCAATAATAGAGGACCATATATGATATCAAATTTCGGTATATAGTTCTTGAATTATTTAATATAAATGATTTATCTATTATAAAATAGGTTAACATATCATCTACAATGGAAAAGTAAAATGTATGGGGTTTCTTATATAACTTTTAATTTCGTGATTTTTTCATTGTTCTCCACTTATTTATTGTATGTGGTGTATTGTGTAATTCCATTTGATATATACATTATCATGATTATCTATATATTCAGGGTATTCTATGATTCATTTGGTGGTAATAAAATTTTTGTCATATGACTCAATTGATTAAAATGTTGTAAAGGTTTTTCATCTCACTTCTTATTCCAGCGAGATTTATGCTATATTTCCACCATTTACTTTTGTGTGGTGGATGTACTACCCCTGATTTTATTATTTGTGTAAAATAATTTAATTTATGGGTTTTTGCATCTTCATTGTATGATACTTCCTTCATGGGGTGTTTGTTTAGTAAGATTCTAAATCAGTAAGGGAATTTCAAATTTCAATTTCCACTCAATAGGCTTTACGAATACTTCATTGATTATTTTACTCCAATAATATTAGTGGAATCACTATTTATTATATATGTAGTAATTTACACTCCCCTTTATATGGATATACATTTTATTCACATAATCCCTCCATTGATAAATTCACATTCCATTGATATGAAATTTTTAAGGGTAATCATAACTCAATTTCAATTTATTAAGATAAACATTATAGTAATTGGTATTTATTTTACAAGAATATGAGTGAATGTAATCTGATTTATTTATACTTAATATCTAATTATATTTAGTTTATCTATATTTTTCAAAAATAATTATTTCATGGATTTATCCTTAATATAAGGATGCAGTCATTATAATGTATTTCATCTCAATTTACATTCCATTGACACCTCTTTGTTGTCATGCACAAAATCACTTTTATATGGTGTATGTAGTGTCTTTAACATATGATATCATGAATGACATTATTCTCATGATATTATAATGTTTTGATTAATGTTATTCCTCAATTACTTATATTCAAGCATATATTATTTGGTAAGAACTCTTTAACTAAAATATTATTTTAAATGTTTTAAATATTTATTCTTCTAAATATTTCTCATTAATGTACATGATTTAAAAGTGATTTGAAAAATTTATTTATATGGACATGAATGTTTTGAACTCATAATTCCTTTTAAATGTTTCAATGTGGTGTGGGAAACCTGGATTCAAAAATCCCTTTTAAACGACTTCTTTGATAAATAGTGCGACATTTAAATGTATTCAAGAAAAGGGTATATTTCTCTCAAATATTTTTAATGACTTTCTTCATCTATGAAAATATCATTCAGTGTATTTTATTCTTTATTGAGGATGATTTATCATACTAAAATCAACATGTTGCATTGAATGAGTTATGTTTGACTATGGATGTTCTATTTTTATTACATCAATGGTTTGTCGTTAAGATATTGAAATTCTGTATGCTAGTTTTTATACAAATATTCAAATTATGTTTCACCCTTTCATATGAGGAATAAATTGGACTTATTATGTAACAAGTGGAGCCCGCTATAGCTCCTCGATGCATCGGTAGATCTCATTATACAAACTAGTATCTTGGCACAAGGCCTTGACAAAATCATATTTGTAGTCTTTGAACTAGGCCTTGACTATGTGGTTATGAAGCCTAGAATTATGCATTCTATCATTATGCAATTGTCTATTTATATTACATGTGATTATTTGACTTGTAGAATATACATGTGAATAAGTAAATAGAATTTTTTGATTTATAAGTTCCATATTATGCTGATGTTTATGTTTAAAAGGCTTTTATTCTAGTCTTATACATTTCCTTAAATGATTATTCTTATTTATGACAGTTTTCTCTATATTACTATCCTTATAGAGCATTTGAGCTCACCCATTTCTTATGTTATATTTTTTCCACTATGCTAAGATGTATATTACGATTTAACTATAAGAATAGGTTAAGGGAAATAAGAGTGTTCCAAGGGGACACAATGTTTTTTTATTTCAAGATGTAATTTGAAACTTTTGTATATATCCAATACTTCCAAGGATACTAAACTAATCAGTCATTTAGGACATGATTCCTTGTATCATGCCAATGTTATGTAATAATTAACCGATTCTGGGTAATTGGGGTCATTGTGTTAGAATAAATAATTTATTTATTATGTTTTAGAAGATCCCATTATTTTTATGGAAGAATTATATTTATGAAATATTTTTTTATTCACAAGCATCACTCTAAACATAACCTCAAATAGAAAAAAAAACTATTTTATATTAATTATTGGAGAGGATTCCATATATACATATGGTTTTTTCCTAAAATTATTATTATAGGAGAAAATTATACAATTATACATCTATTAACATAATAAAATTAGAAAAATTCATTGAAATAATGCTGAGTATTTCCAGTGAATGAAAATGAAAATCATTTACTACTTCTATATTTAGTTTGACATTCAAAATGGATGTCTATTTTTTTCATTTTAATTTTTTTTCATATATTAATTATTTATTGTATAATTTATTAAACATTGTATTAAGATTTATTTTCAAAAATAAAATTCAATCCCCAAGTCATTTTATAAAATATTTTGATATATTTATTTTTATACCCTCTTTCATGAGAAAACTTATGGCATTAAAGACTATTAGAATGTGGACAATAATATTATTGATTCATAATGACTTTTTAAAAAACATTGACGTGATTGAAGTAATTTTTTTATGAATTTTATATACTTTTCCAACCTATTATATTTATTTCTATTATGTTTATAAAAACAACGAGAATTCTATTGGGAATCCGTATTAATGGATGCTTTATCGATGGTACCCTGCATTTTTATGTATAATTTCATAATATTTATTTTGAGTTTCATTGGAATTTTTTTTGATTCATGTTAAAACTAAATGAGAATTAAATTAAATAGAATGTAAAGAAGATAAATTTTTTTTGAATGGGATATTGTTTCAAATATATTCTCAATTTCACTTATGTGATTGATATATAATTTTAGAAGAACATGTTAAATATTAGAGGATATCATGGAAATTCTCATAACCAGCCACACTAAATATATGGTATTGTTATAAATATGGACAAAAATTTATTTATGATATTTTTTTAAAAAAAGTTTTTATTTTGGTTATACAAATTACTTATGAAAATTCATCTACAATTGAGAGAATAATAGAAATGAATAGAAAAATAAACATGCCTATATATTGGAATTTTGAAGATGAGAATCATTTAGAAAAGAAGATATTAATAGGATAAAATATATTTTAAAGTTGTGAAGTTGGTATTATTATTGATCATAAATATAATTTAACTCTTTTTATTAAATTAACTATGAACCTATTTTGATCATTAATTTTTTTAGTATTACATCATTAACAACCCACATTCTACCTTGATGAAACTTAAACCTTATTAAAAATGTCTCCATGAATAGTGTGGTTTTGTTTTTAAAAATTAGTAATTGAGATATTATGAAATACTATGTATTACATACAACCATATACATTTTTTAAAATTATTTATTTTAATTGTGTGAAAAAAATATTAATGTAAATTTAAATACATATATAGATATTTATAGAAAGTATGAAAACGAAAATGGAAAAGAAGAAAATTTAGATTATTAATTTAGTACGAAGAAATGATTTGATACCATGGCATCATGATAATATTTATATTGGAATTTATTTTTTCAATCCTGTATTTTAGTAGCATGTTTGGATCTACTTTTATCTTGTTGAAGGATCAATGTTCTTTGGAATTCTTATTGAGTTTTTTTCTTGATAATAATAAAGTTCTCATGTGTACGGGGCTTTAATAACTCTTATTACTTGATATTTGTTATCATGATTTTAATTTAAAATTTTACTTAATATCACCTAATTTAAAATGTTAATGATTATTTCTAAAATAATGAATCCTAAATATAAATTTTTTTTTTTTTTAAATTACGAGAAAAAATAGCAAAATTACCCCACTACCAAGTCCATCATAGAACAATTGGTTTTTGATAATAAATTAAATTTACATAGTGTGACATAATAACATTATAAAATAAATTAAATAATACACATGACTTTATAGAAAAAATAATGAATGGAAATGAGGAAAGGGTGAACAAACGATCGATCCACACTACCTATGGAAGTTCACAAAAAAAAACAAAATCCAGTCACCAAATCAATCCATGATAAATAGATGGAAAATATTTCATACGTATAAATACAATTCCACATGGTAGAACTAAATATTTATAGGAGGAGGAAAGGGTATATTTTTTTATAAGGTTGAAATATGATAACAACTATTGGGGATGAAATATTTCACATCAATGAAGAATGAGAAAATAACTATAATAGAATAATGTTGTTTTTGTTTCTGTGAATATCAGAAATAGAGTATCAATGCAGTCTTAAAAATCTTATCTCATCGAGAATTTTGGGTCTGTGATTTTCTAATAGTGAACTAAATACATTTATTCCCTTAAATTATTCTTCTACCATCATTATAATATCATTATATGTATATATATATATATATTATTTACTAGTAAACATTCATGATGGGTCTTGTAACATGCACACAATAATGTACTAGTGAAAAGGATATGATACCGAAGTGATAAATAAAATAAAATGGAGAAAAATATTGATCAATAAGATAACAAATGTTTATATTTTTTACATCATCCCTTCAAGTTTCAAAAATAATCATTTCACTATTATATTTTCAAACTAAGTATAGTATATATAAATCCACTTCTTGGATATTTCCCTCCACACTAGAATGGGATCGATTCCACCGGGATGTGGTCAAGTTATATGTATTTGGGTTATTTTCATATATTTTTATTAATAGGGTAACCATTACCTTATGTTTTAAATTTATATTTGTTTACATTTCGTCTATTTATTTAATTCTGTAACATTATTTCATATAATCTATCCAGTATTTCATTTATGATTAGTAATTTTAAATTATTCTATTGTTTAATTAAAATTATCTTATTTCTATATTCACATTTATATAATAAATAATTAAATATTAATGTATTTTATTTAAATAATTATTTTCATGTTTGTTATGGAGTTAAGGATCATGTGTAGGAGGATTGTAAACACTCTGACATCAGTATTCTATAGCTGATGCTTTAATTTTTTACCTAGTCATATATACATGATTAATAAACCAAAGGATCAATTGATATATTTATATTTAATGAATAGATACATACATGGTACCCATATTACATTGAAAATTTGAAATAAAACATAACGAATGAATGTAATATTCATACATGATCTCATTTAAGCATTTTGTGTTTATAACATAGGGAATTGATATCAAATAATATGGTGATCTCAAATTCCATATAAGAGTTACACATAAAAGATACTATCAAAAATCAATATTTAATAATAAATATATAGATGTAAAATATCTAAACACACACATTCCATTTAATCAACAACCTTTTAATAATCTGAATCCACATATAATATCATAGTAGAAATCCAATAGACAAAAATAAAGGAATTCTGAATGAAATTCAAAATTAAGTGACATAATGTTTTCCAATAAGATAATAACATTACCTTTAAGACCATTCAAAACACATTTTAATATTTCTAATTAAAACCCCATTAATTCTGCAAATTTAAAAATCACATGATATATCCAACGCATCAGTGATATTTTTTGGATACGGTCCAAACCCATTTTTTTAATATCTAATCCATTAATTACATATCAAATAATAAAAATTATTTATGAATCAATATACATTATAAAAAATTTATATTGCATAAAAGATATGTATTTTACATTATTTCATTAGTAAATCAAAACACTTTCAATGTAATAAATATATATAATTTGGAATATGTCTTCATAAATAATAATATTCATGATAATTTTTTTTGGATATTTAAAAGAAATTAAATTTTCAATGAATAATAATCATAAAGAAATAATCAAGGAAGTATATACACTATCGAAATGAAATTCGGTGCATAATATTAAAATATGACTTAATGAAGTTATATTGATATCTTATACCTTAAAAAGATCATATATTTAGTCAAATTAATATACTATATGTATTCAATATCAATCTACCTTAAACATGTGGAAACACAATTTAAGATAATAGAATTAAATTCACAGCAAATTTATCATGAAAATAACATAACTTGAACCCAAGGGATGGAAATTGAGTTAAGATATCCCATACAAATTGCAATATATAGAATCGTATGTCTCATTATTGAATTAATTTTCAAATGAAACATTTAATTTCATGAAATTAACAATATTAATGATATTTTCTATTAAAGTGAAGTATACATAAACCACACATAGGAAATAACTGGTGAATAAGGCATATATATCACCAAAAAAATTATAAGACACAAAAACCATTCAATGATTGTATTATTGTAGAGAGCATTAATCAATGGGATGAATATATGTAAAATAATTGTATCCACAAATATAAAAGTGTAAATAAAAAAAACAATCAATAAATACTAATTCTATAAAAAAAATATTCATGATAAAATCGACCATGTAGATGTGTAACCCAATGAATGAAAATTGAGTTAAGACGCCCCTTACCTCATGATTCAATTTACTATAGTTTTCATTATGCTCATATGTATTGGTATAAGAATTTTGTTAATTTATTCTAGAACTATATTAAAATATTTAATACCTTATTCTATCTTTTTATAATATCTTACCACCCATTTATTAAGAATATTAAATTATTTTCATGGATTTTTTTGTGTTCAATTCATAGTTTCCTCGTCAGTTTACTTTTGTATAATCATTGATGTGATTTTAAAATAGAATTTACAATGTTGATGTGAAATTAAATGGTATTCATGTAATTTTAAATAATTAAATGTTATCATATATAGTTTTTATTTCATAGAGTAATATAAATCATTTTATAAAATATTAATGATCAATTTACAGTTTACATTAGTGGGTTTTCAAACTATCACAAATTAATTTCATTTTAATTAACATTATATATATATATACATATATTAGTTTTAGAACATGAAATAGGTTACAATATAAATTTTAAAATCTAATATATCTTGAAAAATACCTTAATGTCCATAAAATATGGTGATAATGGAATATGAAGAATCATTATTCATTAAGATTATTAACCACCACAATGTCAATAATAGTTTGATTTATTTGAATAGGAGGAGGTAATAAAGGTGATGGTAATAATATATTCCATTAATAATATTACATAAAAGAATTTATATTATTATGGAGTCATAATTCCAATATTGATGAAGTATTTTAAGATAATGTACAAGAACAAAATAAAATAATAGAGGTGTATTGAGAAAATTACATCTTTAATATGACATCCTCGAAGTATCCCTTTATGTCTATGTAATTTGTATTTTGGTGAGACTATCAGAATTATATTTGTTAGGAGATTTAGGTGGAGAGTTATTATCATAAATATGAGTATCTTCAAGTCTAGTGAGGATAAATTGGGTGATTATAGGTGGTATTTATACTTGAGGATGGGTGGTTTTAAGCGACTAAATAATGATTATTTTATATTTATAGCAAAAAACATTTAGTTTGAATTAATTTAAATTAATTTTTATGATAATTAATGTTTGAAATACTTTTTTCATCTATAAAAATATTAAAAACCCATTTAAATTTTTATTGGTTTGGTATTTTAATCATTTACCTTTTAACTTTAACCCATTTCATTATTTTACCTATACTATGGTAAATCTATTTTAACCACGGTAAAATATTTTTTAATAAAAATAGAAATGACCTTAAAAACGAATTTATATCTCATAATTCCCAATATAAATCCTTTTTACTGAATTAAATTCACATAATTTTGTAAATTAAATTTGTAATTAGCTTCACAGACTATATGAGATATTGGGTTTCTAATGTGCAAATTCTTAAGTGATTAAAGAGTTTTTAAATTAAATTCAACATAAAAATTATTCTAATGCCTTAAATTGGATTAATATATTCATATATAATATATTTTTACATTTCATAAAATTTCTAAAATAATTTAGCATTATTAATTATTTAGATGAAACCATATTCTTCAATTAATTATTCAATATTTTTCATTATTCATCAAAAATTTAAACTTCTCATAAAATATCAAAAATTCCCCCTAATATTCTTCTGATAAAAAGATATCAAAAAGATAATATCATTTATATAAATTAAATTTATAAATGATTCAATCTTATTTTTTATAAAATGTTCACCATTAAATGTTCAAAATTTTCTTTTTGGAAAATATAGATATTAATGATTAAAATTGGATTTTTATTAACTTAATACTATAAATATTACTAGATAAACTTAAAAAAACGTAATTGTATATATAACACAAAATATTTTTAATCACTTTCAATAATATTGATTAATTTATTTTTTTAAAATTTAAATTCCAATATAAGAATAAAAATAGTTTTTTTAAATTGCATAGTTTTTGTTCAGTTGGTTTTTATTTTCATTTCTAAATAATTGGTAAAAAATAAAATAGAAAGATATGTAAAAAATATTTGTATAATTTAGATAATATCATGTATTCAATCCACTCCAACAGTTGTGTGATAACTAACCAAATTAAAAAATAATATTTAATTATTTGTTTAAGCTCGGTGTTCTGTATAATGAAAGATACCTAACATATTTTTATTTTAAAAAATATTTGTGTTTTATATTCTCACCTCCTTCAATAAATTGTGTAATTTTAATTTAGAAATTCAACATAAAAAATAAAAGGTTGATACATCAAAATTCTGTTATGGGAAACCCACATCCGAAATAATGTTAATAAAATATCCTCTTATTAAGAGGGAAATGGAAGTGTGATGATCACCATAAAATTACACTTACAAATAGTATAAAATTAGTGAGATGAGAAAACATTGATATATAATAAATGAACAACATTCATGTTCTTGAGAATATTGATAGAGAACATGGTCATTATAATGTCTACAATCAGAATAAAATAAATATTTGACTGATTAATGACGTCATTGATTTCTTGAAAATAAAATTAAATAAATGTCACATCTATTCCAAATACATTTTACATTAGTTTAGGAATTATTTTACTTCCAAAACAATGAACATAAGTAAATATACATAATTTGTGAGTAGATATTAATCCTTTAAAAAATATCCTCCAAAAACCAATCTTTTTTATCTAAAAGAAATTCGACATTTATTCATCAATAAAATTCCAAAATATTCCCTGTATATTAGAATCATAAAGGGTCACCAAAAAAGAACATATACATTATTTTTCAAACAAATTAAATAAATTAATATATGTTATAATTTCTAAGACTTTACGTACTTTAGTAGTAGGAAATTCACTCATGTCACCCTTTGGTTGTCGGTTCATGTCCCACAACCATTATTTATGTTATAGGTTGTCGGTAAACCTATGGGTTTTCCTATTTCAAACTATATATTATTATAATCCATACAAATTTCCTAAAATAAGGCGTATATATTAATCATTAAGGAACTATATTGTCTTCATTATTTTCTCATATATTTCTGATTCATTCCCATAATTCAATATTCTTTAATAATGTATTTGGTAAATCAATGTAAATGTCCAAAATAATTCCATCCCATACAACAAAAAATGAATCTCCAAGAAGCATTACTATTGATGTAGAGACCTGAAGCTTGACGTATATTGACATTACATTACATTTTCGGAATACTTAGTACATAACAAAAACACACACCCAAGGATCGTAATAGTTTAGTGTCTTTGGAAACTCGGAATATAATCTTCTAATCCTGGTAAAAGATCTTCAATATATCCCATAAAGATCTTTTTTTAACCTAAAACATTTATTTATATCCTGGGGAAAAGAAAACATAAAAGGGTGAGCTCAAATGTTCAGTAAGGGTAAACAAAATAAATATCGATCACATCATATTCATAAGAATATAACATTTTTGAATTCTTAACCTACAAAAGAGAACATAATCTCATAACATGGGATAAATCATGGCAGTGAAATGTAATCAGAATAATCAAAACATAAAACATTAAACTTTGTGGCATACACACACAATCCTAGAGAATCATTTCTTGTTAGTCAAGACTCATTTCCAAGACTATCTTAGTGGACAATGTCCATTTCTGAACAAAGTTACCCTCGTTTCAGTCCTGCTTCACTGAACCGGTATAACCTACCCTTCCAGTCATGACTATCTCATGAGATATAAAATCTTTACCCAATGCATTAGAGGGAGATATAGGTCCCACCCATCTTATAATGAATCCTTTCTTATGTGTGCCACATAATCATAAACCATACATCATAGCGTAACCCATGTAATAAAAATGGGATTCTTAAACAACATGACATCATAAAACAATTCATATAAGATAAAGGAATTCATAAAAATGTTTCCATCACAACATAATCAAATCCATGTAATAATAGGGATAAAAACAGAACCCTTTTATTATCTTAGATGGAAAATAATTTTGATAAAACACTTGAACTCCATTCTTGAGAAAAATATCCTTTCTACTTCAAAAACACTTTTCTTTTCTTAAAATGTCATACAATTATAAACTAAAAGAAGTTGATTAAAAATAAACATGAAAACTTGTAAAGGAATCTTTTCGGAAATAATGTTTTAAAAATCCATTCATGCCATAAAAGTTAAAAAAACATTCTTCTCATACTTTTGTCGGAAAAGTCAAAAAGTACCTCGTATGAAAAACAACAGAAGATTCCTTTCATATTCTTTACTAAAAACTCACCGAAGGGTAAAATTGGATTTAAACTATTGTAAGTGGATGGAAACAATATTACATATTGAGGGAACATGGATGTGGATGATAAAATACACCCCAGTAAATGCCAAAGTAAAAACAATCTCGGATAAAAATGAGATTGTTATATTTTCCCTTACCTTAGATCCGATTTGCTTTGTACGTTTCCGAAGCTCCTGTATAATGGTTTAAATAATGTTATTGACTTATTCCAGAATCATACATATTGATATCATATCATATATGGTCATATTCTTAGCTTCTTGTTAGTAATATTTCATTGTTACTTGTTACTCGGGTCTTTATTGCCTTTTGTTCTTATGTGTGTTTTGCCGAATACATTATTATTCTTCTTTTATGTTTATAGGTACTTTATATACAGAATGGTAATAGTGTAACATATATCATATTTATTCATTCAATTCATTTATATAATTACTATGTAATGATGATCATGTAGAACGAGTCGCATCACATCGTGGAGACGGTATTCCGTACGCACGCACGAGTGATGATATCGTTCCTCTGATCGTGGAACTGTATTGGAGTATATATATATTATTTCAGTATCAATATTACTTTATAATAATCATAAATAGTTGCTCATTACACCATTATACCCATCCTAGTAAGGTGATGGTGGAAAAATAGATTACACCACGGCGTGGAGACGGTATTCCGTACGTACGCACGCGCGGTGATTTCATTTTTCCGTAGGATGGATAGAAGGTGAATTAGGGTTGTTTCATATTTATAATAACATATCAGTATGTAAGTAATACTGATGTTATTACTTTATCATGAAACAACTAAAGAAGAAGAAGGTGAAGAAGAAGGAAATTGAAAAGATCGGTAATGGATATTACCTCTTCTTTGGAACGCCTCTTTGAATCCTCCACTTAGGGAACTAATATTGGTCTTTGAAGAAGACCAGGACCTCTAGGATTATTCTAGGTAAGTGGAGAGGAGAACATGGCAGGGTTTGGCCGAGATTGAGTGCTCAAATTGGTGTGAGGAGGAGGGTGAGGAGGTTCCCTTTTATAAGGGAGGAGAGGGGCACCTTAGGAATATCTCAAAATAGTATTTTATATTAAAGTCAAAATCGGGTTATAATGGTTCCAAAGGGTCATATATCGAAGATAAAGTGGGGATGGGTCGAAATACTATCAACCAATATGATTTAGACAAGTTTAGGTTATTATTTTAACCTTATCAATTAGATTTAACTCTAAGTTAAATAATTTAACTTTTACCGTGTCTTTTTGTTTTCCTACACTATATGGTTAATAAAACATACTATAACATGACAAACGAACCCCAAATTGTTTATTATTAATATATATATCCTTATCTAAGCTATTTGGAAGATCCATAGATTTTTAAGAATAAAATAACAATTAATAATATAATATTTGATTTAAAAACTATTTTGTGTCAATTTTGACACTATTTGATATATGATTTTTGTGAAAGTCATAACAGTATTATATGTTCAAACCAAGTGGATTAAATCAACACTAATATATCATAGTAACCTATAAAATTAGTGGAATTCATAAAAAGTCAAAAATTACATTTATTTTGGTATTTATAATATCAATTATGTCAATATTTCATTAATAAGATAATTACTGCATCATCTTTGTGTCATAAATAAATTAAATTATTTGATGTCTAAAAATTATAAATAAAATATCAATATGTAGGAAATCTTTTTAGATTTCTAATTAATATTTAAAATAGAATTTATCTTATGTATAACCCTATATTAAAAATGTTTTAGTAAATAAACTATGATTTTAACTCTTTTAACTCTTCTTTGAATTAAATAATAATAAATGTCCTAATCTAATCCAAGTGGGCCTAAATGAGAATATTTTAAACTTAAGGTTTTTTTGGTCGAGTTAAACATGTACAATAGGATTAGGACATGTGTTAGGGTAATATTAATATCATTTTTACCCTTAATTACCCTATTTACTTTTAACCGTGGTAAATAAAAGTAAAAAGTTACTATTCACCAAAAAAATTCATTTCATTGAAGCACATTTTACTTACTGACATCAACCGTGTCTCTAGGATTTTTGAAATTCCATTCACAGAAGCGGTAAAATTAAGTTTTATGAAAAATTCAGTTTTTTTAACTACCACTTAGTAGTTTCACTATTCCTCAAAAATTGAAGGTTTTCAGAAAAATGCAAAACTTTTATCCTAAGCTATATTTCATATTCCAAATTCAAAAATGAAGTCTATTTTACAAAATTCATAACATAGAAGTTGCATTAATCAATTTTATAATTAACTCCCGCTGTTAAAACAAATAGCACGTTTTTAAGAAACAATATATATCAAAAGATTGACACTTGTTTATGTCTGGTTTAAATGTGAAATTACATCCAATGAACAACATTGTATTAAATTGTAAAAATATATTCTAAATATACTTTAAAACCACTCAAATTAATAATTTATCACTATTAATTATTTTGATTAAAAAAGTTGTTTTTAATTATAATTTATTAATTTTCACTATTCATCAGAATATGAAAGTTATCCGAAAAGTACCAAAATTTCACCTTAGGCTAAATTCGATACTCCGAATCCAAAAATGAAGTCCATTTTGAGAGCCAAAATTTATAAAAATTTAAAAGGTGGTTATTACTATTCATAACGGCTAGTAATAATAATATTTTAATAGCATATCATTGTTTAGTGAAACTGGGTATTGCGTACTACACACGCTATCGAGGAAGGTTGTGATTTCGTGTAATGCAAGGAAAGTCAAGGATGTGTGTTGTGCAAGCTCCTTTTGGTGTAGCGTACAACACAAGACATTAATAAAATTAAAAAGAATATTTTTCATAAAATCTTGGGCTGTTACATTCTTCCCCCCTTAAAATGAATTTCGCCCTCGAAATTCGTCGGGGTTATAAATGGTTTACTATTTGAAAGTTTCACTAATAGAAACCCACATCGTATAAAGGAATACCAAAACCAATATTTAAAAACGAAAGTATGAAACGTAACGGTTACCCAAATAAACTAATCACTGGGTTTCCACATAGGTGAAAATATGGATATGGAAGAAAAATCTAACCATCATGTTCTGATGAAGAGTGGTAGAGAACATGGCTATGGAAAAGCCAACAATCACAAATCCATAAATTTGTGACGATCTAAGGTACCATCTGATTCATCAGATATAAGATCACTAGGACAACATTTTTGGTTTTCAAGATCATTTCCCTAAAGTTAAAGAATTTGAATTAGAATAAATACTTACTTTATTTTGGTACAATCTCACTGTTGTTCGTGCCTTTAACAATTTCCACTTCATCTCTTAAATAAATGAAGTTGAATTTGTTATTCGTGAAGTGTTAGCAGATCATGTGATAGAATGACGAGTCATTCCATCTGTCTCAAACAAAAGGTTAGCAAAAAAATTATATACATAAGTCGATCTATAGTGAGATTAATCATATATCGTTCCTAAAAAGGACTTATACATCATATTTCATACAGCTTAATAAAATAAAACTAGTTTCTACTAAACAGGGACTTCCTGTAGGCCAGTGGTAGGCGATAAAGGCCAGTCGCACTTCGGTTGTGGGTTCGATTTCCACAGCCTTGTCCGATGCGATGGGCTGTCGCCCGTCCTGTAGGTTGTCCTTTTTCTAAAACTATATTACTATAACATCCCATCAATAATATCGAAAAAAAACTTTTATCCTTAAACAATACTAACTTATGTCCAACATAATCCATTCCAATCTTTAGGCTTATCCATAATACTGCAGTCCACTCTCATAATATAGTGAAAATGATTACTCGAGATTTAACACCATCGTCGATCCCGATATATCATAAGATATGTTTTTTTGGTCATATTCCAAACATTCAAAGTCCTTAATCATGTATTCTCTTGAATAACTTAGTGAAAACATTAATGCAGTTAAAAGTTAACACTTTCCACATACCAAAATCCTCAAAATTCTATATACTCAAACCATGATATCACTTAGTCCTTATATCAATCATGAGCTCATGAATACTGTTAAACATTTCTTTTTCTCGTTTTCCCTCCATTATGCGCATATCATCTTATTTCCAAAAATATATCAATTACATTGAATACCACATTAGGCCAATACATAAATATTACAATACTTCATGATACAATATTATTTTGGAATCCCATTACATAAACACTTAATCATTCCACCACATCGTTGTCATATTCAACATCACCAATAGTGATCGCATGTGACTTTCCTTTGTCCTTTGCCTTCAGTGGTTGCTCATGTTGATCGTCACTAACCCTTGGATTAGGGCATTTATTAGCATAATGCCCCATTTCCTTGCACTTGAAGCATTGAAGTGTTGGTGGTGCGTTCTCTGCAGTGTTTGCTTTATTCACATCATTAGAAACCCTTTTTCCATTACTTCGACACTCAGCTGCTCGATGACCTTCTTTTCCACACTTAAAACATTTTCTAGTCCCTTTAAGACAATCTCCACCATGCTTCTTTCCACACTTTGTGCATAAGGAAACATTCATCTTCTTTTCACCATTATTCTGAGATTTCTCCTTGAACTCCATCTTTCGTTTCTTGTCAAAACCATGAGATGGATATGTAACACCATCTTCCATTTCTACCTTGATAGAACAATGCACAATTTCTTCATCGCTACTGAAGTCTCTTATAGCTAATGCCCTTCGAAGACTTGGTTTTAAGCCACTGAAAAATCGATCAACTTTACTTTCAGGTTGGATGATAATGCCAGATGCATACCTTGCAAGTCTTGTAAAATTCGCTTCGTATATACCAACAGATTCATCATCCTTTTGCATTAGTTCAAGAAACTCCTTCTCCATCTTTGTTCAAAGAATACGAGGGAAGTACTTACTGAAAAACAAGTTCTTGAACTCGTCCCATTCCATGGACTCAATTTCATCTCTTGGCCTCGTATTCTTGATAAGATTCCACCATTGATCAGCTTCACCTTCCAAACGATATACTGCTAAGATGACTTTATCATGATCGGAACAATGAAGAACTGAAAATATCTTTTTAGTGGTACTGATCCATTGTTCAGCAACAAGTGGATCAGAAGACCCACTGAAAGAAGGTGGACGTTGCCTCATTAAGGACTCAATAGAATATTGTTCCCTTCTCTGCTCATTTGGAAGTCTAGAATGATTCATAGCTTGTGTAAGTATAGCAATAAGATTTTTCACTCCATCTCTCATAACATTTGTTTGTTCAGGAGGGCAATCATTGGATTGTCCATTGCATTAATCAACACGGTTCCTTCGGGTTCCAGCCATTGTCTAAAACCCAAAAAGAATAGTGTGAGAGGCAAAAATCATGCTAGGGAAAAAAACATAATAAAGGCGAAGTACCTTCAATATCTAACATCTTATGTTTAATTCTATGATTGTTAGCGTAGTTCTAGTACTATAACCTATACTTATTCTTATCCTTAGGGACATCCCTAGACATACCTTAGAAATATCTCTAGGGATCTCACTAAAGTTCTCGCATCCTAGTTTCCAAAGGTTGACTAAACCTTTCCTCTGATACCAACTGTAGAGACCCGAAGCTTGACGTACAGTGACATTACATTACATTTGCAGAATACTTAGTACATAACAAAAACACACACACAAGGATCGTAATAGTTTAGTGTCTTTGGAAACTCGGAATATAATCTTCTAATCCTGGTGAAAGATCTTCAATATCTCCCATAAAGATCTTCTTTTTTTTATACCTAAAACCTTTCTTTATATCCTGGGGAAAAGAAAACATAAAAGGGTGAGCTCAAATGCTCAGTAAGGGTAAACAAAATAAATATCGATCACATCATATTCATAAGAACATAACATTTTGAAATTCTTAACTTGCAAAAGAGAGCATAATCTCATAACATGGGATAAATCATGGCAGTGAAATGTAATCACAATAATCATAACATAAAACATGAAACTTTGTGGCATACACACATAATCATAGAGAATCATTTCTTGTTAGTCAAGACTCATTGCCAAGAATATCTTAGTGGACAATGTCCATTTCTGAACCGAGTTACCCTCGTTTCAGTCTTGCTTCACTGAACCGGTATAACCTACCATTCCAGCCATGTCTATCTCATGAGATATAAAATCATTACCCAATGCATTGGAGGGAGATATAGGTCCCACCCATCTTATAATGAATCCTTTCTTATGTGTTCCACATAATCATAAACCATACATCATAGCGTAACCCATGTAATAAAAATGGGATTCTTAAACAACATGACATCATAAAACAATTCATATAAGATAAATGAATTCATAAAAATGTTTCCATCACAACATAATCAAATCCATGTAATAATAGGGATAAAAATAGAACCCTTTTATTATCTTAGATGGAAAATAGTTTTGATAAAACACTTGAACTCCATTCTTGAGGAAAATATCCTTTCTACTTCAAAAACAATTTTCTTTTCTTAACATGTCATACAATTATAAACTAAAAGAAGTTGATTATAAATAAACTTGAATACTTGTAAATGAATATTTTCATAAATAATGTTTTAAAAATCCATTCATGCCGTATAAGTTAAAAAAACATTCTCCTCATACTTTTGTCGGAAAAGTCAAAAAGTACCTCGTACGAAAAACGACAAAAGATTCCTTTCATATTTTTTACTAAAAACTCACCGAAGGGTAAAATTGGATTTAAACTATTGAAAGTGGATGGAAACAATATTACATATTTAGGGAACATGGATGTGGATGATAAAATACACCCCAGTAAATGCCAAAGAAAAACAATCTTGGATAAAAATGAGATTGTTATATTTTCCCTTACCTTAGGTCCGATTTGCTTTGTACGTGTCTGAAGCTCCTGTATAATGGTTTAAATAATGTTATTGACTTATTCCAGAATCATACATATTGATATGATATCATATATGTTCATATTCTTAGCTTCTTGTTAGTAATATTTCATTGTTACTTGTTACTCGGGTCATTATTGCCTTTTGTTCTTATGCGTGTTTTGTCGAATACATTCTTATTCTTCTTTTAAGGTTATAGATACCGTATATCCAGAATGGTATTAGTGTAACATATATCATATTTATTCATTCATTTCATTTATATAATTACTATGTAATGATGATCATGTAGAACGAGTCGCATCACATCGTGGAGACGGTATTCCGTACGTACGCAGGAGTGATGATATCGTTCCTATGATCGTGGAACTATATTGGAGTATATATATATTATTTCAGTATCAATATTACTTTATAATAATCATAAATAGTTACTCATTACACCATTATACCCAACCTTGTAAGGTGATGGTGGAAAATTAGATTACACCACGACGTGGAGACGGTATTCCGTACGCATGCATGCGCGGTGATTTCATTTTTCCGTAGGATGGATAGAAGGTGAATTAGGGTGGTTTCATATTTATAATAACATATCAGTAAGTAAGTAATACTTATGTTATTACTTTATCATGAAACAACTAAAGAAGAAGAAGTTGAAGAAGAAAGAAATTGAAAAGATCCGTAATGGATATTACCTCTTCTTTGGAACGCCTCTTTGAATCCTCCACTTAGGGAACTAAGATTGGTCTTTGAAGAATACCAGGACCTATAGGATTATTCTAGGGAAGTGGAGAGGATAAAATTTCAGGGGTTGGCCGAGCTTTAGTGCTCAAATTGGTGTGAGGAGGAGGGGGAGGAGGTGCCCTTTTATAAGGGAGGAGAGGGGCACCTTAGGAATATCTCAAAATATTATTTTATATTAAAGTCAAAATCAGTTTATAATGGTTCCAAAGGGTCTTATTTCGAAGATAAAGTGGGGATGGGTAGAAATCCTATCAAACAATAGGATTTAGACAAGTTTAGGTTATTATTTTAACCTTTTCAATTAGATTTAACTCTAAGTTAAATAATTTAACTTTTACCGTGTCTTTTTGTTTTCTTACACTATATGGTTAATAAACTTACAATAACATGCAAAACGAACCCCAAATTATTTATTATTAATATATATATCCTTATCTAAGTCATTTTTCCGAACCTTAGATTTTTAGTAATAAAAAAAACAATTAATAATATAATATTTGATTTAAAAACTATTTTGTGTCAATTTTGACACTATTTGATATATGATTTTTGTGAAAGTCATAACAGAATTATATGTTCGAACCAAGTGGATTAAATCAACACTAATATATCATAGTAACCTATGAAATTAGTATAATTCAAAAAAAAGTCTAAAATTACATTTATTTTGGTATTTATAATATCAATTATGTCAATATTTCATTAATAAGATAATTACTGCATCATCTTTGTGTCATAAATAAATTAAATCATTTGATGTCTAAAAATTACAAATAAAATACCATTATGTAGGAAATCATTTTAGATTTATAATGAATATTTACAATCGAATTTATCTTATGTATAACCCTATATTAAAAATGTTTTAGTAAATAAACATTGATTTTAACTCTTTTAACTCTTCTTTGAATTAAACAATAATAAATGTCCTAATCTAATCCAAGTGGGACTAAATGATAATATTTTACACTTAAGGTTGTTTATGGTCGAGATAAACTTGTCCAACAGGATTAGGACATGTTTTAGGGTAATATTAATATCATTTTTACCCTTAATTGCCCTATTTATTTTTAACCGTGGTAAATAAAAGTAAAATGTTACTATTCACCAAAAATTATTTTCATCTCATTGTACCACATTTTACTTACTGACATCAACCGTGTCTCTCGGATTTTTGAAATTCCATTCACAGAAGTGGTAAAATTAAGTTTTATGAAAAATTAAGTTTTTTTAACTACCACTTAGTAGTTTCACTATTCATCAAAAATTGAAGGTTTTCAGAAAAATGCCAAAATTTCATCCTAAGCTATATTTCGTATTTCGAATTCAAAAATGAAGTCTATTTTATCAAATTCATAACATAGAAGTTGCATTAAATAATTTTATAATTAAATCCCGCTGTTAAAACAAATAGCGTGTTTTTAAGAAACAATATCTATCAAAAGATTGACACTTGTTTATGTCTAGTTTAAATGTGAAATTACATCCAATGACCAACATCGTATTAAATTGTAAAAATATATTCTAAATATACTTTAAAACCACTCAAATTAATAATTTATCACTATTAATTATTTTGATTAAAAAATTTGTTTTTAATTATAATTTAGTAATTTTCACTATTCATCAGAATTTGAAAGTTATCCGAAAAGTACCAAAATTTCACCTTAGGCTAAATTCGATACTCCGAATCCAAAAATGAAGTCCATTTTGAGAGCTAAAATTTCTAAAATTTTAAAAGGTGGTTATTACTATTCATAACGGCTAGTTATAATAATATTTTAATTGCATATCGTTGTTTAGTGAAACTCGGTGTTGCGTACTACACACGCTATCGAGGAAGGTTGCGATTGCGTGTAATAAACGGCAAGTCAAGGATGTGTGTTGTGCCAGCTCTTTTTGGTGTAGCGTACAACAGAAGACATTAATAAAATTAAAAAGAATATTTCTCATAAAATATTGGGCTGTTACAATTGATACACTAAAATACATGTTTAATGGATCCTAATATCTATATAGAGTGAATTTTGTTTCCTTATATCTCAATTATTTTCCAAAACCAATATAATTGGCCCATGTTATCAAATGCCCATAATCACATTATAAGTTAAACATTATCAAAAGTACAACCTAAATGATCTCTTAAATGGAAACCCTTAATATCCTTTTATAATATTAAAATCTAAAAATTTCAAAATATGGTCCCTTATTTTTCTAAGTCAACATATCATTAGTCTCTCAATCAACATAATGTATCTCTAAGTTCTCACATTCTAAAAATTTTAATAACATAGTAAGGTATTATCATGAAACCTGGAAATAAATTTAATTACCGCACATCCTCGTTGAAAACATGAATTCTTATATATTAATTTAATAAAATATAGATTATTCGATGTATTACTAAAATTGAAAAATGTTGTCAACTATTTAAATTATTGCATAAACAAAAATTCTTCATTCAATTGTAAGGTATTCAATACTATCGAATTTATGTTATCTATATCAATCAACTTTCTATCCCAACATCATTATATAAATAATTGAAATATATTATATTTTTTCATTACCTCAAGAATGTGTTTTCCTTGAAATTCAATTTTCCACTAGATCATTCATCATCGATAACATTCAATATACAAATTAAAATACTTATTGAAAAAGTATTGTAGTACAAAAAATCTACATTACATAATAATTATAACTAAGATAACATTGATAAAATATTTTCCAAACATTATTTAAATATAAATATAAAATATAAAATTAACTATTCCACCTAAGAAATGTCAATAGTGTATTCTTTAACTTGATCTCATAGCTTTTTATCAGGTATATTCTCTTGATGATTGGGGTATGCATTTATATAGTTTCACAACTACTTGGAGTTGTTACATTAAATAGAAGCCTATCAATCCTTACCATTACATTATTTTTCTTAGTTACCTTTATTTACACACTTATAAAAAACTCAAATTTTCTTTAATAACTTCCAAGGTTGATACTTTTCATGATTATCACTTGTGGGAAAATCATTTTTAACTTTATCCCTTTATCCATATTTTTTCTTTCATCCTCATCTTCTCTTTCTACCCATTAAAGCAGTAATACTTGGGGAGTTTTATTTGTTTTTTGATGGTATATAAAACTTATTCATCCTACGATGACACATTTTCTGAGACCAAAAACCATTTAATTCATGTCTTATTCCATTAAATGAATTGGCCAATCTTGTCCCTTATGTATATTATGCAATCTGTAGCATACCAAGATTACCATGTAAAGATAACATTATACAATTCAACACTTTTTCACACATTTTATTCACAATAAAGAAATTTATCTTCACTTTAATTTTTTCCTCAGGAAGGAAATACACATTGAAGAATTTATTGTTAAATTAATTACATTCTGTGCCTTCTATTAAATTATTTGAAATTATATAACATAATGAGATATAACATAGGATATTGTCACCATTGAATATGTTTTCCCATTTGGTAAAACTTACTCATCAAAACAGGATTATGAAACCATTAAATATAAAAAAATTATCCTTTCAAAAAAATATAGTATCAGTTCCCTCTATAGTAAATATATACATTTCCCATGACTATTGATATCATTATTCCACTGGCACCCATATCTAAATAATTTAATATAATGTATTAGATAATATCATCAAGAAACAAAATCTATAATCCCATATATAATGTAATAAATAGCATAGATTGAAAACATTAAGTGTATATAATCTCATAATCATAAGAATGGTTTATTTGGGATGTTTCACCACATTTATCCACAAATTCTATCATATGGTTTTTTTTAATCAATATTTTCCTAAATCATGTTTTGAAGGTGTCTACTATACATTCTCTACTACCAAATATATTGATACAAACCCCAGTTTCTCAGATCTGGTTCCACAAATTATTATTTTGTCTTTGATATAAGATTAAAATCCAAAAGGACCAATCGGTTATGTAGTTTTAAAGAACTATTTTCATACACGGTTCCCTTAGAAAATATGTAACTGAAAAATAAAACATAACTAATGAATTCAATACACATCCTAAAACTAATTCAAACATTATACTTTTAGAACCTACGGAATAGAGACCAAATAAATGGGTGATCTAAAATTCCCATTAAGTGTTACCCATAGAAGAAGTTGTCTTGAATAAATAATTCGTAATAAATATGAAAATGAAAAATAACTAAACACACTCATGCCATTTAATCCATAACATTTCCATAATCTGAATCCATATATTATATCATAGTGAAAATATTAAGCATAAAAATAACTGAATTCTTAATGAAATGTTTAATTATTGGATGTTACATTTCCATACAGCTATAATATTTACCGTCATGATCAATCACAATACATTTTAATCATTATTTTTTAAAACAAATTTAATTTTACAAATTTATTCATCTTAAGATAATATTAATTCATCCGGTGGATATCTTATATACACTCTCATCTCATTTAATCATTTCCAAATAATTGATGATATATGGAATATCATATTTAATTTATGAATCAATTTTCATTATCGAAAAATATTTGTATTGATTAAATGATACACATTTAAAATTATTTCCTCAGTTAATCAAATAGATTAAAATTAAACACAGTATATATAATAGAATATTACTTAGGAAATAATCATTTCCCTAATTCAAAGAATATTGATATTTATGTGAAACAAAATTTCCAATGAATGATTATCTTAAATGAAAAATATGGGAATTATATATAATATTTAAAATAAATTTAGTTCAAAATGTTAAATTATGCCTCAATGAATTGAATTTGAGGTTGAAGTACCATAAAATGATTATATTGTTAATTAAAGAAATCAATTATTGGCATTACATATAAATACACATAAAAATGAAAATAAAATATAATATTTAAAATTAATTTCACAGAAATCCTTAGCATGATAATAATATATGTCCACTCAATGATTGAAAATTGAGTTAAGAAATACAATACAACATGTAATCATTCAAATCTAATACTCCCCAAAACTGATAATTAAAATATTATACACTAAATACAAAAATATTAATGAGTATCATTGTATAAAATATCAAATGGGATTATACATATAGCACACACAATAAATATCTGTAGAATATGATATATATCATAGAGAAAAAATAGTGAGATAAGAAATCCTTACAATATCCATATTATTGTAGTGACAATTAAGAATTGGAGTGATTGTGTGTATAAAAATTATATCATACTAAATTTAAGTGAAAATTCAACCTATAATTATATCATTTATTTTAGAAAAAATAATTCTATTATATAATTGATGAAGTAGATTTATAACCCAATGAATGAATACTGAGTTTAGAAACCCTTTACTACTCATTTACATTTTGTGTAGAATTATTCAACATCATATGTAATGGTTTATAGATGGTTATTAACTCATGAAACAAAAAAAATAATGTTTATAATATATTATAACATACTTTTATAACATCTTCCAACCCATTCATTAATGAAATAACATTATTTTCATTGCTTTGGGTGCATTCATTTTGTGGTTTCATAGTCGGTTTACTTACATATAATTATGGATGTCCTTGTAAAATGGAATTAATAAGAAAAAATATAAATTAAATGGTATTAATATACTTCAAAAATTTCAAATTATCCTATATATGATGTTTATTTAATACATGATTATGATTCATTTGATACACTTTTAATCATAAATTTTCAGTTTATTTTGGTGTGTTTTCTGACTATCACGAACTAGTTTGGATTTATATAATATTATGTATATAACTTAGTTAAAAAACATGAAATGGGTTATAATATACATTTTAAAATATTATTTTACTATAATAATACCTTTAATGACCAGCCTTGATGTGGTAATGTAAAATAAAATTTAATTATTCACGAATATGGTTAACCGTTATAATTATGACAATGGGTTCATTTATTTGAAAAAGATGAGGCACTAAAAGGTATGGTTATAATATATTCTATTTTAAATATAAAATTCTAATATTTACATGTTGTTTTAGTAATCATGAGTCTACAGATGATGTAGATGATGATAAATTAGATGATGAAAAGAAAATAATGGAGGTGGTTTGTGGTAATTACTGTTTTAATATAACCACATGAAGAATCCCATAATGAAATTGAAATTGGTATTTTGGTTAGACTAGTAGCTCTATGACATAGGTAAAGTGGGTGGGAGGGATTTTGTTATATATATTAGGATACTCAATGCTTTTGAGATAAAATGGGGTGGTGAGGGGTAGAATTTATACCTGAGGAGTGTGGTTTTAAGTGATTAAATAATGATTATTTTTTATTTAAAGCTAAAAAAATTGAGGTGGTATTAACATCAAATAAATTGGATGAGAATTAATGATTATAAATCTATTTATAGCCGATCAAGACATGAATCAATATTTTAATTTATTATTTTTTATTTCTTTTATGCTTTTACCATTAAAATTCCAACATTTTTTTTATTTTACCTATAGTGTGGTAAATATTTTTTTACCATCCTACATTTTTTTAATAAAAGTTAAATAGACCTGAAATACTAATTTGGACATTATGATTCCTAATATGGATTCTATTAAAGAAAATTAAGTATATATATTTGAAAAAATTATATTTAAAATTTGTCTCTCATAAAAGATCAGAAACATGGTATTTGATTCGAAAATGTTCAAAAGGGTAAAGTGTTTTTATATCCAAATTCAAAATTAGTGTCATGACCCATCCCCCGGGGCCTGTGTCCCAATTACCCCAATCCCACCTTCTAAAGGCCAGGGGCTCGTGACTAGCACTAAAAGACGTATTCCCTAAAAATGGGAAGGCATTGCCTTTATAACCTATACACACACACACACACACACACACACACCCAAGCACAAAGCTAGATACGAACTCTAGTAAACTATATATTAATATAGTGTATACAGAAAGAAAAAGGGTCAAAAATAAAAGCACAACTTGAATGTTCAAGAAAACATGGAAATACAAGTAATCTGAAACAGCTCCTATGAACACCAGCTGATGATCCTACCTAAAGGGTAGGTATAGCTCAGAAATTTTCATCTATGTGGTATGCCTCGTCTAATGTCCACCTCCGAGCTACCTCCTGTCTTGGTACTCTCGACCTCAGTCAGCGCTATCTGTTGTCTGTACGAAACACAATAAGGTGTAGGTGCAGCCCATGCAGGGGTGAGTATAACGATACTCAATAGGGACCCTGAGACCCCCAAAGGTCTCCTATAATCCACAAAGGATAAAACAAAATGCATGAAAACAATTGAAAAACATATTTAGATACATTCCCATACATATACCTCAGTTATCAAGTATACTCCTCTCATTCATGAGGATACACATGGCCCAACTCATTAGCACAAAGCTCAGTTGTTCCACGAATGAAAGAATAACACTAAGGTAACACCATAAAGGTAAGTACCATTAATGAGACAACACATAGAATAATACCACAAAGGTATCACCATGAAGGTAAGAACCAAAAAGGTACGCTATATAGAATAATACCATAAAGGTGTCACCATGAAGGTATGGACTTATCTCACACCAATTATAACATAGGTACAGTAGTAAAGATGACTAGATGTAACTTATGAATCATCTTACTCTGTTAAGAGGCAGACCCACGTAGGATCCTAAATCATTAGACCCACGTAGGATCCTAGTAAAACAGACCCATGTAGGATCCTAGAGTAGTACCATGTGGATTTCGTAGAGCAGATCCTTGTGGGACTCTCAAATATAGACCCATGTTGGATCCTAAAGCACAGACCCACATATGATCCCTTTATCAGGTTACAACCAACCACACGGTTCCCGCACTAAGCTCTCTTGATTCTAGAAGGGTTCTCTCCTCAAGACACAAGTTGATACTCCAAATTCTAAAAATTAACGAAATGAAGTATCCCAAAGGAACGACACATAATAGGGGTCTCAACGCAATAGACGGTGCATCAATATGATGCCCGATCTATATGTTATTGGAATTTTAGACCCAGGGGCCTGGTTGATTTTGTGTTTGATCCTGTACAGTCATACCACAACATTATCCAAAACTCATGTGGGTATACAAAAATTATCGCCTCAATCCAAGGTTGTTGGCGCCACATACAGTTCTTCAAACAGACGCACGTAGCCCAAGTTATGGTCGAAAGAGTGGAAAAGGGTTGAAGTTGGTCCGGGTCCAGTCCGACGTGGCCCGACCCAGATCTGGCCATGGGTATGGCCCAAACCGTGTGATCCAACCCCGCCCGCTGGGTCCAGCCCGGGATACTAGGTGGCCCGCTGGGTGGTCCGTCTTGGGCAGCCCGTGCTGGGTGGCCCACTGGCCCACGGCTAGCTACATGACCAACCCTCCTTCGTGACACGGTCACATGCCGCACCACCACTGGAAGTGATCCAACCACCATCCGTTCACCGCTGCGCCCTCGTGCTGCATCCTCTGCACGCTCGGTGTTTTGGACATGCACTTTTTCCCCCTTCGCGCAGCCAGCTGTGCACCGTACGCCGCCCTTGCTCCACTGCGGCCAACATGCCATGACCCTTCTCTGGTGGCATGGACACGCTGCCACTCCCAAGCCCTTCAGGTGATGTTCCTCGGGTCACCGGGCGCCCCCCAATGTCCCATTCTTCATTCCGTAGATTCCTACACTCACCTCACGATGTCTCCACTGATTCAATACCATCAAAATCCCACAAATGTTGTAGTGGGGTCGGGCCGTGTTCATTTGGCCCACGCCCTCCATGTTAGAATGGTACCAAGAGGCATAATTGATCTCAAATAAAGATGAACATTAAGAACATGGTAAGGGGTATACAAACAAATATCACTACCTCGATTTCTCATTGGAATTGTCACGAGATGAAGTTGGTGAATGTGATGATGGTGCAAAATATTGTCACTTTCGCAACATGATTCTGATGTCGGACTCATGTTTTATCCTTGTTCTCGATTTCGAAGTATGTTATTCTTTAGAGAGTGAATTATTTGTTTGGAGGAAAACTTTCTCCAAAGTCCTCATATCTCTCACCTCTTCCAACACTTCCCCAATTCCAACAAAAATGAATAGACAACTTACTAAATTATTTTCTATTAATTTAACTAGAGCTTTCCACTATTTAATTTGATGATTGAATAATTAATTTAGAGAAAACCAAGAGTCACCTCCCTCATTAAAGAGGGAGTTCAAGGTTCGGGTTGTCCCCACCATTGATATCAAAATGGGAGGTTTAAACTCAGGTGGTCCCCAACATTGCACATTCAAATGTGAGTTTTAAAATAATTGTTCATTATTTAAATATTATTTCCATAAAAAACTTGAAATCTAACATTCACACTCGTCCTACTGCGGTCGTGGTGAATGTCTAATTAGGAGAATATCAGTGCCTCAAGTTCATTGCTGCCCTCAGATTTCAATTCTAAGAACCGGTTCAAATGTTACGACAACCCGCTCACAATTTTACTGAACGTATCCAAAAAAACTTCAGAAATTAATTCTGGGCACACCTGGCATTGGAATCATGTGAAATCAATCTTCATGGACTTGTAAAATTCCAAAGAATAAAAAAGTGACATGGAAAAAATATGTGTCTTTAAATTATCCCCACCTCATGGATTTTCATCCCCGAATGCCACATCACATAAACTAAGAAAAGAAGTGGGGGTATTGAGCACAAATTCGAGCCTCCCGCTCCCATGTTCTCTACTGGAGGTTCCCCTGCTTCCAACGTATACACACCAAAGGTATCAATCCCCAATGAAGGATTCTCTCCTATCAATCCTCAATCAACACCGGAACCTCCGTAAAGGTCGCCTCATCATCGAGGGCCAGCTCGACCTAGTCAATGATGTGTGAAGGGTCATGCAATGATATCTTCAGTTGGGATACATGGAAGAAGTCGTGCACCCAGTGTAGCTGAGGTGGAAGAGCTAAGTGGTAAGCCACATCGCCAACTCTACAGGTGACCTTAAATGGATCAATAATCCTCAAGGATAACTTCATGCACTGGACAAATCTCCACAAACCACATCATGGTGAGACCCTTACAAAGACGTGGTCACTATCCTCGAACACCTGAGGTCTCCGTCTCCTGTCAGTATATGAATTATTCCAACTCTGTGTAGTCTTAATCCACTCTTGGATAGTTTCCACCTTCTACATAGTATTTTGTACCATCTCTGGTCCCATTAGAGCTGACTCCCCTGGGTTAGTCCTGCACAAAGGCGATCTGTAAGGTCAGTCGTACAATGCCTCGAAAGGTTCCATCCCAATGGTAGAGTGATAACTTCTATTGTATGAAATCTCCATAAACAGCATGTGATCCTCTTAAGTGTTACCCAAGTCGATGATGCAAGAATGCATCATGTCCTCGGGGATCTGAATGGACCACTCAGTCTGGCCATCCGTCTAAGGAAGGAAGGCTTTGCTCAAACAAGGCTGCATCTCGAAAGCATCTAAAAACCCATTACATTGTGGGGAATTGAAATGTGAATCATGATTAGAGACAATCATCGAGGTTACTCAATGTAGCCTCACAATATCTTGCACATAGAGGCATAAAAAGATCCCTAATTAACCCTACTCTCTGATTGATATAAAGTGGGATTACATGGTGAGTTAGTTGACAATCAGAAAATAGAATCATGAACCATGGATGTACATGGAAGTCCTATCACAAAGTCCATGGATATTCCATCCCACTTCCACTCTAGGACCCCTAAAAAATGAACTAAGGATGCTCGTACCTGATGCTCTGCTTTCCCTTGGTGACAAGTGAGGCACAGAGAGACAAACACTACTACTTATTCCTTCATTCCCATCCACCAGTGCTGTCATCATATATCCTAGTACATCTTCTCCACTCCTAGATGTACTGCTAGATGGTAAGTGTGGATATCTCTAATCACTTACTTTAGAAGTGACACTGGTACCATGGAACGCCTTTTGCAGAGGATGATGTGCTCACCACCTTCAGAAAATCCATTAGGTTCATGTACTTTAGATATACGATCACATCGATCCTCGCAGTTAGTGTCCCCATGTTGTGCCTCCTTTACTCACTAAATACGTGGGGGAGTGATTGTAAGAGACTGAATAAAAGCTACTCCATCACTTTTCACAAAGGATATCCCTAAATCATCCAGATGCTCCGTCACCTCACCTAGTAGTTGTATACCATATCTCATACTCAGTGCATCTTCTACAACATTCCCCTTCCCAGGATTATAGACTACCTTGAAGTCGTAGTCTTGGAGAACTCAAGAAAACATCATTTTCTTATGATCAATTCCTTATGAGAGAAGATATACCTGAGTCTCATGTGATCATAATAAACTATAATATGATCTCCCATCAGATAGTGTCACCACATCTTCAAGGAAAATACCACTGCTGCTAACTCCGAGTCATGGGTAGTGTAGCTTTTCTAATGTTGTATCAGCTGTCAGGAACTATAAGTGATAACTGCTTGCTCCTACCTCGGGACATATCCGAACCCAGTCCCTGATGGATCGCAGTACACTCCATAACAAACACCCTCCTCTAGAAACATCAAGATGGGGGAACTAGTGGGCCTCTTCCTCGGCTCCTGAAAACTCCACTGGATTCTCTCCGACCACAAGAAGGGTTTCCCCTTCTTCATCAACGCTGATAAAGGAACTAAAACACAGGATAAATCTTGAAAAAACCTCTGATAGTATCTATACAATCCCAATAAACTACATACCTCTGTCACACACCAAGGTGTCTCCCAAGCATGTATCACCTCAATCATCACTGGATCCATAACAACTCTAGCCTTCGAGATGACATGTCCTAGAATGTGAACCCCTCTGATCCAGAATGGGAACCTCGAGAGCTTACTGTAAAGCTGGTGCCCTTGGAGTGTGCCTAGAACTATCTTCAAAGGATAAGCATGCTCCTCCTCAGTATCCTAGTAGATCATAATGTCATCGATGAAGATAAATATAAAGCGATCAAGGTATGGATGAAATATCATGTTCATGTGTCCCATTAACACTGCTTGAGTGTTGTTTATGCCGAACAGAAAGACCAAAAACTCATAATGGACATACCAACATCTGAAAGCCATCTTCTTATACATCCATATCTCATAATCTGAGCTAGTGATAGCCCGATCTGAGGTCTATCATCGTGAACCACAATTCTCCCTTAAGTTGATTAAAGAATTCATCAATCCTTATGAGTGGGTACTTGTTCTTCATGGTCACCTGGTTCAGGCACCGACAATGAACACAGAGTCTTAAGCTCCCATCCGCCTACATGGAAAATACTAGCATGGCTACCCAAGGGGAAACACTCGGCCAGATGAACCCCTTCCCCTGTAAGTCCTCCAACTGTACCCGCAGCTCACAAAGCTCCATGGGACCCATCTGATAAGCTGGTGAAGATATCAGTGTTTTTCGGGGGTACAAGTCAATGTAAAATCCCACCTCTATGGAATGAGGTAGAACCGGACCATTATTAGGGAAGATATCCGTGTAATATTCCACCACTACATGATAGCTTAGACTCCCACATTAACCACTGCAAGGGTAAGACTATCCAACTGATGAGTGATCGGCTGCACACCTCTCCGATTAAGTCCATAAGTGATGAAAAGGCTCCCTTCTCACCACAGAAGTTAGACCTAGTCTCATGCGTGCAGGCACACCTCACATTAAGCCTAATATAGTCAATCTAAGCATGGACTTTAGAAAACCATTTCATCCCCATGATGATGTCGTAAGGCCTTGATGCCCTACAAGGAGATCCCATCCAAAGCTCTCAAATCCTAGAGTAAGATGAAACTCCCAGCACCAGCTAATAATCATCAAATACTTTCCCATATGAGTCTCTTTCTATAATGATTGACCCAAAAGCTCCACCGGAATCACTAAACTCCGAACGAGGGATGTGGAAATAAAAGAATGTCTGGAACAGGTGTCAATAAGTACTGCAAATAAAGTAAAGTAGACACAGATCGTACCTTGTATCATCTCCGTAGCACCGTGGTCGTAAGACTCAGTTGCCAGTAACTGATCTCGCCCCTGTCCACCAACTCCCTATGGTTGGGGTGGGAAAACTAGTGGTGGTGGCTATAACACCTCGAATCATCTCCCACCACTAGCTATAGGGCCAACTCCACTGCCACATCTGCCTTCTCCCGGAAAACCTCCTTGGTCGATCCAATGTCTCTGCCTGGGTGGTCCTTTGACTGCATTTGTAACATCCGTTTGGTTGTTCAGGTAGTCACGAGCCATGGAAAACTACACACCACATGTGTAACACTGCATGATCCTTGCATGACTGGATCTGTCTCGAGTGCCCCTCAAAGCCGACCTTAAATCCTATAATCATCCTCTTGTAGGTCTGGTCATCTTGTACCTCTTTGATATCTATCTTTTTCCATCTACAGAAGACTTTTCTATGTGATTCCCAGTGGTGGGTCATGCTGCGGGTGACTGCTAATCAAGAAAACTCTCCACTAAGAGGGCTTGCTCTAACACCCCTACCTGCGTCAGGATGCTGAGAGAAATCATTGAAGCCATGATCTCCCACCTGAGTCCCTGCTCGAAGGTCCAGGCCCAGAGGAAGTGGTCCCGCACCATATCAGTCTAGTAGCATGAGATTTCGGTGAAAATCTCTAAGTACTAAGCCACATTCATGATTCCCTACTGTAATTGAAGAAACTCATGTATTCACACTGCGCAAAAGGTTGCTGGGATAAGTTCTAGCCGAAACAGCCTCTCAAAATCTTCTTACAGAAGTGTTACCTAATCGAGAACCTGGAGCATGAAGCTCCATCATCTTAATGTGTTTTCATGTAGAAGAATAGAGTCGTGGATCAAAATGAGATCAGCCGGTGTCCCTACCAGTCGGGAGACTCTCCTAATGGCCTCCAACCAATCCTCATCTACTTGTGTGTCCATCTCACCCCTGAACCGGGGTGGCCTCTAGCACTAAAACCCATGAAATGTGTTCAAGCGGTGTGCACCCTCTTTTTCTAGAGCTGGTGGCATTGGTGGACCAATAGGTTATGGTACCGCTAGTGCCTCTGATAGTGCCTCTACTGATAAAGGTCCCAACACCAAGGCCTCATCGCTCAGTGGCATACCATCACATGCTATACCCGAAACCCAAGCTGGTTGTCTTTGTAGAAGCATCCTGAAAAGAAACAGGTGTGCAATGGTCAATAAGTTTTACCTTGTGAGCTGACTCAAAAAAATCATAAATAAACTTTTCAAAACACATACGAAATTAGTATTATCATGCTTTGAGTTAGAAATCAGAAGTCAGGGTCCTGGTGTATGGATATGTCGACCGCCGCACAAATACTGGATTCCCTAAATTGATAACCACACTCATAACACTTAACAATATTACTGTTAGAATATCAGAGTCTAATTTTCTATGGTAGAACCAACTCCTCTGATAGAAATTTGTCATAACCCGTCCCTTGGGGCCCATGCTGTGACTACCCCAAGCCCGCTTTCCATAGTCCAGGGACTAGTTACTAGCACCGAAAGGTGTATTCCCTAAAACTAGTAAGGCATTGCCTTTATAACCTGTAGATACACACAACCAAGAACACAATAATAAACGAACACAAGTAACTTTTATAGTAAAAAGAGTGTATACAGTAGGATAAAGGGGCCAAAATACATTCCCAACTGGAAAGTACAACAAAACTGGGATGTACAAGTAATTCGAAATAGTTCCTGTAAACACCTACCAAGATCATACCTGAAGGGCAGGTACAAATCTCCAACGGTCATCTCTGTGGTACACGTTGTCTAATTTCCACCTATGAGCTCCCTCCAATCTTGGTACTATCTTCCTCAGTCAGAACTGTCCATCGTCTGCACCAAATAGAATAAGGATTGAGTGTTGCCCATGCATGGGTGAGTATAACGATACTCAATAGGGACCTCGAGACCCCTGACGGTCTCTCAAAATCATAAAAGGATTAACCACAAATCATGAAAACAAATGACAACCTAACATATATATATTCCCGTACATATACCTAAGTTATCAAGTATACTCATCTCCTTAATGAGGAAACACAAGGCCCAACCCTTAGCCCAAAGCTCCACTGTTCCATGAATGAAAGAATACCACGAAGGTAACAGCACAATGGTAAGTACCACAAAGGTAATGCCAAATAGAATAATTACACAAATGTATCACCATGAAGGTGAGTACCACAATGGTATGCCACATAGATGAATACAAAAAAGGTATCACCATGAAGGTAAGGACTCAACTCACACCAGGTATAGAAAAGGTACAATAGTAAATATGATTAGATGTAACTTCTCAATCATCTTACTCTATTATGAGGCAGACCCACGTTGGATTCTAAATCATCTGACCCACGTAGGTTCACATTACCGAAAACCCACGTATGATCATATAGTATTCCCAAATGGATTTCCTAGAGCGGATCAATTTGGGTCTATCAAACATACACCCATGTAAGATCCCAAATCACATACCCACATAGGATCCCTTTATCATGTAAGAGATATCCACAAGCTTCCCACACTAAGATCGCTTGATTCCGGGAGGATCCACACCTCAAGACACAATTCGATACTCAAGCTACCATGAAGCCCGATGAAGAAGTATCTCAAAGGACCGCTATGTAATATGAGTCTCTATGAAAAAGATGGCGCGTCAATCGAATGCTCGGTCTGTATGTTATTAGCTTTTTAGTCCCAAGGGCCCGATTTGATTCGAGTTCGATCCAAACCTGTCGTACACAAATATTATATAAAACTAATGTAGATTATACCAAAAGGACCATCTTGATCCATGTTTTCTGGTGCAATAGATGGTTTTTCTAATGGACGATCGTAGCTAATGTTATAGCTGAAAGAGTGGAAAGGGGTCAAAGCTGGTCTGGGTCTGGTCCAACCCGGCCTGACTTGGGTTCGACCCTAAGTCTGACCTGGCCCACTGGATCTGACCAGGCCCATTGGGTATTGCATGGCCGGCTGGGCGGCCAGCGTAGGGCAGACCATGTTGTGGGGCCCGTGATGGGCGGCTAGCGCTAGACGGCCCGCAAAGGGCATTCCGCTAGCCTGCGGCTAACCATATGGCCAGACCTCCTCCATAGCGCGGGTGAGTGTCGCACCACCACTACCATTCGTCTGCTCTCCCTTTGTCTTCACGGCCTCGTGTCGCAACTCCTGCATGCCCGACAATGAAAACACGCACTTCCACCTCCTTTGTGAGATCAATCGTCCACCGACCACCTCCCTTAATCCGCCATGGACAATGGACCTCGGCCCTTCTCCGGCAGTGTGGTTGAGCCGCCGCCTTCATTGTTGCCAGATGGAGTTTTGTCTGCCACTCTTGAGCCTTTACGGCGATGTTCTTCGGGAACTAGGTGTGACCCAATGTCCCGTTCTTCTTTTCTTAGACTCCCACACTCACCTCGGGATGTCTCCATCAATTCAAGATCATCAAAATACCACAAAGGTTGCAGAGGGGTCGGTCCATGTTCGTTTGGCATGCACCCTCAGCATTAGATGGTAGTAAGCGAAAAAATTGTTTTTAAATAAATATGAACATCGAGAACTAGGTAAGGGGTATACTAAAAACAATCCCTACCATGATTTCTCATTGGAAGTGTCATGATATGAATTTGGTGAAGGAAACAAGTGTTCCAACGATTTTCACTTCCACAACATGATTCCGATGTTGGGATCATGCATCGTCCTCATTCTTCATTCTGAAGTATGTTCTTCATTAGAGAGGGTGTTATTTGTTTGGAGTAAAATTTTCACCAATGTTCCCCCAACTCTCAACTTTTCCAACACTTCCCCAACTCCACCAAAAATGATTAGGAAACTTATTAAAATATGTTTTGTTAATTGAATAAGATTTGGCCATAAATTATGATGATGTTGGCATAATTAATTTAGAGGAACTCAATAGTCACCTCCCTCATTAAAGAGAATGTTCAAGGGTTGGGTGGTCCCCACAATTAATTTCAAAATGGGAGGTTTTAATCTCGGGTGGTCCCCACCACTGCACATTCAAATGGGAGGTTTTAAAAAAAAAAGTGGTTATTTATTTTATTTTTATTTCCACAAACAAAATGAAAACTAAATTTCACCCTCTTCTGACTACAGATGAGGTAAAAGTCTCCCTAATTGAATATTGGCGCTGCATGTTCAACGGTGCCCTCATATTTCAATTCTGAGAACTGGTTCAAAGGTTACAAAAACCTTCTTGCATGTTTACCGAACGTACCCAAAAAAAGTTCATAAATTCATTCCAGGCACTCCAGGCCTACGAATCACGCGTCGTCAATATTCGAGGACTCATAACGTTCCATATAATAAAAAATAGTTACATGGAAAAAAAATTAGGGTCATTACAATTAGAATGTTTCTAATGAACTAAATTGGATTATTATATGAATTATTTGTCTAATTATAATTTAACAACAATTTAAAATTTAATTTATCATAATAAATTATTTATATTAAGATTCAGTTTTCAATTAAAAATTTAGTAATTTTTACTTTTCTTAACAAATGGATCATCTCCAAAAAATTCAAAAAACAAACCCAAATTAGACATTGATATTACTCATTCAAAATGATGTTTAATTTTAGAAAAAATATTTATAAATTCTTCAAAAATTTGGTTGTAAATATGTGTTACATTAAATAAAAAAAAATTAAATTTTAGAAAATTATAGCTTTTCTTATTAAATCTTTATTTATTCTTATCGTATGCCTATCAAACATATTTTTTTTAGTTTCATATTTTATTGAATATATATATATATATATAATTATTATCTAATTTCACTTATAGTGATCAATTTATCTTAATATGATTACATTCCATTATGAGTATAAAAATAGTATTTTATAAAAACATATCCTTTAAGATTATTTGGTTATTATTTTTATTTATACATAATTGGTCACTAATAATTAATTTTTTTTTGTAAAATATATTTTAATAGTTTATTAAATATAAATCATTAATTACATTCCAACGAAAAGGTGACAACTATCAAACTTTTAAAAAAATATTTAATCATTATTTTGAGCTCGATGTTATGTGTAACCTATCCAATCAAAAATAATATTCTTTAAAAAAACTCACGGTGTTCCTACTATGGACACTTAATTTATATAAAATAATTCATCATAATGATTGTATTTTTCAAATAAAAATTAAATTTATATTTAATTATTTTTGTATTATTTCCTGATAGACCATTGTAAAAGATAATTTTTGGAACAAAAATAGACACTTTTAAGATAATTGGAAATGAACATTTGTTTTAATTTTTAATTTCCATTTAATATTATAAAAAATTCAAATACATTTATTTATTTTTCTTGTCAATAATTTTAGGTTTGATTATGATGAATTAATTGAATTCAATATAATGTAGATAATTAAGTTTTCTAAATCATACCACCACTCAACCCTAATACATTTAGTATAAAATAAATAGTTTTATTTTTTAAAATAATTCTTGGGAATTGATATCTATCTATTTTAAATGACTTCTTTTTGACATTATATATTGTTTTTTCCTTGATCCTTCTTATTTCAAACTCTAATTTTTTAATAATATGATCATAAATAGTCCTTTGGGTTCACACATTTTCCGTATGGGATCAATCTCACAGATGCATCATTCAATAAATCAATATTTTTAGTACATAAAAATAAATAAATAAATTCTAAAAATTTATATTCATTTGTAATTAATGACATAATATGTATGGTCAATAATCAATATCCCAAAGACTACTTCTATTACTAGAATTTTTCCATGATCATTTCATATTTTTAGATGATTTATTAAGTTATTATAATTTGAACATTTGAAGATATTAAACCCAGGATGAAAACCTTATTATATTTAATTTAGTTGATTTCTTATTTCATGTTCATTATCAAAATGTATTACCATTATAAAATTTGAATCTATGCCAAAAGTGAATGTTTTGTTTAGTTGTTTTTATTGTGGCACTATATACAATCTATAACACATGAAAATTAAATTCAATTCATAATGAAATTATACTCTAGATCTATTGAGCCATATCAAGGATAGTATTATTAATGAAATGGTATTTTAGTTAATTTTTAATTATAAAAAATATTCCATTTTTTCTACATCTAGCATGTTATCACATATCATAATGATTACATGTCGTTTAATTACATTTTAAATTTTCTATTCCACTAATTTATTAGTCACAATGTGGTGTTGTGGAATGTAACTAAATCATTTTTATAATTTATATGTTTTAAAAATTATTGTGTAAAAATATAGGTTTCATCAAACAACACATGTACTATTTTTAAATAGAATTTTATATATTTTTTGAAATCCCAATAATTATTTTAAGTGGTTTATTATCAATGAAATAAATCCTTCATTAGATTTTATAAAAAAATTTACCATTACAAATACTATTATTAATTATTATTTAGAATTCATAAGAAATAAATTAAATAAATTTTGGATTACATCATTTATATATATTTTATAGAGTTTTTGTTAAATTTTGATGATGTAAAATAATATTTATTGTTTATTAGGTGGTTCTAGTAATGTATAATGAATTATGTTTATAAATATAATTATAAATAAAATCAGGTACTTTACATAGAATTTTATTTATTCATTGAAAAGTTATTTTTTCATTTTTTTCATTGAAAAGGTTATGTATAATATATTACTCACTATATTTAAACTCATGTTAATGAATATAAAATAATATTTAATGATCACTCAGAATTGAAATTGTAAGTTTCTTTTAATCATTTGGGATAAGAGATGCATTTTTATATAACATAAGTACATTTAATTTTTTTGAAAATGATAAAACCCACATATATCTGGTGTATTTATCAAATAATATAAACAACTATATTTTTGGTTAGATAATAGAAATTCATTTAGATCCAAAATAATCAATGTGAACTAAATATAGTTGTATAAATATTGATACATCACTAATTCAATCGAATGTTACATTATATTTATTTATGTTTTGACATGGATAACAAAATCTTCATAAAAACATATATTCAAGAATGTTTCTGACTAATTATCCTATGAAATATTTGTCAAAGTTTACATATTCCAGTGTCTTATTATAATTTTAAAAATCCTTCTCTTATCATATATTTAATTTATGTGTCGGATGTTTCAATAGTTGAGGTATTTTAAATATATAGAATAAAAAATATCATATGCACATGTACACAATATGTTAAAATTTTTATTATTATGTTATATTCATAATTTCTAGTGTTTAAAGAGTGACCATCAAGAAAAACATTATTATACAGATCATTTCAAGATTATAACCTGGAATATGAATAACATTCAAAATTAATACATCACCATTAATAAATTATAATTTATACACATGATCCAACCATGTTTTTTTACTTAAATTTTTATTTTTACTACTGCAAAATAGATACAGTCTATATATTTTGATATTTTCTATAAACATATTGATACCATCCACTATATATGAATGAAACTATTATAATAATTTTTTCAATAACCTAATAATAAAACAAATGTTTAAATATTTTTGTCGCAAAATTCTTGAACAATGAAAAATAATTAAATTGTGTTTTTATAACTCACTTATACTCAATTATTCTATGTTGAATTGTGGAAATATCCTAAAAAAATATTATTAATTTGTTATGAAGAAAATTTATTTAATAAATAAAATATAATTATTATTAATCCTATCAAATGAATAATATTTAAAAAGGGAAAAACCTAAAAAAATAATACAATATTTAGTTATTTAGATGAAGAAAAGTTCACTAGTAATATAATTATATGATAATTAATAAAATCTAGAATGTTTTCCTGGTTTTCCATCTTATTTAAATATTATATATAAATTTAATTAGGATATATTTTTTTCTTTTTGGATTTTTAAATTCATTATGATCATCATGAAGAAAAATTTATGATTTTAACATTTTTGAATATATGTTTAAATATATATATATTTATATATACTAACTTGACTAGAATTAAATTATCCTTCTAAAATGATATATTTTTATAAGATTTCTCAATGTATTCCATATAACCCCCCATTAATTCTATTGACTGAAAAATATATTCTTGTAATACATATAATAAAAATAATTTATTCAAATGTGGTGTTGGTGGGATCTAATCTTTAAGAGATATCTTTCTACTTATTATGTTGATGTCTAATCCTCTTCAGTTCTAACAACCCACATTGTCTTTATATTCTATATATAATATACTTTAATTTTTATTATAAATTAAATATCCATTATCTTACATAATTCCACACATATAATTTGTATGGTGGTTTTCTTTTGGTGGATTTTCCCTCCTACTATGGTTTTTCAATTGATTTGGGTAGAAACCCAACTTCTTTATTGATAGTTGTCTACTATAGTTCCATCATAAATAGATAATTTCTTCTTAGGATCATTAATGTCATTTTTTGAAGAATCAGGTCTAATATACTCATAAATTTAATTTTTTAGTTATTTTTTATTCTTTTCTTTAAGAAGATGAGTTTTTTTTTGAAATATTATTTTCAGAATAATTTAAAATTGTAGATAGATTATGTTATACAAAAAACATGTTTCTTGGATAGAGTGCATCACACGCAAGACCGAGCATCTTTAAACTATGATATAGTATCATTATTACAGAAACATTAAGTATGTAGGTATGAAAATTATAAACTAATTTATGAAACATATATATAAATTCCCCACTCAATATACATTTGTTTAAAAATTAGTAGTAAATAATCAATCATGTTTTAGTAATGTGACTATATTCCTTATAAATATGGCTTTGTAAAAATTTATTTTTATTAACTTTTAGAAAAACATTATTATATATATTTCTAAAAAATAAATAAAATTTTTATTATTTTATAAGTCATCATATAAAAATTAAATTATAATGTAATTCTGGGATTTTTATAAAATTATTAATTTTGTAGTGAATAGTGAAAAATGTCAATTTTTTTAAAACTCTTGTATATTTTAAATAAATTTCATATTTTGAATTCCCAATTATATTTTAATGTAACATAAATATCATTTAGTATATTTAATCAACATAATTAATTTTTTTTTCATATTTATATTACATTTTAGTATATGTGTTTTTGTTTAATGTGGGGTTTTCTAAATAATGTTTTAAACTGTAAAAAATTACTCCATTTTAATTAATTAAAATAATACACACTTATGTTTTTTTAAATGAAATTTATATCTTATATTTCAAAAAAAAATTTATTATAATAATATAATAATCATAATTAGATATAGAGTTAACATAAGATCCACTTGTGCTAGAAAAATACACTTCATGAAAACCTAATTTTTTTATCAAATCTAACTGTATTGATTAAAATCTATGTTTTCCACATTTATGAAAATTATTATTAAAAATCTGATTAATTTTTGAAATAATAATTTAAAAATTATATTTGGATGAAATTTTGATAATTTTCCGAAATGATTAATTTTCATGAATAGAGAAAAATACCCAATTTTAATTGAAAAGCGCATTTTCATTTAAATTGTTGAAAAAGATGAATTATATTTTAAATATTTTTTAAATAAAAATTATAAAAATTTAATATCTATTTTTATAATATAGGTTATTAGAATCAATTTCACATTGAAATTAGATATAAAAACTTTTTAATCCTTTGATCATTTTATCTATAAAAACCCTCTTTCTATTAATTTCAATAAAATTAATTAAAAATAAAAACATTCCACATCTAATTATAAAACATAGAAAATTAATTTAATTTTTGTAAATAGAAAATTTTATATTTTATAATATATTAAACTTAAATTTTGACCAAAATGAATTGTGAAAACAGTAAAAATTTAGTACGACACTAAAGGTAAAAATGGGGTTTTCATTGTGTTATATTAAAAGGATAATCATTAATGTGGGAATACCATTTGTGTAAAATGTACGTTATGGACATATATAAACCTTATATTGACTAATTATCAATAATAATAAATTATTGATCTTTTTTCATGATAAAAACATGGGTACACCATTCCTTTTAAAATAATTACAAGTGTGGAACACACCTCACTAATAAGTGGTCACCCATTTTAACTCTTATTCACGCATTAAAACTCTATTGGTTTGGATAATACACACACAAATAAGTCTAAAAAATCAAATTTATTATTTTATAATCCTTAATTTTTTCATAAATTCAACGTTGGATGGCATTTTGGGCAAACCTAAGCAGGTTATTTGAAGAAGATGCAACGCTTTTCAACCAGTGTTTTTAATTTATTTCATTCTCTACCTCCTTTTGTTATTATTAATAAATTATTATATAATAAACTCACTATAATAAATATATTGAGTTTTTTTGTTTATTTAGTGACCCAAAACCGTCTCCAAATCCATAAAATGGATTATGATGTCATAGTTTCTTTGTATAGTGAATTACAACATCACGAACTGATATTCCTCATTTTTCCATTAAAACCTATAATAGTTGGCTATGATGATTGGAATGATGTATATATATTAAAAATATAATATTATTAAAATTTTTTAGTGATTATATTATATATATATATATATATAATCGTTTTATTTTATAGTGGATACGATAACATTACTCATGTGTTTGGTGGAGTACCACCTCGCGAAGCCATGTCATCTGTTTCTGGTAATTATTTTTACTGAGGTTTATAAGAATAATGGTAATATATATATATATATATATTTATGATATAAATGAAATAATTATGATCCTTTGGAAACATTTATCATTCTGTAATAATAATATATCTTTTTTATTTCGTACACTTTCTCATACAGGAACATAGTAACATTGTTCATGTCTATGTGGACTCCCCCCAACATAACGATGTGACTCACTTTTCATCACAAAAACACATGTATGATATGTATATATATATTTTTATTTAATTTGGTTGTGTGATATAACGATGATTTATAAATGATAATATATTAGTTACCTCATTTGAATAATGATTATTTTAAAGAAAAATATTATTCATGTGTTTGTATGACTTTTCCTATTCATAATTATAACATATATCATTTCTCATTTCCATGTTTAATTATATTTTTAAAAATTATAATTTATATAATAATTTTATTATTAATTAATTATTAATATGTATATAATGAAAAATTATTAAATTAAGAGGATAAAAAATTACAAATCAAAAATATACCAAAAAAGTAGTTATTTCCCAAAACGTGACATTAACATGGATTTTATATCAATTAAAAATAAAAGGAAATAAGTAAATTTCATATGGTATGATATATTCATATATTTTTAGATAATATATGTATGATAAATTTAAATTTATTATATTTTAGGATCAAATGATTTTATGGGAAATTGAGTCACATTGTAAGTGATTTCCCGGTCACTTCTTACATATGTGATACACATGAAAAATTATCCACCTAGTTATTTGATATGTGGAAAATATTTCATAATAATTCATATTGTTATTAATAACATTAATATTATAAGGATTTATATAACAATTTTAGTATACCGCTTTCATGGGGTTTATTTTTCAAATGTTACTTATATTGTAAGGTATTTTTGTATCAATTTTACATCCTTTAGGTATATTATTTTGTTATGAACATAAAATATTGTATAATGTGTACATGTAGAAACATTTACATGTAATATTATTAAATTATATATAATATTTATATTTTAGGTTTCATTTAATGATATTATTTCATATGGATTACATTTAAATGTTACCAAAGGTGTAATGAGTTTATGAGACAATTTCATCATTAATAGGAACTGTTTGTGACTGTGTATCTGATGATAAAATCATAAGATACATATCTCAGTAAACTCATCAATTTTCTCAGGCTCTTTTTATACATAATATTTTTATGTAATTGTGCAATTGTTTACTCATTTTTACTTAAAATAATTGATATATAATTTTATATAAATTTTCTTCTTAGTTGAAAACTCTTTTTTATTCAAAATTTTGTTTTCTAAAAATGTTTACCATTTTTTATTGATTTTTAATATTATATTGTAATGAAAACATTACCTATTTTTTGTTCCCAAATGTTTTGAAATGGATCTTCTTTTCCTTTTCCAAAATATTAGCCTTTGTATTTTATCGAAAAAATAAATTCAATATTTATTTTTACATTTATGGAAAGAATGGAATTTCCAGCAGTATGTACATTAATATTTTTTAATATTAATTTAAATGTTTTTATGAAAAGTATATTTATAATACTTTATGATTTAAAATGTTTTTAAAGATGAATGGATTTTTTCTCCAGAAATGTTTTAAAATTATTTTTAGAGATTAATTTATAGTTTTTAAAATATATTTCCTATGTACTGGTTTTCCAAACTATATTTTTTTTCTATTAAGAAAAACATATTTATAAGGAAAATATATTTCCCATAATATATGTTCCATTTATATGTGAAAATAATTTTCAATCTAAGATGAAATCCATTGATATTACTTTTGATTTACATTGTATATCATCCAAGTATAACAATAATATTATTTTTCTCAATGATTTAGGTTTATGATGAAATGATTTTTATGAAAATTGTTTCTCTTATATAGGTTATACCATGACGAAATTCTTGTGAATGTTTCTTCTATTTCCACGGGTTTTTAATTATTGAATTGATGAATTTTTTTTGAAACACTTATTTTTTCCAGATGTTATGGTATGATTATATGTTTATGAAACCCATTTATTTTCAAGAAATATGATATAATGAATGATTCATGATCTTGTTTCACACATATATATGGTTTTAATTATGAGATGTGTTCTTCCTTTGCCTCCCTCTAATGTATTGGTTAAAATTTTATATCTTATATTATAGACATGAATGTAATGGGGAGTGAACCTGGTTCCATAAGGGACTGTGTACACTATGGTGGTCTTGGGAGTTATCCTTTGATGTAATGATAGTTTGTGGAGGGAACTGATTTTTCCCTGATATCCTTGGAAATGAGCCTTGATAACTTTGGAAATAGATTTCTATACTTATGTGTATGAAACAATATTATCAATTATGTCCTTATTTTTTTTTATCATGGCTCATTTTATTACATTCCGTCATGATTCATGCCTTATAAACTGCAAATATTTATTTCATGAATAAATACTATGTTGTTTTATAAGAAGTTTATGGTTTTCAAATGTTATTATAATGTCATCGTACCCATATGATCATGTTAGGCTTACGTATCTCCCTTTCTTACCCATAATGATCATCTAATCTAACCCATTCTTATCTTTCATTTCCCCGTGATATGAAGAACAAATTTATTGTATCATTACTAATGGGGAAGATTATTGAATGGTACATTTAATATTCTTCACGAAATAATAATGTGTTTTCTTTGTTTCTAATAGCAATAAACTATTATGGTCCTCTATCATGTGTTTATGTAATGTAATGAATATTCATATAAAAATACATATTATCCATATATGAGAATCATGGGTCACTATAGTAGGGATTGAAAGAATATTTTAGTTAACCTTATAAAACAAGAAACACAAATAATTAGTGAGAAACCTAGTGATATTTATATGGATTTTTTTAGATATGTCTCTAAGGATAATTTATTTAATGAATTAGTGTTTTATAAAATTATCAAGAATTTTGGTAAATAATTGAGAGAATAGTTTCTAGAAAATTATATCCCTATGTTAATACTATATGTTGGTGTGGATTTGGTATTAAGGTACCTATCTATAATAACATAAAAATTTGTGCCTTAATATAGACTTGATCATCACTTGGTGCATGACAATGAGCCTTATTTCACACCTCGTTTGACACTCCTAGGGATATTCATTGGAATTCAAAAAACTCTTTATAAGGAAAAATGAAGGATTTGAATAGATGGTAACTATTAATAGACATATATAATCAAAAGGATTCATATATTAAAAGTAAAGCTTAAATTTTTAGACATACTATTAGTGATTTTCATGATTATATGGTTTCTGATTATTTTTACCATTCTTCAGACTATGATTTTTGGAATGAGTCAATCATAGGAACATGAAGGGATTATGTTAACATTGAATTAGTTATAATATGTGTTAAGGAGAATATATATGGGATAATTAATTGAGTAATGGACAATTTTGTTATTCTTATTTATTTATCAAGACTTATGATTACCAAAGTGAACCTTAACCAACTCTAAGACTCATAAAAAATGATTACGATACAGTTATCTAAGATGGATAGTATTGGGGACCATTGAGGAAATAAGATTAAATTTCATTTATATTGAGAGTGTGGGAAGAATCAATCAATGGAATTTCATAATGGTACATCAATATATTTTGAGCATGTAAATGATAGAAAGAAATATTTTATTGGTAGAGAGAAAATTTAGATGTTTGGTTCACACATTGGATGAGAATAATAGTCAAACTGATATATCATCATTTGTTGATTATTTCAGATGTGGAAAGTATGTGAGTTATGTAATTAAATTTCATAATGGTAAATCATGTGAAGAGAATCAGAAATATTATATGAGAAATGGGTATTCTATTGATGATTAAGATACATTTAATTAAATATCAATGGTTGGGGGTGTTAAGTAATAAGATGATACATTATAGTTTATGGTTTTTGAAGGATACTAGATTATTGAAGTATTTATGTATTGAAATTAATGAATCATGAAATATATAAGGATTTTTTAGTATATATTTTTGTTAATGATTTGAAATATAAAATTTTATGACGATGATGACCTAGAAATGGGATTTAAATGGAAATTGGATTTCTCTATTAAGGGAATATGACCCTTAAAATGTTCTTATTTTTGAAAAAATGGCCTCTAGTTAGGATAAATATATTATTTTTATGAATAATTCAAATTGGGTAGTATTGATCATATAACACCTGAAAACTTGTATCTCATATAATGAAAATATTATTCTTGTATTTTGTTTAAGTTAATTCTAACCAAACAAAACATATAAAATATAATCAATGATTTTTATTTGCACAAGACACTGAATTTTTTACAATATTCCAAGATGATGAGAAACTATTTTACCCAAAAATTTCTATAAAACCCAATCAAAATTATTGGGAGACAACCCAAAACAAATATAACCCCATGAAGATTATATGGGTACTTAGGATCGATCATAACAAAAATTAGTACAACAAATCCACTACAGCCATGCTAAGAACCAACAGAATGATGATAGCCATTTTTTTAATTGCATTGAATTTAGGACCCTATATGGCATGGTATTATAAGTCATCAACTCGAAAATTCCATTGGGTGGCCATCGAATTCCAATGATTATAATTATAGCCATTGGCCTCTTGGTGAATTAATTAAAAAAATTTAAGTATAATTTAGTTTTTCAAATATTTATGTTAATGATTGAAAATTAGAAAAAAAACCCTATAATTATGGATTTTTTTTAAAAAATGACATGGTATAACATTTTGAACTACACATTAATGATTTTGAAATAAGATGAGGAATTCAAATGGATTAAAAATATTTCAAATGTATTGTTATTTCTTTCATTTCTAAAGCATATTTTTTTTAATTAAACTACGATTGACTTCTAAAAACCATGATTTGATTTCTAAAAACTACTAGTATAAAAGTTTCATGTGTATATTTTAAATTTAAATTCATAACATTGTATATTAAAATTTTAGTGTTTATAAATTTAGTAATACACTTTGTTAAGGAAAAGTATAATTTATTTTGTTTTCATTAATCTATAAATGATTACATAGAAAGTAGAATTTTATAGAACATTTTCCCCTTTATTGTTATGAATATATCATTTTTCTTTGGGACATTATAATTTTGAAAGATGGTGATTATAAAAAATACGCCCACTAGGGCCTTCCCTTTAGTTGGGCCAAGGGAGGCAGCTCCTGTTAGATGGCTAAGCCTAGCCCTCAATCGTAGCTTAGGCCGGCCCAAGAGTGGGAATAGTGCCCCCAAAGGGCACATAAGAGCACAAGAGTGCATGATCACTCCACCATGGGAAAAAGTCCATGGTGAGACAGGGTTAGGCAGGGGCCTACGGGGGGCGGGGGCAGGACCTCATGTATAAGGCTCCCTATGTGATTGTTGTGTTTTATTCTGAGCAATCCATTGGATCCACAAGAATATAAAGAGCCATGGAAATTTTTTTGATTAGATTTGGGATGAGGTTTTTGGGAAAAATAGGATCTAGGATATTGGATCACATCACGGGTGACCTCTACCATCAATTCTGATACGAAACTCAGTTCTCAGCGGTCGTGGTTATCACCATGTGTTTTTCATGCGGTCCGATCGAACCTCAGATGTAATTTCTATTGTCCGAGATTTTTAAAACGTTGTGTCAATCCTAGGCCATCTGAAAAAGCCACATATCTATTCTGACCATCTATCACAATTAAATTCCTCGGACACGCCCCAGCCATCAGATCAAGGCCAAGTCGAATCCGAGCTATTAAATCTTTTTCCAATTTTCATCCCATAGTGACGTCTTCTTCCACATGGTGTGCACTACACCAGTAACCTCTACTCCCTATTTGAACAAATTTATTCACCCTTTACAATGATTGGACGCTCCTCTCACAAGGTTTCCTTAATGAATGACCCCCTATTATTTATAAAATCAATTCATGACATATATCCTATTATAATAGCACTAAAATATTCTATATACGTATAATATATTTTATATAAACACAGCCGTTTCACCCCGCAAGAACCCCTCAGTTCATTTCAGTCAAACCTTCCAAGAATCCTCTACAAGTCTCCTCTGAGATCTCCAGCATTTTAGGAGCTCCTTCTCCCCCTAAAATCAATGTAATGGGGTTTTATTTTTGACTTTTCTTTGTTTTTTAGGATATGTGCATATACATGAATACTCATAGATAAATATATATACATTTATCTCTAAAATTCACTTAAAAACCACCCCTTAAATTGAACCTAAATATTTTTCAGTGAAAAATGTTGTATAAACATAAGGCTTTTTTTACACAATCAAAGCATAAGAATGTACTATATATGTGTATAAGAATTTTTTTGTAAATTCAGTTTATGAATGTATTAATACATGTATGGTCATATGGTTTGGGTGGGAACAGTCAAATGCCCGACCCTGGGTCTTACAGATTTTTGGGTTATGTAGACTTGAAGAAATGATTTCTTTTAAATGAATTATATATATTAATACCTTGTATATATATACTTGAATATACATGTACTTATGTACAACCTTTCTACTTTGCGTAAACCCCCTTAGGTCCAGATTTAAAATTTTCTAAAACTTTTAATTTCAGAGTTAATGAAGAACATCAAAATGAAAGGAGTTATATGTTGTATAAAACATTTATATACATTACATACATGATTATGTATGTTTTTATATGTATATACATATAACCATACATTTTAAATAGAACCGTTATGAAGTACAGTTTCAAGTCCCCTATACTTTTTGTTTCAAAGTTGAGGTAGAATTTGGTTATATTTTTATATATAAAAATACTTATTTACAGAATACATAATATTATATAATGGTATAGATGGTGTATCCCACCTCTTGGTCTAGTGGTAAACCCTTCAACTTTGAACTTCTAAGATTAATTGATACTTTGATAATAAGTAAGTGGCAATAAAATGTGGTTTGAGACCCATTACTGTTCCCTATTATTCAAGTGATATATTTAGGTCTATATAAGCATATATGTACATACATACATATTTTTAATAATTAAACCTCTTAATTTCACTCTATGGTTTTAAACTCAAGATACCATGTTAATTTTATATCATATGGGTGTTATTAGGTTTTTGGTATTGAATGTGGTTGTGTTTCTTGATTTCAAATTTTGACATTATGGTGTGTTATACAAAAGCATTTTTAGAAACAAATGGTTTAGTATCTACAAGCTTAAAAACACCACATGAAATGTTTAGTTTACATTTTATTATGAATCTAAGAGAAATTTCAATATATAATTGATCAATCTCGTTTTATAATTTAGCATTATCTATGACCAAATTTATATTTCTTTTGTTTATTAGTTGTCATCACAAGTACACTTAACATAATTTCCCTTTAATGTCTTAATAATTCAGTTCTTATTCTTATGCCATAATCATTATATATATATATATAAATTCTTATGAATGAAATTTAAAACATTATGACCTTTCATGTAATTGTGAATTTAATTATTCTATGTTGTATGGGACACCATTAATTATGTGAAATGTGAAAGTGAATATTCATAGTGGTATGGGGAATTTTGAATATATGATGCTATGTGGAATATGAGGAATTTAATACACTCGGTCCAATGGGTTGGGGATCAGTTAATGAAAGCCCCTCTATGCATCGATAGATATAGTGAGACAATCAAGTCGTGGAATGAGGTCATTGTCATTTTAGATTCATGACATGAGGTCTTGAAAGTGCTTGATATTATATGTTTACTCATTATTGATCTGATAATTAATTAACCATGTGGATATTAGAGTAGTAGAATTTTCATATTTAAGAGCCAATGCATATGAGTATAAGGAAAAACAAGTGCTTACTTCCTGACATTTATTTGTTACCTAGTGATTTTAGTAACCAGTATATGATTCAAAGTAGTAGTGTATGAAATTGAAGTTATTACCTTTATGCGCAACTTGAATTATGTATCCCTCCCAGTTATTAAATTTATTATTGCATATTAATACGTCTTACTTATGTAGAATGTATTTTACTTGTTACTTTGAATGAGCATGATTATAATTGAATCATGTTCCCTTATAATTCTATTAGTATGATTTTAATTGTTCACTTATATTTCATAGAAAATTGTTATGATATGTTACAAATGTTACAACATTTCCAAAGTAAAATGTTTTGTGAAAAGTGATTAAATAATGATTTCAATTGTTATATTAGTATATTATGTTATTTTAGAACATCTTATTGGCATTCGTATTCTCACACTATATTTTTGTAAAAAAAATTTCAAGTGACAGTTTTCATCTAAAGAAGCTTGAAAGGATGTGCTTGGTATCCCAGAACCACAAACAAATTCATCCTCCGTATGGGACATGATGTTTAGTTTATCAATTCATGTTTTTGTAAAAAAATTACACATCATGACTCAACACACCAACTCTGGGTATTTAGGGGTCGGGTCTTCACAGTTGGTATATAAGGATTCAGTTTAGATAACTATGGAAAACCAGAACTAAAGAAAATAGAAAATTTACATAAGCATTTTTAAATATGATGGTTTTCCTAATTTTTAGATAGAAAACCAAGGTACTAGTCTTTTTTCTCTTTTAAATGAGTCCCTAGAAACCATAATTTCTATATCCCTCCACAAAAATTTGGTGAACTATGCCAATATTTGTATGATATGAAAACACCTCTATGATGTATCCAACTCTCCCTGGGTACTTGGACTCCACCGAAGAGTGGGTTTGGACTACATCATTATGATGAAAACACAATTTATATCCTATGCAAGCCAAGGAATGTACTATGAGGGACTTTTTATATGATTCACCAAGGAAAAAGGCATCCAGTCCATTATATATTTCTAAGATGTCGTCGTAGCGGGAGACCTCGGCGTAGCGTATATGTTCCAAATAGTTTCATATAACCATTTTGGTCAAGTAATGGACTTTTACATCTTTGAATTCGATGCCTCCTATTCTATACACATACATCATGTACATACTAATGTCTCTCAGTTATAAAACCCTCATTCAAAACTCAGAAGACAACATAAGTGCCCCCAAGAGATCGAACCAAACTACTCGGGTTTCATATGGTTAAAGGAGATGTAATGTTTTATACTTTTTTAAGGGATTAGGGTATTTTGGAATTGGGGAAACCATTAGTCTGGGGTATCATGTACCAGTTGTTTATGAAGATATAATTTTTTGTTTCTTCCGCCCTCTACATTTTTTGTGTTGGGGTTTCACTGATTAAACTTTCATAATATTTTTCAGATGGAAGGACAGAATCACAACATATCAATCCCTATCGAGATACTAGACACGATATTGGTCAAAACCTGTGAAGAATACTATCTACACTTTGAAAACGTGTGAAGAACATGAAAGAAACTTGACGATATATAAAACAATACAAACATTCTCTGCTCCTTCCAGGGGAATGCTTACATATACCACATTCTAGCCACATTCCAACCGGTTGAGTACAAGAAAAAAGGAAAATACCATGAAGGGATTTTCCAATGTTTCATATTATCCCATAACATCACAGCTAGAGTAAGGTTTCAGGAGGCTACATTGGTGGGAAACCTTTGTACAACCTACATGTACCAACATCTTAGTTTCACCTTATACGACCACATCTATAACATAGATGTTCTCAATTGAGAGATAGTCTTGTGAGTCCTTAGAGACTTTGTCCATTAAGAAAACTCTGAACATTCCACTGTCCGAGCCTCAATCTGGAAGCTCGAATTCACTATACATGAGTTCAACCCTTTCATCCCGAGCTGTGTCTGGGCTAGGGAAGTAGAGGAGTTGAACACCAATATAGGAATTCACCTGGCCACACTGGATGACACTCAAAAAATTTAGGATGTAGTGAAGGTTGTGTGGGAGACATTAATGATAGTTATGTAGAATGAATTGTGAGGTATCAACTCTTTGTAGGGGGGAAATGTAACACCCCAAACTTGTATCTCATATAATGATAACATTATTCTTGTATATTGTTTAAATTTATTTCTAACCAAAGAAAATGTAAAACATAAACACAAGGATTTTTATTTGAACAAGACACCGAAGTGTTTACAATATACGAAGATCACGAGAAACCATTTTACCCAAAAATGCCAATTAAAACCCCTACCAAAATTTTAGGGAGACAACTAAAAACAACGAGAACCCCAATAAAATAATATGGGTCCTTAGGATCTATCATAAGAAACATTAGTACTTCCAAAGACACCGCATCTGTGCTAAGAATAAATGGAATGATGAGAGCCATTTTCATCAATTTCGTTGAATTTAGAACACTCGAACTCATGGTCTTACAAGGTATCAGCTTGACTGGTTCCTTGGTGGTCGTTGAATTCTTATGTCTATAATTATAGTCATTGTCCTCTTAGTGAATTAATTAAACAGAGTTATGTATAATTTAGTTTTCCAAATATTTAATATATGGGTTGAAAATTATAAAACAACCTCTAATTATGAACTTTTTTAAAATGACATGGTATTACATTTTGAACTACACCTCAATGATTTTTAAATAAAATGAGGAATTAAAACTCCATACAAATATTTCAAATGTATTATTATTGTTTTCATTGATAAAGAATAAACAATGTTTCAATTAAACTGTGGTTGACTTTTAGAAATTATGTTTTGATATCTATAAATAAAAGTATAAAATATTCAGGTTTATATATTAAATTTTAGTTCATAACATTGTATATTAAAACTTTAGTGTTTATAAATTTAGTAATACTCTTATTTAAGACAAACTAGAATTTAATTTGTGTTATTTAATAAATTAATGTTTATATAGAAAGTCTCATTTTATAGTATATGTTTCCCCTTTATCGTTATGAATCTATCATTTTTCTTTGTGACATTATAATTTTGAAATATGGTGTTTATAAAAAATAAGCCCACTAGGGACAACCCTTTTGTTGGGCCAAGAGAGGAAGCTAGTTCTTGGTGGTTGAGCCTAGACCCTGGCCTTATCTTAGTCCAGCTCGAGCATGGTCATAGTCCTTTCTATGGGAACAGAAGAGCATATGAGTGGATTAGTGAATCACTGTGGGCGCAAGGTCACAGAAAGGCAGTGGTAGATCGAGGACTACGGGGGATGGGACATGAGCCCGTGTATAAGGCTCCCTATGTGTGTGTTGTGTTTTATTATGAGCAATCCCTTGGAGCCTCAATCTTTTAAAGATTGGTGGAATTCTAGACGATTTGATGAGGGATGTGGTTTTTCGGGCGAAACGAGATCTGGGCCATTGGATCAGGCCACGTGTAGTCTCAACCATGAATTCTGATACGATGCTTGATTCTCAGCAGCTGTAGTTATCACTGAGTGTTTTGTGCACTGTCTGATGAAACTGCATTTCTAATCTGGGTTGTCTGAGATTTTTAAAATTCCTTATTGAACCTGGGCCATCTGATCTATCCATTGATCTAATATAACCTTCCATCACTTTTAAATTCTGCAGACGTGCCCCAGCCATTGGATCAAGGAGAAGTCAAATTCCATCCATCCAATATTCTTCATGTATTCTTCTTGCAGTGATGCTTTCTTCCCCGTAGCGTGCACTGCACCAGTGACCTCTGCCCCCTATTTGCTCCATTTTATTCACCCTTTTCATTCGTTGGACCCTCATCTAATGCAATTTCTACAAAGAACAACCACCTGGTATTTTTATAATCCATTTAAGCCTTGGATACAATGGAAATAGAATTAAAATATTATGTTTTATAATAATATAGTTTATATAAACACAGCCTTTTCACCCCAAAATAACCCCTCGGTTCTTTCCATTCAAAGCATCCAGAAAACCGCATCATGTCTCATCTAAGATCTCCAAAGTTTTCTTAGAACTTTCTCCTCCTAAAATCAATGTATGGGAATTTATTATTTCATTTTCTTTTTTTCTTGATGTCATGTTCATATACATGTATACTCATTGATATATATATATATATATATATATATATAACTCTACAGCTCAGTTAAAGCCCTCCCTTTAAACTGAACCTAAATCTATTTTTAGTGCAAAAGGTTTTATAAACATAAAGGTGTATTTTATATATAAAAAACATAAGTATGTACTATATATATGTATACACAATTTTTTTTAAATTTGGTTTCTGAATGTATACATGCATGTATGGTCATATGGTTTGGGTGGGATCACTCAAATGCCAGACCCTAGGTCATACTAATTTTTTGGTTATGAAAACATTAAGAAATAATTTCTTTTCTCATGCATTATATATATGAATAACATATATATATATTTATATGAATATACATTTATATATGTAAAACCATTCTACTTCACATAAACCCCCTTAGGTCAGGATTTACGATTTTCTAAAATGTTGAATTTGGCAGTTAATAGAGAACAACAAAATGCAAGAAGTTATATGTGGTTTATAACTTTTATATACTTTACCTTCCTGATTATGTACCTTTTTTATGTATATACTTATAAATATATGTTTTTAAAAGAACCTCTTTGGGGACAGTTTCAAGTACTTTATACTTCATGTTTCAAAGAGGTGGTAAAATTTTGTTATATTTTTATATATACAAATATATATATAAAGAATTCATGGTATGATATAATGGTATAGTTGGTTTATCTCACCTTTGGGTCAGGTTGTGAAACCTTCATTATTGAACTTCTAAGATAAATGGTTGTTTTGAGAAAAACTAAGTGGAAACAAACTTAGGTGTAAGACCCATTAGTGTTCACTATTAAACATGTGATTTATTCATGTCTAAATAAGCATATATGTACACACATAATTATATTTAATAATTAATTATTTTAATTTTACTCTATCATTTTAAACACAAGAACCCCTTTAGATTTTAAGTCATATGGTTGTTATTATGTTTTTTTATTGATTGTGGTTGAGTATCTTGTTTTATAATTTCGACATTATGATGTGTTATACAAAAGCATTTTTACCAATAAATCGTTGAGCATTTTCAATATAAAAAACCCCACATGAAATGTTTGGTTTTCCTTTTATTATGCTTCTAAAAGAAATTCCAATATGTAATTGATTAATATGTTTTTAGAACTTATCATTATATGTGATCAAATTTGTATTTATTTTGTGTATTAGTAGTAATCAAAATTACTCTTAACTTACTTTCCATTTAATGACTTAAACATGCTGTTTTTAGTCTTGTTCCAGAATCATTATATATGTTTAAATTCTATTGAATGAAATATAAACCATTATGACCTTTCATGGAATTATGAATTTAATTATTCATGGTGGTATGGGACACCTTGAATAAAGTGAAATGTGGAAGTAAATATTCAATGTGGTTTGGGACATTTTGAATATACAACACTTTTTGGCATATAAAAATGTAATAGACTTTGTATTATGAGTTAGGGACCAGTTAATGAAAGACCCCTGATGCATCGATTGTTTTTATGAGACAATGAGCTTATGGCAGGAGGCCATTGAAATTTTACACTCTTCACATGAGGTCTTGATAGGGTCTGATATTATTCTTTTCTGCATTATTCTTTTGATAATTTATTAACCAAGTAGATATTCGACTAGTGGAATATTCAGGGTTAAGAGCTAGCACTTATGTGTATAAAAAAAGGAAATGCTTATGGAATGATGTTTATTTGGCACTCAGTGATTTCAATATGCAGTGTCTATTTCACAGTAGTTGTGTATGAAATTGAAATTATTACCTTTATGCACAAATCTGATTATGTATCACTCTCAGTTATTAAATTTATAGCTTCATATTCAAATGTCCTACTTATTTGGAATTTCTTTTACTTATTACTATGAATGTGAATTCTTTTCATTGAATAGTGTTCCTTTATAGTTTTGTTAGTTTTCTTTAATTATTCTCTTATATTTCATAGACAATTGTTATGATATTTTACTTATCATACAACATTTATTAAGAAAAATGTTTTATGAAAAGTTTAAAAACAATGTTTTTAAATGTTATATTAATATATTTTGTCATTTTAAAACACCTTATATGGAACTAATATTCTCACCCTATGTTTTTGTAACAAATTGTTTATGTGACAGTTGTCAACTGAAGAAGCATGAAAAGAAGTTCCTGGTGTCCCAGAACCTAAACCAAATTCAATTCCTTATATGGGACATGATGTGTAGTTTATCAGTACATGATTCTCTAAAAAACTACGCATCAAGATTCAAGGCATCGACTCTAGGTATTCTAGGGTTGTGACCTCACAGATCACCTTGGAACTGTTAAATGATTAATGGAAAAGTGGTTTTTATTATCATTGATGGAGATTAAAACACTGTTGAATTTATGGAATTTATTAAATAAAATGTTGTATTATTAAATGAATAAAGAAGAATATATTTTTTAATATGGTTTTTGGTAATTAATGTTTTTTCAATGATTCTATAGAATTCATGATGAAGGTGTTGAAATGATTGGTATGTGAAAATTGAGAGCTATTTCATGTTGTTCGAGGGATAATTTTTAGGTTTATTTTTAAAATTTAATGAACCTTCTTAGTTAATTTTTAATTTTTTAAGGGTTATATAATAAACCATTAATGTAATTTCATATATTTAAATTTATATGATGGTTTAGTGATTAATTTATAACATTACCATTTGAAGATTGATACAAATGGGGTAACTTTTTCCGACCAATAATATTGTTGGAAACTAAAGATATAAAGAAATAATTATCATCAATTAATGGGTCTGATGATATATCAGTGATTTAGGAAATAAAATTCACCTCTATTTCATTGTGAAATAGATGAAGTGGAAATTGATTGAGGAACAACCAAATAGTGAGTTTTATAGGGTAAAATGAATTAAAATCATGTAATTTTATCTCCTCATGAAAATTATTTGTCATTAATAAGTGGATCCTTATAAGCATTATTTATATCATATCATCTTTTTTTAATATAAGAATGACATTTTTCATTCCTCTTCGATTTGTGGTTTTGTGGTTGTTAACATTCTCTAGATCAACTATTTTTTATGATCATTAATCGATATAAAAAACTATAATTATTCAATCTCCAAATAATCACTTCCCACATTTTCCCTCTTAAGTTGAGACCTTGTTGTAACACCCCGAGCTTCCACGATACGCTTCTCATTCAATAATGCAATAGCTTTCATTGTACGCAACTTCGAGTTCTAAAACACCGAGACTAATCAAAGTAGCCTTTATGAATAGCAATAACCACTTTTTAAAATTATATAAATTTTATATTTCAAAATGGACTTCATTTTTGGATTCGGAATATCGAAATTAGCCTATGTTGAATTTTTTTTATTTTTCTGAGAACTTCTAATTTTTTATGAATAGTGAAAAATATATAAAACAACTTTTTAATCAATATAATTTATTGTGATAATTTATACTATTTAGTGGTTTTAAGGTATAATTAGAATATATTTTTACCATTTTATCCAATGTTGTTCATTATAATTAATTTAACATTGAAATTGGACATAAACAATTGCCAATCTTTTGATATAAATTGTTTCTAAAAAACACGCTATTTGTCGTAACAGCGGGAATTAATTATAAAATTAATTAATGCAACTTATATGTTTGGAATTTTTTAAAATAGAAATCATTTTTGAATTCGGAATATCAATTATAGCTTAGGGTGAAATTTTGGCCTTATTCTGAAAAACTTCAATTTTTGATGAATAGTGAAACCACTAAGTGGTTGTTAAAAACTGATTTTTTTTCGTTAAAATGAAATATTACCACTTCTGTGATTTGATTTTCAAAAATCCGACATACATGGTTGTCATTAAGAATTAAAATGTGGTTCAATGAGATTAAAATAATTTTTTAGTGAATAGTAACTTTTAAGTTCTTAATCGCGATTAGAGTTAATTAGTGTAGTTTAAGGTAAAAATAATGTTTTAATAATATGAGATGAGCATGAAACTTATCCTACTTCTATTGGATGAGTCATGGCCGACCAAGACAACCCATGGGTCAACTTGGGGACCCCATGGAGCCACATTAGTTGGAAAATGACATTAATATATATTTATTTAATGTTAAAATTAAATTGACACAAGCATGAGTTGTTTTACTAAAACAGTTTTTAAGTGGGGTTACACAAGTCCAAATTGTGACTATAAATATTCATTAGAAAGATAAAAAGATTTCCTACATCATAGTACATTTTTTTATAATTTTTAGAAATTAAATAAATTAAATTAATTATGACATCATGATGATGCAGCGATGACCTCATTATTTAACGATTTAAATAAAATGGAATGATAATGTAAATTCCAAAGCTTACACTTGTCAAAAACCTATTGGATGAAAAGATTTCGAACCCTTATCAGCTTATCCTCGAATTATATATGTGTGGGACCTCTAAAATCTGAAACCCATTTTATAATAAAGTGACTTTTCTTTACTTTCCAAGAGTGCCCCTCCCCTCTACTTATAAAAGGCCCCCACCTCTACCACCTCATTCACACTTTCAAGACATTTGGCTCGGCCAACCTCTACCCAAATACTCTCCCAACTTCCCCCTATTACTCCTAGAAGCCTCACTTTGGGCAGAACTCTTCCCAAGGAAGCCTTTGGCTCAAATCAAAAAGAGTTATCCGATTTTGAGGTAATGTCTTCTCTAATGTTGTTTTGTTTTATTTTTTCTTCTCCAACCCCCTAAACTCTTTTTATTCATTTATTTTGTAACAACAACAGTATCCTCAATATACTAGGATGTTGTTATAAGAAGTATTCAAGCTACACATACACACACATACATCTAATGGTTAAAGAACATATGGTTTCTGTGGATGGCGAATTTCTGCCTCACGAAACGATGATTGTTCAACACTCATGTAACACCTTCAAAGGTGGCCTTTAAGATGTCAATATTTTTATATATGATATATAATATGTTTACGTTTTACTTATACTTCTGTATTTCTCATTTATGGCATACTTTATGATTTCCATTATGGGTAAAACACGATAATTTCATTTTAGGAAGTGCGGACTACCGCCCCCTCAAAGTGATTTGAATCGTTAATGCCATATGTGGGGTGTATAAAGGATGGAGTAAATGGTATTATACACTATATTATACTGGAATTATATTATACATTTATATCATTATGATTTTGTTCCATTAAATATGAAATTGAAATGAAAATAGCGTTCATGCGTACGTACGGCTTACCGTCTCCATGAACGGTGCATTTCATTTCTTACCTCTAAATGTTACGTAATATTATAAATGAATGTATATACTGGATATATAAGATATATATGACATCTAAATCATGAATATAATTCTGGATATAATGGATATTCTACCAAATGATCAACTTGTAATTATAAGAAGTTTATTGTTGACTCAAGTACCAAAGATCGACAAAACTATCGTTATTAACTTAAATAATTACATAATGTTCATAACATTGTAATAAGTGATATAAAAAGGATAATGAAATTGAAAATGGTTCTTAATAAGGTAGATATTAACTCTAGTTTATTATTCAGGAGGTTAATGAACGGTTGAGTCAAGTCGGACACAAGGTAAGGGAATTTCTTAACCCAACTTCCATTCTTTGGGTTAATCTCCTACTTTCAAATTATGTCATGATATTATTATATCCTATTTTGTATTTTTACTTTATTTATGTGTACCTATAGTGAATACACATAATAGATCTATTTTACTTTAAAAATGATCTTTTTAAGGACTTCGTCTCAGTCTCCTTTCATTGAGGCATCTTTGGTTTTATACACAACTTTCTTTAATATTGTGTATAAACCCCTTTGACTTTTACGTTTATTCAAAAGGAATCTTTTTTATTCGAAGCGTTTTACTAAACTACAAAAAGGGAATGTTTTTCTTTCCGTACTTATGCGGCGACAACGACTTCTCCGCCACCGTGACCATTATTTGAGTTTCGGCATCCTCTACAAGCCATCATTTTTTTTAATGAAAAATAAATACAAAGTTTTAACTTTCTTTTAATTTGGTATTGAAAATGGTTTTGAAAACGTTTTTATTATATCAATGTGCTGTATTGATATCTTGTGATTGAAATGTGGAAATGTTATGTTTTCTTTATGCATGTTTTATGTGATACGATTATGTTATGGTTTATGATATGTTTAAACATATTCATATGAGGAATGCATTGGACTTAATATGTGACGGGTGGAGCCCGCTATAGCTCCTCGATGCATCGGTAGGTCTCATGAGACAAACTAGTGTCTTGGCACGAGGCCTTGACAAAATCTTATTTGTGGTCTTGGCACGAGGCCATGGCTACGTGGTTATGATAGTCTGGAATTATGCATTCCATCATTATGAAAGTGGTTATTGATATTTCATGTGATTATTCGGCCAGTAGAATATCCATGTGAAGAAGTGAATGGCATTATATCATTTTAATTTTACCATATTATGTTGATGTTCAAGTTAAAAATGCTTTTGTTTTAGTTATATATTGCCTTAAATTTTTATGTTTTTTTATGAAAGCTTCCGCAATATTTTTATCCCTACAGAGCATCTGAGCTCACCCCTTTCAATGTTTTAATATTTTTCCAGGATGTGAAGAAGTATTTTATGAATGACCTGAAGGGATAGTCAGTAGATGATATGATTGTGGACTATGAAGACCATGTTATTGTAGTTTGTTTACTTTTTGATGTAATGAAAGACTTATGAATGTATCTAGTGTTTCCAAGGCTACTAAACTAATCGGTCTTTCGAGACTTGATCTTTTGTGATCATGCCAATGTTACGAAGTAATGCACCGACTCTGGGTAGCTGGGGTCGGGGCGTTACAGTTGGTATCAGAGGCAGTTTAGTACAAACCTTGGAAGCTAGATTTAGATAAACTCTGATTAGAGCACATAGCCCGAAGATAGATTTTGAGGATTAGTATAGAAGAACTTCCTAGAAATGTGGTATTGTAGAGATGTTGTGAGTTTTCCGAGCAATACATCCCTGTCTGGATACGAGCAGGTAGAGAAGGCTCTGGCACAGATGTACCTAGGGGTAAAACCCGAAAACACCGCTTTGAGCTAGACTCGAACGTGAACTGGTGCACGACAACGGGCCTTGCTACACTCTTGGTTACGACACACCCAGGGGATATGCTTTGGATAATTCTCATTTTCTTTATAAACCACTATGAAGGGTTATGAGTATATACTTCCTCAAAGAAAACATTTTAATGGATTATATCCACAAATACTTCAATTAATGTTAACTATCTTACAAGTATGGAATTATGTATTTTGATTTATAAACTAATATTGTTTATGACATTGTTTAGAAATGGCGCCTAGTGGAAGGAATGATAACTGTATCAATGCACGCACTCCATGTAGGGATTGCCCTCCTGCTCAAGATAATTATTGTGGAGCTGGAGATACAACTGGTGCTGATCAACTTATTACCATACTGGGACAACTTACTCAGGTTATGAATAATAACCTTACTCGTATGGAGCACCCTGATCCGCAATGTGGAGGATCAATGCTAGACCGTTTCATGAGGCAACAACCACCAAACATCAATGGGGGAACAAATCCGTTAGTAGATGAGAAATGGATAAACTCCTTAGATAAAATATTCCATGCCTTGGGGAGTAGCGAAAGGGAGAAGGTTGTCATGGCAGTTTACCGCCTCACTGGAGATGCCGATCAGTGGTGGTCGCAGATTCAAAGCACAAAGGAAGATGATGACGTATCGAATATGGAATGGAGGGAGTTCAAAGAGATTTTCTTAGAAAAATACTTTCCTCGTGACCATCGAGCAGATATGGAAAGGCAATTTATGAGTCTGAGGCAGAAGGAGGATGACAATGTCGCAAAGTATGAGGCTAACATTACAAGGTTAGCGAGGCATGCGGCCGATTATATACATAACCCAAGGAGTAAGATTGATCGTTTCTTTGATGGGTTAAAACCATTTCTCCGTCAATCTTTAGTATCACAATCCTTCTCATCATACGAAGATATTGTCTCGTGTGCTATCAAGACAGAAAAGGAATTCTCTAAGTCTTATGACAACAAAGTAAAGCATGAAAAGAAGAGAACGGTGGAACAAGAGACAGATAAAGGGAAAAAGGGAAAGAAGGATTTTCCATTATATGATAATTGTGGGAATAATCACCCTGGTACTTGCCTAAAAGGAATGGGAGTTTGTTATAAATGTGGAGAAAAGGGTCACCAGGCTCGTGATTGCAAGGGAAAGAAAGAGGCTATCAATGTTGAATGCTACAATTGTAGGGAAATGGGGCATTATGCAAATGAATGTCCTAAGCGTCAAGGAAACTTACCTTAGAAAAGGCCAAGGGATCAAGGCCAATCTTATGCTGTGACTACAGTTGAAGCGGAATAATTTATGTATTGGTGCTTTTGGACTCAAGGATTATATTCTGGTTATAAGAATAATGTGATATATATAAGGATTGTACTGTAGTACTTGTTGTTTCATTAAGGTTTTAATATGATGAAGGTAATCATATTTTTACTATGTGACAATAAGAGAAACTTTCTTTGTTTGGGGAATCTGATGTTACAATTGATTTTTAAATTTAGAGTCCTTTTAGAGAAAGTCTGGACGGAGGTATTTTGGATAACTATTAAGGTTGGAATGGATTAATTTGAACCATGGATAGTATTGTTTAAGGTTAAAGCATTTATGAAGATTATTTTTGGAATATTATGATACTATAGTTTTAGGAAAATGACAAGCTTCAGGGTGCAGCATAACCCGTCGCGTCAGACAAAGCTGCAGGAATTGAACCCACAATCATAGTGCGACAGGCCTTTATTTCCTACCACTAGCCTACAGGAAGTCCCTAGTTAATACAAAATAATTTTACTAATCTAAATGGTAAGTTTTAACATTTGGAACCTTATACAATTAGTTTATGTATAATATTTTTTAGTTCTATTATCTTTTTGAGTGAAAGATGAGTTGAAGGTTGAAACTCTAATTGTCAAGCATAAATATATCTATACCTATCTCTTATTCAATGAATAAATTAATTCTTAAACTTTAGTAAAGGGATATTAAAACAAAAAAAATGTGTTATCCTAATACCTTATGTCTTGTTGAACTGATGATATTTTAAATCAACATAGATTGAAGGCTTTGAGGCCGTCAATTTGACAGTTGATTGTGATTGATGACCTCAATCACTCCCTACAAATATTTATGTTTTTCCTCCAATTATATGTCTCTAATTTCCACCAACGTTCTCCTAATCGAGATCATAATTGGGTGGTGACTTTTTCATTTCCCTTTCCCTCTTATTAAGGCTAAATTTTATTAATCTTATTTCCGATGTGGGTTTTCCACAAAGGTATTTTCTCTTTTCAACCTTTTATTTTCAAAGAAAATTTTCAAATTGCGGGGACGCAATTTATTGAAGGAGGGGAGAATGTAACACCCCGAGCTTCCACTATACACTTCTCATTCAATAATGCAATAGCTTTCATTGTACGCAACTTCGAGTTCTAAAACACCACGACTAATCAAAGTAGCCGTTATGAATAGTAATAACAACTTTTTAAAATTATAGAAATTTTATATTTCAAAATGGACTTCATTTTTGGATTCAGAATATCGAAATTAGCCTATGTTGAATTTTTGGAATTTTTCTGAGAACTTCTAATTTTTTATGAATAGTGAAAAATACTTAAAACAACTTTTTAATCAAAATAATTTATTGTGATAAATTATACTATTTAGTGGTTTTAAGGTATAATTAGAATATATTTTTACGATTTTATCAAATGGTGGTCATTAGAATTAATTTAACATTGAAATTGGACATAAACAATTTCCAATCTTTTGATATAAATTGTTTCTAAAAACACGCTATTTGTCGTAACAACGGGAATTAATTATAAAATTAATTAATGCAACATATATGTTTCGAATTTTGTAAAATAGAAATCATTTTTGAATTCGGAATATCAATTATATATTAGGGTGAAATTTTGGCCTTATTCTGAAAAACTTCAATTTTTTGATGAATAGTGAAACCACTAAGTGGTTGTTAAAAACTGATTTTTTTCGTTAAAATGAAATATTACCACTTCTGTGATTTGATTTTTAAAAATCCGACATAAATGGTTGTCATTAAGAAGTAAAATGTGGTTCAATGAGATTAAAATAATTTTTTGGTGAATAGTAACTTTTAAGTTCTTAATCGCGATTAGAGGTAATTAGTGTAGTTTAAGGTAAAAATAATGTTTTAATAATATGAGATGAGCATGACACTTATCCTACTTCTATTGGATGAGTCATGGCCGACCAAGACAACCCATGGGTCAACTTGGGGACCCCATGGAGCCACTTTAGTTGGAAAATGACATTAATATATATTTATTTAATGTTAAAATTAAATTGACACAAACATGAGTTGTTTTACTAAAACAGTTTTTAAGTGGGGTTAAACAAGTCCAAATTTTGACTATAAATATTCATTAGAAATATAAAAAGATTTCCTACATAATAGTATTTTTTTTATAATTTTTAGACATTAAATATATTAAATTAATTATGACATCATGATGATGCAGCGATGACCTCATTATTTAACGATTTAAATATAATGAAAAGATAATGTAAAATCCAAAGAATACACTTGTCAAAAACCTATTTCATGAGTAGATTTAGAACCCTTATAATCTTATCCTCGAATTATATAAGTGTGGGACCTCTAAAATCCGAAACTCATTTTATAATAAAGTGACTTTTCTTTACTTTCGAAGAGTGCCCCTCCCCTCCACTTATAAAAGGCCCCCACCTCTACCACCTCATTCACACTTTCAAGACATTTGGCTCGGCCAAACTCTGTCCAAATACTCTCCCAACTTCCCCCTATTACTTCTAGAAGCCTCACATTGGGCAGAACTCTTCCCAAGAAAGCCTTTGGCTCAAATCAAAAAGAGTTACTCGATTTTGAGGTAATGTCTTCTCTAATGTTGTTTTGTTTTATTTTTTCTTCTCCAACCCCCTAAACTCTTTTTATTCATTTCTTTTGTAAAAACACCAGTATCCTCAATATAAAAGGATGTTGTTATAAGAACGATTCGAGCTACACTTACACACACCTACATCTAATGGTTAAAGAACATATGGTTTCTGTGGATGGCGAATTTCGGCCTCACGAAACGATGATTGTTCAACACTCATATAACACCTTCAAAGGTGGCCATTAAGATGTCACTATTTTTATATATGATATATAATATGTTTATGTTTTACTTATACTTCTGTATTTCTCATTTATGGAATACTTTATGATTTCCATTATGGGTAAAACGCGATAATTTCATTTTAGGAAGTGCGGACTACCGCCCCTCAAAGTGATTTGAATCGTTAATGCCATATGTGGGGTGTATAAAGGATGGAGTAAATGGTATTATACACTATATTACACTGAAATTATATTATACACTTATATCATTATGATTTCGTTCCATTAAATATGGAATTGAAATGAAAGTAGCGTTCATGCGTACGTACGGCTTACCGTCTCCATGAACGGTGCATTTCATTTCTTACCTCTAAATGTTACGTAATATTATAAATGAATGTATATACTGGATATATAAGATATATATGACATCTAAATAATGAATATAATTCTGGATATAATGGATATTCTACCACATGAACAACTTGTAATTATAAGATGTTTATTATTGACTCAAGTACCAAAGATCGACAAAACGACCGTTATTAACTTAAATAATTACATAATGTTCATAACATTGTTATATGTGATATAAAAAGGATAATGAAATTGAAAATGGTTCTTAATAAGGTAGATATTAACTCTAGTTTATTATTCAGGAGGTTAAAGAACGGTTGAGTCAAGTCGGACACAAGGAAAGGGAATTTCTTAACCCAACTTCCATTCTTTGGGTTAATCTCCGACTTTCAAATTATGTCATGATATTATTATATCCTATTTTGTATTTTTACTTTCTTTATGTGTACCTATAGTGAATACACATAATAGATCTATTTTACTTTAAAAATGATCTTTTTAAGGACTTCGTCTCAATCTCCATTCTTTGAGACATATTTGGTTTTATACACAACTTTCTTTTATACGGTGTATAAACCCCTTTGACTTTTACGTTTATTCAAAAGGAATCTTTTTTATACGAAGTGTTTTACTAAACTAGAAAAAGGGAATGTTTTTCTTTCCGTACTTATGCGGCGACAACGACTTCTCCGCCGCCGTGACCATTATTTGAGTTTCGGCTTCCTCTACAAGCCATCATTTTTTTAATGAAAAATAAATACAAAGTTTTAACTTTCTTTTATCTTGGTATTGAAAATGGTTTTGAAAACGTTTTTATTATATCAATGTGCTGTATTGATATCTTGTGATTGAAATGTGCAAATGTTATGTTTTATTTATGCATGTTTTATGTGATATGATTATGTTATGGTTTATGATATGTTTAAACCTATTTATATGAGGAATGCATTGGACTTAATAAGTGACGGGTGGAGCCCGCTATAACTCCTCGATTCATCGGCAGGTCTCATGAGACAAACTAGTGTCTTGGCACGAGGCCTTGACAAAATCTTATTTGTGGTCTTGGCACGAGGCCTTGGCTACGTGGTTATGATAGTCTGGCATTATGCATTCCATCATTATAAAAGTGGTTATCGATATTTCATGTGATTATTCGACCAGTAGAATATCCATGTGAAGAAGTGAATGGCATTATCTCATTTTAATTTTGCCATATTATGTTGATGTTCAAGTTTAAAAGGCTTTTGTTTTAGTTATATATTGCCTTAAATTTTTTTGTTTATTTATGAAAGCTTCCGCAATATTTTTATCCTTACAGAGCATCTGAGCTCACCCCTTTCAATGTTTTAATATATTTCCAGGATGTGAAGAAGTATTTTATGAATGACCTGCAGGGATAGTCAGAAGAGGATATGAGTGTGGACTATGAAGACCATGTTATTGTAGTTTGTTTACTTTTTGATGTAATGAAAGACTTATGAATGTATCTAGTGTTTCCAAGGCTACTAAACTAATCGGTCTTTCGACACATGATCTTTTGTGATCATGCCAATGTTACGAAGTAATGCACCGACTCTGGGTAGCTGGGGTCGGGGCATTACACTTGTCATGAGTTACATTACGTAACCTTTATGCTTCCAACTATCCCTTTTAATGGATTATTTTTATAATTAATTTGTACGATTTGGGTTTCTATGAAGGAATTGTAAAATGATAAACCATTGAGGAACCATGTTAATATTGGGGGATAAATTAATTTTAAGTGTAGTATTATATAAAATCACTATAAATTATCAATTAAATTATTTTCTTATTAATTTAAATTTTTGGATAACTACTATTGCACACTATACGAAGTTTCTTCAATAGTGTGCAAGACACAAACCCCGAGCATCCCAAAACCATGAAATGGTATTATTATAACCTGTAAATTATTTATTTGGTAATGAAATGTAAAAAAAATATAAAACATATAGATAAAATTTATACTCCATTTATATTTATTTGAAAATTCTTCATCAATAATCAATCTATTGTTTGTAATGTTGTTATAATTACAAAAAAAATTATTTTATTATAAATCAATTTTATTAGTTTTATGAGAAAATTATGTATATATTTTATAAACCACATTTGATAAAAATAAATTAAATTTTTAAAAAACAGTTTTGAAATTACTCTATGTAAAAAATTTGATTTTTTTTAGAAATTACTTATTTTTCACTGTAGAGTGAAAATACTGATTTATGCAAAACAATCATTTATTTTTCATAAATGAGTTAATTAAAATTCCCAATTATGATTTATTTTCACGTAATGTAATTTAATTATATATTTCCCACTGAATTACTTTTTAATGAATTTTATATTAGATTTTATTATATTTTTGTAGTTGAGTTTAAAATTGCTTCCTATGAAAAATGTTTTAAAGATCATATTGGTTCTCCATATTAATTATGTATAATAATTCATTATAAGTAATGTTTTAAAAGATATATATAGATATATATATATATCTATAAAAATTTTAATTTATGTTCTTAAAATTATTAATGATATACATTTATTTAATATAAAATCATATTTTTCTTGAAAAATACACATCTAAAAATAAATATTAATCATTTATATGGGTTTTTTTAATTTAATCTTTTTTTTTAAATTTTAGAAAATATATTTACAAAAAATTAGATTATTTTTTAATATAATAAATATATATTATATTATGTTGAATTTTATGAATATTCTGAAAATATTAATTTTTTATGAATAGTGATAATAGTGAAATTTAATTAAAAACAACATTATTGTTTTAATTATTTATAAGAAAAATTATATTTTAAATTTTTTTTATATAAAATTTTTTTTTATTTTATATATTTATATATTTCTTATTTTTCCAGGGTAATAAATTTTACAATGTAATTGGATACAAAAACATTGTAAAATTTGAGAATCAAATCAATTTGAAAACCGAATTTCTCCTTGCGTCTTCAGGAATAAATTAAAAATTAAAAATTTTCACTCTTGAGAATTGAATATAAAAAATTGGATTCTATATTTTTAATAATATTATTTTATATTTTAAAAAAATTTAGTAGTGAAAATATAAAAAATTATTTACATTGGATTAGGTAAAAATGGGTTTACTATGGTGTAAAATTAATAAAAAATAGTTTTCAAATGGCCTAAAACATAGATATAATATATTTTATTGGAAATATTTATACCCTATAATTTCTAAGTCCCTATAATAGTTAATTTTGGTGCATTGTTTATAAGAAAAACATGGTAATAACTATTTTATTTGAAAAATTACATGTTTTGCATCCACTTCACTTATAAAATGCCACACCATTTACATTATTCACACCTAAAAACCCTTTTGGTTAAGATAATAAATTATAAAATAACATTGTGTGGTCCCTAATATCATACTATAATCATGTTTTTTAAAAAACCAACTTATTATGGATATTTATTCAAACCATAAGATATTACCTGAAGAAGTGGTAACATGGTTCAATGGGTATTTTTAATTTATATCTACCACCACCACATTAAATTATTATTAAAGAAGAATGAAATAATATCGTTAAATTCATAACCACATTGATATGTTTTTATATTAACTTAGTGTCCTAAAATTATCTCAAATTCAATAAAATGTGTTACATAATCATTTTTTGTGTGTATGACGTACTACTACCTGGCAGAATGATATCATTGGTTTTTAGATTACCACCACTCATATTTATGTATAATTATGTATATATATTATATATATATTATTTAAAAAAAAATTATATCTATGGATTCCTTATATCAAATATATAACCTTTTCACATTCTATTCTGTTGAGGATATGATGAGGTCGTTCGTGTGTATGACATATTATCACCATGTAAAGTGATGTAATTCATTTTCACAAATGCTTTACAAGGAAGATAATAAGTATAAATTTAATAAATATATGTTATATAAATGAAATAATTATTATATTAATGAGATATTTTTTATTTAAAAAAGATGATAGATAATTTTATTTCTTACCTCTTCACTCACTGAATGATGATAACTTCATTTTTTTGAATGTTTGGATTACTGCCTTTATAACGTGATGTGAATCTATTATCATACCCACATCAGATGGATGATATGTATAATTAAATTTAATTAAATAATATGTTATTTAAGATAATGAAATATTTTTTTAGGATAGTATATTACTTACCTCCTTTATATAATGATCATTTAAAAATTGATATGTTACCCATTGATATGTATGACCTAACGTCTCCATGATCAGAACACACTTAATTTCATAAAACCATATTTCATGACTAGTATTAAAATAATAATTTTTTTTAAATATGATTATAATTTGACGATTATTATTATATAGAATATGTGACCAATATAAAATGTAGAGGAATGAAAATAAAAAATCGAATCATATACAAAAAACAAATACAGTACGACCTCAAACATGGATTTAAAATGGAGTTGTTAATAAATAGGTAATAAGAGGTCATATGTAAGTCATATATAGAATGATAGTTTTATTAATTTTACATCAATATAGGTAATATAAAACTATATTTATAATTAATGGGGATAAAATGAGTATGATATAACATAAGACTTAGGTTAACATATTTATATATCACTTTTTAATAATATTAGACACATTCCATATTCACCTACTTTTTATTTTAAAAGGTTTATATAATTCACATCAACTTTTTATAATATTATTACAATTAATTTTATGTGGAATTATATATCCATTTATTTCTCACTTTTACGGGGTTTGTGGTTCAAATGTTTCTCAAGTGGAAATTCTTTTTTCTCAATTTATACTTTTTGGACATAATGTTATGTTATACAATTATATTATTTTATAGGGATAATATATAAATACATTGACATATAATATCATAAATTTTTTTATCCTAATGATATTTTATTTTTATTTTAATGAAATTACTCCATAGGGATTACGTTTCAATGTGGCCAAAGTGGTAACAATTTAATGTCATAATCTCATTATTTATTAGGATTATTTATTACTATGACTCTGACGATAAAATATTATGATCCATCTCTTAAGAAGCATATTAATTATATTTTCCTTGGGTTATACATAATATTTTCAATTAATAATTCCATTTTCCTACTATTTTGAACTTAAAATAATTGAGAGTGTGTTTTAAAGAAAAATCCTCTTTTTGGTTAAAGCCAATTTTTCTTCAAAAAACATACTTTAAAAAATATTGCATTTTTTAAAAAATATTTTAAATTATTTATAAAATAAATCATTAACCATATTTGAACTTTAATTATTTTTAAATTAACCATCATATTTTTTTCTTTCAAAAATGAGAACATTTTTCCAATATATGATCTTTTGGAATTATTTTCCATCTAAGTTGAAACCCTTTTATGTTACTTATTCTTTATTATAGATATGATCCAAGTATTTAATTATTATTATTTTTCTAGATTATTTATTTTTATGGGTAAATATTTTTATGTAAATAGTTTATATTCCATGAGTTATAACATGATCAAATTCTTATGAAATCATCTTATTTTTAAAAGAGTTATGCTCTACTAAAATGGTAAAATAATTATAAATCGCAATCCTTTACATAGGTTATGATATTTTGAAATCATTATGAACCCCATTTAATTTATTTTTTATGATATGATTAATTTTTTATGATCTTTGGTTACATATAAATACATTTTTATTTTTATAGTGTTGGAACATATATCTCCCTCCAATTCATTAGGAATATATTCATATCTCATAATATGACTTGACTGGAATGGGGAGTGTAATCAGTTTATTAATTGTAATTGTATGATATGATGAAATTTGGGGGAAAATTGACAAGTAATATTATTTGGGGAGTGAACCTACACTTTAATGATATAGTTTCCAATTATACTTGCCTATTAATGAAATGATGTTAAATTAATATGTGTTCAAAACAATACCATGGCTTATGAAATTTATATTATCTAATGAATCATGATCGATCATTTCTTTTTTATTATTTCTTATTGACATCAAATACTAATTCCAGTAATTAGGATTATGACAATTGATATGTAGTGTATGGTCATAAAATTTTATTCTAATGTTCTAATTGTAACATCCCAAGTAAGTAATGAATAATAGATATTTTTATCTATGTCTATTAATGATTAAGATAGTGTTTTAGAGGCATAAAATGAAAATAAATCCAATCTTAAGCATGGAATACACTAATATTCTTAAAAGATTGTTTTACTGCCTTATGATGGAAAACCCTTTCAAAATCTATATTTTGACAATTTTATAAACTATTTTTGTCAAAATAAACTTATTCTTTATGATTGGGACATCAAAATTTACTTGGTGTGATTTTTTGGTATTTTTCTGACAATGTTCATTTTTTTAATGAATAGTGAAAAATACTGCATTTTACATCAAAACTGATTTTTAATCTAATTTATTTATATGATTAGATTATCGTTTTAATTGGTCTTAATGTGTAATATGAATATATTTTTACCATTTAATCCAATGGTGTTCATTGGAATCAATTTCACTTTGAAATTGGACTCAAACTAGTGTCAATCTTTTGATACTTATTGTTTCATAAAAACACGCTATTTGCTCTGACAGCGGGAATTAATTATTAAATTAATTAATATGACTTATATGTTTTGAATTTTGTAAAATGGACTTCATTTTTGAATTCATAATATCAAATATATCTTAGGGTGAATTTTTGGTAATTTTCTGAAAAACATCAATTTTTGATGAATAGTGAAACCACTAAGTCGTACTTATAAAGACTGATTTTCCGTTTAAATGAAATTTTTCCATCATTGTGTTTTGAATTTCAAAAATCCGACATACATGGTTTTCATTAAGAAGTAAAATGTGGTTCAATGAGATTAATATAATTTTTTTGGTGAATAGTAACTTATTACGTTTTTAATCACGATTAGTGGTAATTAGTGTAATTTAAGGTAAAAATAATGCTTTAATAAAATAAGATGAGCTTGACACATGTCCTAACCTCATTTGTTGTGTCATGGCCGAACAAGACAAGACATGGGTCAACATGGGGACCCCATGGAGACACTTTGGTTGGGAAATGACATAAGTAACTTTTTATTTAATGTAAAAGTAAAAATGACATAAACATCATATGTTTTATAAAAACAATTTGTACATGGGGTTATAAAGATAATATTTTTTATTATAAATAGTCATTTAAAAGCTAAAAAGATTTCCTAAATCATGGTTTTTTTATAATTTTTAGACATTAAATAAATTAAATTATTTATGACATAATAATGATGCAGCGATGACATCATTATTTGACGATTTAAATAAAATGGAATGATAATGTAAAATCTATGAGCTACAATGCCCAAAACCAATTGGATGAGTGGATTTTCTAACCCTTATCACCTTATCCACGAATTATATCATTGTGGGACCTTTTAAAACCGAAACACATTTTCAAATAAAGTAATATTTCTTTACTTTCCAAAAGTACCCCTCCTCTCCTCTTATAAAAGGCCCCCACCTCTACCTCATTTCACACACTCCTCAAGCCTTTGGATCGGCCAACCCCTGACCATTTACTCTCTCCACATCCCTCCCCTCATCCTATAGGATTCCCTATGGGCATAATCTTTTCAAAGGAAGCCTTTAGGCTCAAATCAAAAGGAGTTACACTTTTAAAGGTAATTCATTCTCTCATGTTCAATTGTTTTATTTTTCTTCTCCAACCCCATAAACTCTTTTTATTTACTTCTTTTGTAACAAAACCAGTATCGTCAATATACTAGGATGTTTTTATAAGATTTATTTGAGCTACACTCTCACACAACTACATTAAATGGTTAAATAACATACGGTTTCCGTGGATGGCGAAATTCTGCCTCCCGAAACGATGATTGTTCAATACTCATTTAACACCTTCAATGGTGGCCAGTATGATGTCAATATTTTTATATATGATATATAATATGTTTATGTTTTCCTTAAGCTTCTGTTTTTTTCATTTTGGGCAAACCATTCTGGTTTCCATTATGGGTAAACACGATATCTTCATTTTAGGAAGTGCGGACTACCGCCCCCTGAAAGTGATTTGATTCATTAACACCATATGTGGGATGTGTAAAGGATAAAGTTAATGATATTATATATGTTATTATACTGGAATTATAATATACTCTTATATCATTATGATTCCATTCCAAAAAATACGAAATAGAAATGGAAATAGCATTCATGCGTACGTACGGCTTACCGTCTCCATGAACGGTGCATTTCATTTATTACCTTTGAATGTGATGTAATATTATAAATACATGTATATAATGAATATATATGATATATATTTTATCCAAATAATTAATATCATTCTAGATACAACGAACCTTTGACCAAATTAACAACATGTAAGTATAAGAAGTCTATTTTTGACTTAAGAACCAAATACCGACAAAATGAACATTATTAACTTAAATGATTACATGATGTTCATAACATGGTATTAAAGGAATAATGAACTTGAAAAAGGATCATAAGCAAGTAGAGATTATCTCAAGTTTATTATTCAGGAGATTAAAGAACGGTCGGGTCAAGTCCGATACGAGGTATGGGACTTCGTCTCAATCTCCTTTCATTGAGGCATATTTTATTTTATACACAACTTTATTTTATACGGTGTATAAACCCTTTGACTTTTACGTTTATTCAAAAGTAATCTTTTTTATACAAAGAGTTTACTAAACGACAAAAGGGAATGTTTTTGTCATACGTATGCGGCGACAATGACTTCTCCGCTATCGTGACCGTTATTTGAGTTTCGGCTTCCTCTACAAGCCATACCTTCTTTTTAAAAGAAAAATAAATACCATGTTTTACTTTTCTTTTATTTTGGTATTGAAAATGGTTTTCACAATGTTTTTGTGTTATATTGATATCTTGTGATTGAAATGTGGAAATGTTATGTTTCCTTTATGCATGTTTTATGTGATACGATTATGTTATGGTTCTTGGGCATTATTATGAAGACGGGTGGTTCCGTGATAAACTAAGGGAGGGTGAGCCCGATATAGCTCTCCAATGCATTGGGTAACGCAAAGGAGTGAAACATTAAGGTTTCTCTGAAGAAATTTTAGGGAATATACTGTGATGGGTATTCCAAATGAAACCAATAGGGTTACTCCCTACGTAAAAATGTTATGAATGCCTGAATTTACCTTTATGTCATATGATTTCCATGATTTATTCATGATTTTATGAGTTATGTTAAAGTGCCTATGTTTTATGGGTAAATTATGATTTCATTCTTATGGATATATGAAATCATGTTTCCATTCCATGTTTTTATAACCCATACTGAGCTTTTTATGCTCATCCCATGTTTTTTTGAAATGTTTTTCACAGGTCAAGGGAAAGGTACATGATATGATGATAGTGTCAAGGAAGTGTGAAGAAATAATCCATGTTTTATTTTAAATGTGTTTCCATTGATGGGAATTCAGAATACTATCTTTATGTAACCACTTTGTTTATATGTGGAATGTAATGCAAGTTTTATGATCTAATTCTCTAAAACTCTAAACCCGGAAAGATCCGCAATGTGTAATCTTGTAATAACTCAAGATTAAGTAAGGTTTAAGGATGGGGCCTTATAGTTGGTATCAGAGGTCGGTTTAGATAACTTTAAGAGTTATAATTCTATTAAATGATTATCCAAAAAAAAATTGAAATGATATAGCATTTTACGATTACCATGTTGCTTCATCTAAGACATGTTTGTTTAGAATGGTTTTCCACAGAGGAAACAGGGTAAGAGTGCTAGGAAGGCATACAGAAGGAAATAACCTTCCGAATCAGCATCCTGAGATGGTTGGAATTGGAACTGAATAGTTTGTTGCAGTAATGGCACAATTGACTAAAGCAATAAATGGTGGTGGTATCCATGCACGAGATCAGCCAGATCTACCGCAGAGGAACATGTCAGTGGTGGAACATTTCATGAGGCAACATCCACCATCATTGAGAGGATCATCTGACCCTGTGCTAGCTGAAGGGTGGATTGAAGCACAAGAGAAGATTTTTGATGTCATGGGGTGTTCAAACAATCAAATGGTTAGTCTTGCTATTTACCATTTGGAGGGTGAAGCAGATCAGTGGTGGTCTATAGTTAAAAATATCAGGGACGCCGATGAGATTGATTCTCTTGACTGGGATGAATTCAAAGGTAAGTTTCTTGAGAAGTATTTTCCTAAGGCTATTCGACATAGGATGGAAAATCAATTCTTGGAATTGAGGAAAGAGGAAGACTCAGTGGCTGCCTATGATGAAAGGTTCACTCGATTGGCAAGGTATGCTCCAAATTTTATTCGAGACCTTGATAGTAAAATCAATCGTTTTTACTCAGGATTAAAGCCAAAATATCGAAGGGAATTAGCTTCTCATGAGTTTAAAAGTTATGAAAAGATTATTCGATGAGCTGAGAAGGTGGAAATGGAGTTTTTCGATGACCAAGTGTTCTATAACAACCAGCAGAAGAAGAGACCGAGGTGGCAGGAGAAAGGTAAGAATTTTTCAAAAAAGTCTGATGGTAAGAGAACTAAGTTTCCAGTTTGTGATAAATGTGGTAAAAGGCATGTTGGGGAATGTCTTCTGAATTCTGGAAAGTGCTACCGATGTGGTAAGATGGGACATAAGGCTCGTGATTGCACTGAAAAGGATCAAGGTGAAGGTTAGACCAAATTTGATTTACAGTTAGTGAAATGTTATAAGTGCAATGAGATGGGTCACTATGCAAACGAGTGTCCAACAAAGATCTTGAGTGATGGGAAACAGTTAGACTACAAGCAAAACGGGGTGCTGAAATCTTTTGCAACTACTTCAGAAGATGTCGGTCCATCAAATAGAGATTCGTAGTTTCCTTGGTTTGGCAGGCTATTACCGAAGGTTTGTTAGAAATATTTCATGATTATCTAGTCCAATGACTAAGATAACTCGGAAGGGTTTTAAGTTTATCTGGACAAAATAATGTGATGATTGTTTTCAGGAATTGAAATGAAGATTGGTGAATGCTCCAGTTTTGGCACTACCTTCCAAGAATGGTGAGTTTGTTATCTATAGTGATGCTTAATTGAAAGGACTTGGTTGCGTCCTAATGCAGAATGATCAGGTAATTGCTTATGCTTCATGACAGTTGAAAACTCATGAGGTAAAGTACCCTACACATGATTTGGAATTAGCTGCTATTGTTTTTGCTTTAAAAATTTGGAGGCATCATTTGTATGGAGTAAAGTGTGAAATATATACCGATCACAAAAGTTTAAAGTATATATTCACTCTGAAAGAATTGAACATGAGACTGAGGAGATGACTGGAATTAATCAAGGATTATGATTGTACAATTCATTACCATCCGGGAAAATAAAATAATGTGGATGATGCTTTGAGTCGAAAAATTAATGCTTCGTTAGCAATGTTGCTTTTGGAACGTGATCCTTTGGTTAAGGATTTGATGAAATTTGGCATAGAAGTTGTTGGTGCAGGAAGTACTTCTGTTTTGTTTTAGGTATCAGTGAGATCTTCTCTATCAGGCAGAATCAAGAAAGCACAGAAGCAAGACAGTGAGTTGCAGAAAAAGGTAGAGCTAGTTCAGAAAGGTAAGTTGCCTGAATTCAACTTTGATAATGATTGTGTTTTGAGATTTGGGAAGAGATTGTGTGTGCCTTGTGATTCATAGTTGAAGAGAGAGTTGTTATGTGAAGCTCATAGCTCTCCGTTTTCAGTTCATCCGGGTAGTACTAAGATGTATAGAGATCTGCGGGAGTATTACTGGTGGGATGGAATGAAAAGAGACATTGCTGATTTTACTGTGAAGTGTTTGACATGTCAACAGGTTAAAGAAGAGCGGCAGTTACCGAAAGGGATGCTTCAGCCTTTACCAGTTCCAGAGTGGAAATGGGAGAATATATCCATGGACTTTGTTGTGGGATTACCGAAGACATCTCAAGGTAATAATGAAATATGGGTTATTGTTGATCGCTTGACTAAATCTGCTCATTTCCTTGCTATACGAGATACTTTTTCCTGAGATCAACTTTCCTGTCTGTATCGTAAAGAGATAGTCAGGTTACATGGAGTTCCCCTCTCCATTGTATCTGATCATGATCCCAGGTTCACATCTAACTTTTGGAAAGGCCTTCAGAAGTCGTTGGGTACTGAATTAAATTTTAGTACAGCTTTTCATCCTCAATCAGATGGGAATTCAGAACGAACAATTCAGACATTGGAGGATATGTTACGAGCTTATTCTATGGATTATCAGGGAAGTTGGGACCAACGTCTTTCTTTGGTTGAATTTTTATATAATAACAGTTTTCATTCCAGTATACAGATGGCACCATTTCAGTCATTATATGGGAAGCGGTGTCGAACTCAAGATTTCTGGGATGAAGTGGGTGAAAGGAAGTTGATGGGACAAGAATTGGTAGAAGAGATGGCAGAAAAAGTTTAGCTGATTCAGAAACACATGAGAACAGCCCAGAGCAGGCAGAAGAGTTATGCGGATAACCGGAGGAAGGATCTATCTTTCGAGGTAGGGGATCATGTTTTTCTCAAGGTTTCTCCTTGGAAAAGTGTGATGAGATTTGGTAAGAAAGGAAAGTTGAGTCCACGGTTCGTTGGACCATACGAAATTCTGGAGAGATTTGGATCAGTTCCATATCGAGTGTCTTTACCTCCAAGTTAATCTCAGGTACACAATGTTTTTCACGTTTCGATGTTGAGAAAGTATATGCCAGATCCATCTCATGTTTTGAGCCCAGAGGTAGTTCAAGTGGAAGAGAACCTATCTTATGAGGAACAACCGGTCCATATTCTTGACCACAGGGAGCAAGTGTTTCGGAATAAGGTGATTCACAAGGTAAAGGTTTTGTGGAAAAACCACATGATTGAAGAGGCAACATGGGAATCTGAAAATGCACTGAGGGATAAGTACCCCCATTTATTCGATAAGTAAATAAATTGCGGGGATGCAATTTTCTAAAGGGGGGAAGGATGTAACATCCCATGTAAGTAATGAATAATATATATTTTTATCTATGTATATTAATGATTAAGATAGTGTTTTAGAGGCTTAAAATGAAAATAAATCCAATCTTAAGCATGGAATACACTAATATTCTTAAAAGATTGTTTTACTGCCTTATGATGGAAAACCCTTTTAAAATCTATATTTTGAAAATTTTATAAACAATTTTTGTCAAAATAAACTTATTCTTTATTATTGGGACATCAAAATTTACTTTGTGTGAATTTTTGGTATTTTTCTGACAATGTTTATTTTTTAAAGAATAGTGAAAAATACTGCATTTTACATCAAAACTGCTTTTTAATCTAATTTATTTATATGATTAGATTATCTTTTTAATTGGTACTAATGTGTAATATGAATATATTTTTACCATTTAATCCAATTGTGGTCATTGGAATCAATTTCACTTTGAAATTGGACTCAAACTAGTGTCAATCTTTTGATACTTATTGTTTCATAAAAACAGGCTATTTGCTCTGACAGCGGGAATTAATTATTAAATTAATTAACGTGACTTATATGTTTTTAATTTTGTAAAATATACTTCATTTTTGAATTCGTAATATCAAATATAGCTTAGGGTGAATTTTTGGTAATTTTCTGAAAAACTTCAATTTTTGATGAATAGTGAAACCACTAAGTGGTACTTATAAAGACTGATTTTCCATTTAAATGAAATTTTGCCATCATTGTGTTTTGAATTTCAAAAATCCGACATACATGGTTTTCATTAAGAAGTAAAATATGGTTCAATGAGATTAAAATAATTTTTTTGTGAATAGTAACTTATTAAGTTTTTAATCGCGATTAGTGGTGATTAGTGTAGTTTAAGGTAAAAATAATGCTTTAATAAAATAAGATGAGCTTTACACATGTCCTACCCTCATTGGTTGTGTCATGGACGACCATGACAAGCCATGGGTCAACTTGGGGACCCCATGGAGACAATTTGGTTGGGAAATGACATAAATAACTTTTTATTTAATGTAAAAGTAAAAATGACATAAACATCATATGTTTTACGAAAACAATTTTTATATGGGGTTATAAAGATCATAATTTTTATTATAAATAGTCATTGTAAATCTAAAACTCTTTCCTACATCATAATATTTTTTTTATAATTTGTAGACATTAAATAAATTAAATTATTTATGACATAATTATGATGCAGCAATGACATCATTATTTGACGATTTAAATAAAATGGAAAGATAATGTAACATCTATGAACTACACATGTCCAAAACCAATTGTATGAGTGGATTTCAAACCCTTATCACCTTATATACGAATTAATTTAATGTGGGACCTTTTAAAACCGAAACACATTTTCAAATAAAGTAATATTTCTTTACTTTCCAAAAGTGCCCCTCCTCTCCTCTTATAAAAGGCCCCCACCTCTACCTCATTTCACACACTCTTCAAGCCTTTGGCTCAGCCAAACCCTGACCATTTACTCTCTCCACATCCTTCTCCTCATCCTAGAGGATTCTCTTTGGGCATAATCCTTTCAAAGGAATCCTTTAGGCTCAAATCAAAAGGAGTTACACTTTTAAAGGTAATTCATTCTCTCATGTCCATTTGTTTTATTTTGCTTCTCCAACCCCCTAAACTCTTTTTATTTACATATTTTGTAACAACACCAGTATCTTAAATATACTAGGATTTTTTTATAAGATTTAATTGATCTACACTCTCACACAACTACATCAAATGGTTAAAGAACATACGGTTTTCATGGATGGCGAAATTCTGCCTCCCAAAACGATGATTGTTCAATACTCATTTAACACCTTCAAAGGTGGCCATTATGATGTCACTATTTTTATATATGATATATAATATGTTTATGTTTTCTTTAAGCTTCTGTTTTTTTTCATTTGGGCATACCTTTATGGTTTCCATTATGGGTAAACACGATATCTTCATTTTAGGAAGTGCGGACTACCGCCCCCTGAAAGTGATTTGATTCGTTAATACCATATGTGGGATGTGTAAAGGATAAATTTAATGATATTATATATGTTATTATACCAGAATTATAATATACTATTATATCATTATGATTCCATTCCAGAAAATACGAAATAGAAATGGAAGTAGCGTTCATGCGTACGTAAGGCTTACCGTCTCTATGAACGGTGCATTTAATTTCTTACCTATGAATGTGATGTAATATTATAAATACATGTATATGATGAATATATATGATATATATGTTATCCAAATAATTAATATCATTCTGGATACAATGAACCTTTGACCAAATTAACAACATGTAAGTGTAAGAAGTCTATTTTTGACTTAAGAACCAAATACCGACAAAATGAACATTATTAACTTAAATGATTACATGATGTTCATAACATGGTATAAAAGGAATAATGAACTTGAAAAAGGTTCATAAGAAAGTATGGATTAACTCAAGTTTATTATTCAGGAGATTAAAGAACGGTCGGGTCAAGTCGGATATGAGGTATGGGACTTCGTCTCAATCTCCTTTCATTGAGGCATATTTTATTTTATACACAACTTTCTTTTATACGGTGTATAAACCCCTTTGACTTTTACGTTTATTCAAAAGGAATATTTTTTATACGAAGAGTTTACTAAACGAAAAAAGGGAATGGTTTTGTCGTACGTATGCGGCGACAACGACTTCTCCGCCGTCGTGACCGTTATTTGAGTTTCGGCTTCCTCTACAAGCCATACCTTCTTTTTAAAAGAAAAATAAATACCATGTTTTACTTTTCTTTTATTTTGGTATTGAAATTGGTTTTCACAATGTTTTTGTGTTGTATTGATATCTTGTGATTGAAATGTGGAAATGTTATGTTTCCTTTATACATGTTTTATGTGATACGATTATGTTATGGTTCTTGGGCATTATTATGAAGACGGGTGGTTCCGTGATAAACTAAGGGCGGGTGAGCCCGATATAGCTCTCCAATGCATTGGGTAACGCGAAGGAGTGAAACGTTATGGTTTCTCCGAAGAGATTTTAGGGAATATACTTTTATGGGTATTCCAAACGTAACCAAGAGGGTTACTCCCTACTTAAGAATGTTATGAATGCCTCAAGTTACCTTTATGTCTTATGATTTCTATGATTTATTCATGATTTTATGAGTTATGTTAAAGTGCCTATGTTTTATGGGTAAAGTATGATTTCATTCTTATGGATATATGAACTCATGTTTCCCTTCCATGTTTTTATAACCCATACTGAGCTTTTTATGCTCATCCCACGTTTTTTTGAAATGTTTTTCACAGGTCAAGGGAAAGGTACATGATATGATGATAGTGTCAAGGAAGTGTCAAGAAATAATTCTTGTTTTATTTTAAATGTGTTTCCATTGATGGGAATAAAGAATACTATCTTTATGTAACCACTTTGTTTATATGTGGAATGTAATGCATGTTTTATGATCTAATTCTCTAAAACTCTAAACCTGAAAAGATCCTCAATGTGTAATCTTGTAATAAGTCAAGATTAAGTAAGGTTTAAGGCTGGGGCCTTATACTCATACCCATATACTCATGTTATTTTTATGTATCTCCCTTATTTATCCTTATTTAGAATTTGAGATAATATATTATTATATTTTGTTTCCTAATTTTATGATGAATGTTTTTTATATAAGATTACTAAAGGGTAATATCATTATGGGTGACATTGTTGATCATTTAGGAATTAAAAATATTATGTTCCACACTTGTAAAGGAAATAAACTGTTATCATCCTCAAGCACGTGTTCATTTAATGTAGTCAATATTAATAAAAAATAAGTAATATCTATGTTGTGGAATCATAGTTCCCTAAATGTCATCTAACTATTCATTTCTGTAATAAGAAACTGTGGACCATGGAATATTTAATTCTTCACCAATTTATTATTTCATCGATTATTTTAACTAGTCTAGATTTTGTTTTCTTCTTCCTTTGCTTTAAGAATTTATCTTCTTTATTAATGGAACGTAACAATATTAATTCATAAAATTATAGGAACATATAATTCTTAACATGAAGTTTAAATCTCTATGATTAACCCCAATACTAGTAAATATGATCGGGGTATGGTGATTTGGGAATTCATTGTTTATGCATGATAAAGACTATAGCCCAATATCTATTACATTAATTATTCTGATATCCTTGTAATTTCTCTTTCTCTAAGGATGATAGTATATGAGAAATTATACTCCTTACTCTATTTCCAAGACCCAAAAAATAATATATAATCTTGATTCATATTAATTTTTGTTCATGGGGGATTATGACAATGCAATCATGTTTTCAAAAAATATGTGTGGTTTGTTCTCTCTTAATCTTTTATTATGGAATGGTTCATTTAAGGAATTGGTTCGGTGGATATATAGTTCCTTTATAAGTTAATACTTATTATTTATCATAATTAATTTTCTAGGAGTTTTTTCTAAACTAAAAACTACACAAGTTAGATTAAGCATTGTCATGGTCATAGTTCCTAGTTAGGTATTGGTTGTTAGTTCTCACCATTTGACCAAAGATGGAGGAAATTAGTATGGTTCCTTCAAAGTCTGGCTTTCTATTTTGTTTATATGAAATTTTTATTCTTCTGAAAGTGTTGGGGATGATATGGGGAATATGAATGATCGAGATAAATGGTGATGGGTTCTTGAGGATGAATGGATTTGTATGGTGGCTCAAGTAAGGAATAAGATTGTATAGGTTATGGGAAGAGAAATATCAATCCACTCTCTAATGTGGTCTATACTAACCAAAAAACTCATATTTTGAATTTTAAATGTTAATTTCTTTATGTTGTGGTGCTTATAGTTTTCAAATTTTTGGTGTTGGATTAGTTCCCACGTAACAATAAAATGTGTAATTATTATAATTTTAAAAAAAGAATTGTATGTATGATATTGAGGGTTTTTCTATATATTTTTTCAAATATTGGTCAGGTAATCTATGTTCATAGATAATATTATATTAAATTTAATAAATATTTTTGGGTATTAACAAATTATAACGACTAAGTAGGTAAACTATAGAAACATTTTATTCATGAGGTGCTAATTAGTATTGTGAATTATAGTAGAAAATCTAAAAATATTATTACATTAGTAACTATCTAGACAATTTTCTACCTAATAAAAGTCATGACTATAATAAAAATTTCAAGTTAAGAAATTTCATGGGAAATATATGTGTGTATAGTTTTCAAAACATTCATTCCATTTTATTTTATGGACCATATATTATTTTTATAATATTTATTTTTCCTTGGATTTTTAGGAATGATATCTCCTGGGTAGTTATATTAATAACATATAACCTCACTTACATCATTTCATTCATATCTTATGTTAGATCATTTATATAAATCATTCCTATATTCACTTTTATTGTGATTCATGGGTACATACATTATTGAAATTATTTTAATTTTCATGGATATTTAATAAAACTCATCTTCGATAAAAATTAAATAACTATCATCTTAATAATGTTTTATTATTGTTGTCGAAAAATTGGTTCAATTTATAATTTTTTTAATTACTCTATTCTGATGGGTTTTATACTGTATCAATATTTTACTATCCAAATCATGTTTACTATATATAAAATAATTAATATTATCTAAACAAGTTCTTTGGATCCCCAATATTTCGGACGAATAAAAATTATGTTCTAAAACATATTTTCATATTTAATATACATTTCTTATAATAATTTTATATTATTTAGAAACATTAAGAAATTTTATTAAAAACACCCCATGATGAAAATAAAAATCAATATATTTAGATATTTTCAGTACACTTATAGTTTCCAAAACAATAAATGATCCAACAAATAATACATAAAACATAAAACATTTTCCATGGAAAATTTTACATGATGTGTAATGGTACGAAATATATTATTATAAGGTTTTGGATTTTCATAAGTGAATATTAGTAATGTTTAACTTGATCCTATAAAATGTTAACATAGCCTAGAAAAATGGAACTAAATTATTATTTTTGTTGAACCACTGATTTTAAAATTTAATTTACACAATGTTGTGGATATTTTTCATTCATCATATTTTTTTTAAAAACACATTCAATCCATTACATTATAAACTTATTTAAATTTTTATGCACACATTTTAAAATTTAGATGGTTTTTAAACCATTGTATAAGTCCTCAGAAAAAAATTAAACAAGATGATTAATTCCAGAATATATATATTCCCTTAGTGTGTAGGTTATTGTGAGTTATAAGGGACATTTAATTTTGGAACATTTTATTAAATTAATTTTTTTATTATTTAAATCAATGATTTAAAAATGTTGAATTTATTTAGATTTTCTGAATTTATATAATTAATTAATATCCATTCATGTTTGAGATGATTAATGTTTAACTTTTGCTTTATATAAATATTAACACATATAGTTTTGACTGATTTTTGATTTAGTTTTCATAATTTTTTAATTTATCATATTTGTTAAAGGATCAAAATATTTTTTTCAGTTTAAATTAAATTTCATAGCCCTAAAAATAATTCCTAATGGATTAAAGGAGATATCAACAATGATTAGGTCATTTTTGAATCCCATAGACATAAAATTTAATCAGGAATACTGGGTTGTCTGGTCAGTAGTAACTGTGGACCCAAACCAACATATTTTCAGTAACCCTGTAGTTGAGGATAATTGGGAACAAGGGCCTTATAATTTTAAAAAATGTGTGGGACCCCAGGTGTAGATACATGTGAGATTATAAGTTCCCATGGTAGATTTTTCTCACACAGATAGAAAAAATATGTGCCTAATTGTGTGTGTTGATCTTTAGAGTGGTGGTTTGGTGCACAATTAGTGCACGATTTGGAGAACCATGCATCCAAACCATGTGACACTTGTTTGAATGTGAAATCACTTTTTTCTAGTCTTTTATTTTTTAAACACATTCTACATTTCTACCTTTTCTTTAGAGACATACCCTTCCTCCCACAGGTTTTAAGTATTCTTCCTTTCACCTTTCTAAAGATCTAGATAACTTCTTCCCTATCTATAAATGACTCATCGTTAAAAGAAACAAGAATCTAGAGGTAACATCATTGATCATATCTCATATAATTCAAGGATTATCAACCATCAATTGTTTTAGTTTGGTGTATCTTCTTTTTCCCATTTTTCAAGGTTCTAGAAGATTTCCTTAATTTCTTATGGTCTAGCATGATTAAAGCTCCAAAAATGGATGAGTGTTGTGATAATACATAAACTTTGGAATTTTAGGTCTATCCCGCTTGTTTCATCACATTTTTATTGTTATGATATTCTACCACCAGAAATATCCTTTCAGAGACACCTCAAATATGTTTAATAAATTAATTTAATGGGTTCATCCGGTTGTTGGTTACATTACCCAATGGACAAAACCATCTCTGGATTGTGATCATAATCTTTGGAAACCCCATGGAGTTCACACATTGAATAAATTTTTCCCCATTTCATTAATGGTCAACCACATAGTGTGTGTGTGTTTTACAATATTTTTAATACATTAATTTCATAAACTGAATTGAGACAAATTTGTAGGACTTGGTTTTCCCATAATAAATTGATGCCAAATATCAGACACCTTCTACATTCTTAATTGATTATTCTCATTTGGGTGAATTCTTTTTCTTATTTCCTTATGAAATTTATTTATATTTATGGAATGAAGTTTTCCTTATACACAATATTTTTTCTTGGAATCTTATTCCTTGTGTAATTTGTTATGATTATTTATTTATGAAAATGTTAATTTGATTTAATTTTATGGATATAATAACTTATTATCATGTGATAATGATTTTATTATTGACTACCTAGGAATATAAATTCCATGTTTTGATATTTTCATGGCATGTTATGCCCCACCTACTATGGGGGAAGATATAACTCATGTCTCGATATAAAGACATCATGTATGGACTCTCTGTGTTCAGTTTGATCTAATAGATATGTTAGGAGTGATTTATTATCTTTCCTTATATTGGATCTCGATGGAGATTATGTTATACCTGTGAATGACACCAGTCCCCTAGGGGAGAAACCATGGATGTACTCATTGGAAAAATGGACATGCCATGCCAAGACTAATAACAAGCCCCCTATATGAGATACATATTAATGACTCATAGTCACCATGCCACTAATGATAAAAGGGATTCCATTATAGGTTTCCTTTGATGAAATCAGTGGAATTGGTTATATCATAGGTTCATGTAGAGACCCTTCAAATCCTTGATAGATCACTTTGGAAGGGATTGGGTATCCAAATATGGATTTAATGGATTTCTTCCTTGTGCTGTGTGTGTTTTTTATTATTTATATTTTGATCATGCTTCAATGATGACATGGATATGAGACTTCCAATCCAATGAAAAAACATGGGGTCTACATCACATGGTATCTTATTTAATGATGACATATTAGATTTAGCATATCAATTGTATATGTAACATATTCAGATATACATCTTTGGACATAAAAGGTGTTATCAACCGGGTTTCAATTTTTCAAACTATAATAATGTTTTTATTTATTTATTTATTTATTATTTTCCATGTATTACAATTAATGTAACACTATTATTCTATTTACTATATGAAATGGAATGGTCAAGACACCTTCTATGGTGGCCTACTGATATTGTATCTCACACCCTTAATGGTCCACATATGGTACCAATTAGTTTTCATGTTTACATGTATAGATAAAGGGAAGTATTTGACTTCTTATTTTTGATCATTTTACAACATTAGAAAGGTATACGGGGGTAGCGTACTGAGCCTATGCTTGAGTTTCATGTTGTCAAAATTTTTGTCCTTATAGTGTTTTTCTATATCATGAAGTATATGACTATATCCCTAACCCTCATGTACTCTCATTTTTTATACCATCTTTATCATCATCCTTTTATTTTTTATTATTATTCATCTTCAACATATTGTATTTCCTATTTTCATGGTTTTGTATTTTGTTCCACTATGATTTTTTGGTTATTACCACTTCTTCTATTTCTCATCTATTATATTGTGATGCATTGTACCATGACATGTGCAGTAATAAACTCCCCATAGACACACCCTAAGCCCTTAATGATAGTTAGAAGCATCTATAATTCAAGGAGGTGTGCTTGAGGTCTTGTGAACAACGTCTTGGGGAACCATTATGTGGCATATGTGGTGGGATTATTCCATGTGGTATCAGATATTTTTTTGATTTTTTCTTATTGTTTTCATCAGAGAAGAGACTAGACAGTTTTTATTTATTAATGAGCCTACACATAGGAGTTGGTTCCCCATGTATAGGGGAATCCTAAATTTCATGGCTTGGGTTAATGCATTTATTTCTTTTACTATTAGAATTTCATGGATTTCACCATTGGGTGACACACATTATTAATATCATATTTATTTATGATAAAACTACTAAAAATATGGGAAATTGTCTCCCATATCCTGATGGTATGAGGGTGTAGTAAATCATGAATCATTCTAGGAACTTAGGATTAAATATTTATTCATTCTTCCTTTCTATATCTATTATTAAACATACATTTCCTTTTTAAATGTGTTTTTTTGTATATTCATAGAAATTTATTGATTGATATTTATAATGAAATTTTCCTACTTTCCATGAAATGATGAAAAAAATAGCTGATACAAAAAGTTTTTGTCATAACCTAACTAGATTTCCCAACATAGGTTAAAGAAAACACCTTCAGTTGTCAATTATAGCACATGGTTCCATGGGCCATTTTTCACAAGGGATAGAACATGATATGTTTAGGGTTATGTGGACACCACAATTAAATTTATAAGGTGTGTGTTCCCTTATAAATTGGAAATGGGGAACTCATGATTCAACCATTTAAACATGGGTTTAAAAAAAATTGAATTAAAATGAATAACAGATTTATAATAAAAGGACCATCTTATATGTGTGAAATGAGACCCAAAACTTGACCCAAAATAGAAGCGGTTATTAGGTTCTTTCTCTAGTTATCCTTATACATCCATATCCTATCATCTAATCCTGAACCCATGATAATTTTATTAGTTTTATCAAGCATATGGGAAGGTGATGTATAAGTCCTTTATTTTTTTTATTTCCCCATCTACTTGTCATATATGTTTTAAATCCTACATTAGGAGTGTTCTTGTAAATTGTAGTGTTATGGAATCATGATTCCCTCATAATGTACACCAATAGATTAGTGATTAAAACACTCTGAAGAAAGTGGCCCCCAAGGAAACTATAGTACCTCCGATAGTGATTCATGTGGAATCACCTATTGATCTTCAAATATGTGCATATTCTCAGTTTCATGAATGTTTTGTTTGATTCATGTAATCTATTCTAGGTGACACTGGTCTAGCCCACCTATAAAATAGATTACCCGGGGAATCCAATAGTAGCTTCCACCCACATATTCAAGTGATGGAAGACATAAGGCTATTGAGTCAGGGTAATTATCCATTGTATTGATAATTTACCACATTGAGATCCCACCTGAGATGAGGGTTATGATCACTCTTTTCATGCTACATGATTCTTCCAAAAACTGGTGAGACATCATATCATAGGATGAGCTTCATCAAGGTATGGTCTAGGAAGTCTTCCAGGCAACATTCTATGATAACTTCATTCCATAGGCTCTATTGGAGCACCACTCTAGAAGGATCATTCATCTTTAGTATAGAATAATGATTGTGATCTAGTATTCAACTCGTATCACCAGACTCTAGAATTTCCCCCTATCATTAACCAGTGATGAGTTGATGACTATGATTTATTTTGAGGATGTGATTGGGAACAATTTCCACTTGTAGGTGATTGTGTTCAGAGTGACTAATATTATAGAAATAGTGAACCATACCCTTATTATAGAATGAAATCTGATAGAAACTAGAAATCTGGTCTATGGTGGTGCATTTTTGAGGCATGGAGAATGTTCATATGGTAGTAGGAAGTGCTAATTTAAGATTTTGTGTGGGGGTGGTTCCATCAAGGTTACAAACATTGTGATATTTCTATACAATTTCACCAATTTTGAAGTCGTGGCCATAATAATCCTCATTATATGGGGAACCCAACTTATTGTTAGTCATGCTGAAGAATGATTCGCCATCAGTACTTCTGCTGGTCTTTTCCTCTATCATCCAATTAGAGGGGATCTGTACCATTGCCTCTATTGGGTGAAACATCTACGAGTCGTCATTATGCTAGAATTTGGTACTCTACAAGATATTCAAACCATGACCATAGTAGTCTTGGTTGTGGTAATCAGGTCCCATAGATTTATCTTTAGTACAGTGGATCTACTCAGGCTAATCAGACCTCATCTCGCAGCTACGGTTAAAAAAATGTTTATGTTGTTCAACCAATGACCATGGAGTAGAGTATAGGGCCTGCTACTAAGTGAGGTACTATTCTAGTAGACTCTACTTATGTTTTTTTTCCTTTTCTGTACAGGTTTATTAAACTCTATTATATCATTTGTTATTTTGGAATGTCAAGAAATTGAATTTGTGTTATTCTATGGAATAAAATCTCCTAATATATTTTTAGGGGTAAGATCATGGGTAATATTCTTGTTTCAAGAGTGTCCTCTAGATAAAGGTGGGTACCATTTTCTCTAAATTGTCTTCATCCTTGAGATGAATGGTTTCAACATCATTATCAGTATAGATTAGTGGGTTCCCTATCATGATAAATTAGAATATATTTCCACAATGTTTAAATGACATCAGTAGGGGGATGTAAATTTAACCATAAGGGTGTGTGGGATGTTAAGAAAATTCAGGATGAACCCAATCATACTAGTCTAATCAGAGTGACAACTCATATGGTGATCCACTTTATGAATTATTAGGGACTATATCTTGCATAACGTTTTTCCTGTATTAGATCATTTTTGGGAAATCATTACTGATAATTACTGTAGCTTACCTTATGAGAGATAGATTGAGATCATCATTGAGAAAGTTCTAGGTGTGGCACCAATGTCAATTCCTCCATATATTATGGAACCACAAAGCTCCTAGAACCCAAGAAGATGTTGGATGATATAAAGGCTAACGGGTTTATCCAACCCATCACATATAGATGTGGATCTCCATTCCACTTCATTAATATGGAGGATGAGACCACTAAATTGAATGTGTATTACCAATGAGTATACTATATTACAGTGAAAATAGGTATCTAGTTCATCATATTGGTGTCCACTTACACATGCTCTAAGTAGTGGTTTGTATTTTCCAATATCAATTTGAGGACAAGATATTGTCATGTGAATGTGAGACTAGAAGATATACCATATAAAGAATTACGAAGAAGGTATGCCCGATACAAGTGTTTGTTTTCCCTTTTTTGATGAACAATCAGACAATCTATATGGATCATATGAAATGGGTTTTCCATCAATATGTTGATCCCTTTATGGTAGTCTTCCTAAAATAGATATTAGAATATTAATGCAATAGAAGCATCTATGATAATCATCTTAATATCACGAAATGTACACATAAAGAATAGTAGCTATATGGAAATATTATCAAATACCACTTTTGGATCAGCAAGGATCATTTATAAGGCCTTATCATATCAGAGGAAAGTGTATTTATTGACCCAAATAATGTATAAACCATGGTTTCCTAATATAATCCAAGAAAACATTTTGAAACATGGAACTTCTTAGGGATAAATAGATTTTACAAGACATTTATCCAAGAAATCTCTTGACTAGTTGTGCTGCTTAATGGATTGACCATAAAAGGTGTAATGATTCACTAAAAAATCTTGTGATATTGTTTTTTAGGCGATTAATAGAATAATAACTTTAGGAAAAATACAATTTCTTATTATTCTGAGATGAATTTATACTATCTATTACGATTCTTCAAGAAACAGGCTGGGTTCTTTTCTAAAGATAGGTGGTCGATTCATGGAATATGGTTCCCACATACTATGTCCTCATGAGTATAATTACCCTATGACTGAACTCAAGATAGATGATGTAATTAATGCTATGTGATATTGGAGGAACAAATTTTTCCAGAATGTGGTTCCTCATTTATAGGACATATAAATGTCTCAAATACAACTACAGATATTTAGATATGAATTTGAGGAATCACAGGTCGGTGGAAGAACTAAAAACCATCATCTTTGAGCTTTTATACACACTTGAAAATCGATATGTTGTAGTTGACTCCTTGACATGGAAGATAGAAACAAAAACAATAATGTAGGCTACAAGTGAGTTGAGGGTAATGGATTTATTTTCACAGAAGTATCTAATGATTTAGTAAAACCATTGGAAACTTGTTCTAGAAGCTATAATGGCCACATAATTTCACATGTAGTAGGTTTTAATGAGGCAATTACATAATTTTATTGGCCTCGTTATGACGGTGTACATCATATGGTTGAACCCACCACCAAGATGGTGTTTTGATCCAAGTGAGATATTAATCATCAATTTTTGTGTACGGGTTCCTTCCAATATATAATATGAGTTTATGTTGGAATAAAATGCCTCTTTTACAGTAGTTCATCTTGGGATATACTAATTTTATAGAGACATGGGTCATTAGTATTGGTATCCAAGTATAGATAGAATGATACTGAGATTTATCACTCGCTGCTCCACCAGGATGTAGGTGAAAACAGAGCAGCAGTGGCCAACTGGACTTCTACAACATCTATGCATTGCTAAATCAATATGTAACGATGACATAATTTATTTTGTGACATTTTTAGAATACCCCCTTAAGGAAGCGATGCAGTTTGGTTTATCATAGATATGCTAACCAAGGTTTCAAACATAGTACTGAACTAAGAGTCCTTATCTGTTAATGAGATATGATGGATTTATATCTAGTAGATAGTACACCATCGTGTTGTGACCCATTCCAACATTTCATTATGATATATTCATTTTAAATCATGGTTCTAGAAAGGTTTCCAAAAATAAATGGGTTCCCATGAGCTCTTGAATACATCATATCACCATCGGACTGACAGACAATTCTAGAGAACAATATGGGTTTAAGAGAATATTATTTGTTCATGAACCAATGGTTTTTTAGGTTCATGGAAAAAAATCATTTGGTAGAGTTTTAAAAGAATAATAGTATTTAGGAAGCAATATACGTTGATCTGTATGAGGACCTATATAGTAGATAATGTCGTTCACCACTATGCTGGCTTGGTGTAGGTGAGATGAACCTTGTGTGTCTTCATATCATTCCCAATACTTTATAGAATGTCTAGTTGATTTAGAAGAATACAGATATATATTTGTCCAAGGAGAAGACATATACCGATCTTCATCATTGACCTCTGGTGTTTCATGTTTGACATCATTTCGTTCTACATGTATCACCTATATTGGGTCACCAAATAATTTGGAGACAAAAACATAATCACCACATAATGTTAGGACATTCAATACAGTGGTGAGGGTAGGTATGAAATCATATTGGTCGTTTTTTTCATAGAGTTTCCATTCCATGTATGAAATATTCTACATATCATATAATCGATGGTATCATGATGACCTGTCTCATTTATTTGACCGTAAGGATATTGAGTTGGCAGTGGATCCATCTTTAGAGGAGAATCTAATATGTATCATTGTTCTAAATAAGAATGATCTACAAGACAGGTCAATTCCTATGGTCTTAATGATATGGTAGTGTATACCTATAAAGGATTATACTAGAGAGTAAGAGGTCAATGTACATGCATAGTTACTGGAACTCATTTTTGATGACGATATGCCACCCTCAAAAAGGAAACTTGTGGATGAGTTGTCTTAAGGATGGGAGGATATAATGTATAAACATTTTTAAATTGTAAAAAACATTTGTTTTCTTTTTATATTCCTTTTAATTAACCTAATACCATTTCCTAATGGAGTCCAAGACATCTCTCGGGGCATCTAGGGCTCATTCAGAGCCCAGATCCCTAAAACTAAAGAGGTAGACTGGACCACACGTTTAATATAAATCTTGCCAACCATCCCACACATTTTCTCTAACTGTGCAGATATAGATAGTTGAAACATTTTATCTACAACCATCTAATTACAATAATCTGGCCATTCATGGATCTATGTTCCCCGGAGAAAGCGATTTTTCATTTTTTTTCATGGTTAAGAAACCATTGTGCCTAACCCAAAAGAGTTACCTTTATAACAGTAACATGGCAAATATTTGGCACATTGTTCAGAAAATCATGTGACAAAATATTGTTCCCCTATATTTTAGGGGGGAATTACATTTAACACTATTTAATGTTTAAACCATTTCACCTTTTATCCCTTTTCTAGTGTCTTTCTGCTTCTCCACCTCAAATGATGCCTTCTTCTTTCATCCTTGTTAAGAATCTAGATAACTTCCACATATGTTATCTGAATAAAAATTAATTAGAAGAAACATGAATCTATAGATATTATCGTTGACTCACTAATTCATTTTCAAGGTTATCCCATCCTTTTCTTGATATTTAGTCCCGACTTCTTTCCCCCTATTTTAGGGTGTTGGACGATTTTCTCGATTTCATCCATTTTGGAATAATTCAAGTCTACACAAAAAATAATGATTTAATAATACATCAATGAATGTGTTCTAATTCTTTCCCACTCATTTAAAAAAATTATAATTAAGGAAACATACTTTTAGATGCTGATTCCTTCTAGGGATGCCTTAAACATGTTTAATAATTAATTTAATGGGTTCATCATGAATTTGGTGACCATAACTCAAATAGTAAACTACATATAGATTTTTTACTTATCATTGGTCACTCCTTGGTTGTGACCACATTGAATGGTCTTTTTTGCTATCCTTAAACAATTATCTAACTTGTTTGTGTTTGTGTTTCACATTATATGAAAGCCATAATTCCATAATGTGAATTGAGAAAAATTTGTAGGACATGATTTTTCCCTCGTATATTGTTTCTTAAAATCGTCAACCTGGTCCATTCCAAATTTCTTATGAACATGTGTTTGTATTCCTATACTTATTGCCTTATGAATTTTTTTTACATTTATGCTATGCCGTGTGCCTTATACATGATCTTGTTACATAACCCATCTGACTTGTACCATGTTTTGTGCTTATTTCTTTGTGCCATAGTTGACTGTCATGAATTTTATTTCATGGATTGATTTTTAGAATGTGATAATGAAATTCGTTTTAAGGACCTCTGAATATAAATTACATGTTATGGTATGTTTTTGGATTTCTATGCCTCCCCTTTTATGGGATGACATATAACACATATCTCGATATAAGGAATATGTGGATGGACTTAACATTTTTGGTTTGATAAACATGATTTTTTAGGAGAGATACTTTCTCTTTTCCATATATTGGATCTTTGAGCAAATTATGGTATACTCATGAGTGGAACCAGTTCCCTATACGAGAAACTGTGAATGGAATCAATGGAAAGATGGCTACTATAACCTTGGGTGATACCCAATTACCTATGTGTAATACTTGGTATGGACCTAGAGTCACCATGTGATGACTGATATACGGATTCCATTCACAGTTTCCTTGGATGGACTCAATGTATTTGGTTATATCGGTTGTTCATGTAGCAACCATTGGTATCACTTATTTATCACCTTGGATGTGCTCAAGACACTAAATTTTGATTTAAAATGTTTCTTTATTGTTTTTTTGATTTTTATTATTTATATTAGGTTCATGCTTTAATGATACTATGTGAATGTGACCTCCAACACAAATCATATACTTGAGGTATACATAACTTGGATGATTCCTTCATGATGGCCTATGTATTTACAATATATCTTCTATATTTACCTTGATCATACATCTGCCTTTGGCTGAAGTAGGTGGTATCATTCAGGTAACCATTTAGGAACCTATAATGAAGTGTATATTTATTCATTTTATTATAAATTTCCCAATATTACTATTTATGGAACACTATTATTTTATCTACATTATGAAATGAAATGATCTAGACACTATAAGTGGTGGTCTATTGTGATTGTATGTCACACCCTTTTGGATCACCTATGGTACCCAGTTTTATTTCATGGTTTTATGTATAGATAAAGTGGAGCATGAAGTATATGATTCCTGATTGATTTAAAGCATTAGGAATGAGTTTGGGGGTAGAGGATTGAGCCTATCCTTGACATTCTCTCTGTAGATATTTTTTTTGGACTTTTGGTATTTTTTATAGCATGAAATAAATGTATGTATCTCATCTCTCCTTATACTCTCTTATTTTTATATTATCGTGGTCATCATTATTTTATATGTTATTATTATTTATACTTATCTTATTATATTTCATATCTTAAATGAATATGTATTTTGTTACATTGATATCTTCTAGTTATTACTGTATCAAATATTTCTTATAGTTTATAATCATATGTGATTTACTTTAACCTATGGTAGAATTTTCTCCCCAACGGCACACACTAGGTCCTCAATTCTAATTGGAAGGCTCTAGCATTCAGGGAGGCACAATTGAGGTCTTGTGGCCATAGTCTTGGACCCCCCCTAATTGGAATCCCAAAATAGATGCTAAAATTTCATTAATTAATAGTTACTAGATATTCATAAAAAATTATTTTTATGCAATTAGAGAGAGTTATATAAGAGGAGGATGAATGTCGGGTAATTATCACCCCCCTCATGATAGGCCCTAAACAAATCAATCAATCACAATTATTTAATTATATCAGTTCTATAAAAATATATTTTCATTTTTTATTTTATAAATATTTGTATTTATATTAATTGATATTATAAATACGACTATATAATATTTTAATGACTTTATTTGAATATGATATATCAGGTCCCCTTCTTAGTGTTAAGACATATTATTAGTAAAAGGGAATAAAATTCTTATAAAAAGGACTCATACAAGTGGTAGGAACATCAATATGACCATGATGTTTCTAAAACAAGATGTCCATCCCCATTGTTTCTTTATAACATGTGATAACATAGAAGAGTTATAGTAAATTCCATGAGAATCATATACTAGAGGTAGATTTGTAACACCATTATTGAACTGTGGTGCCATTATGCTAATAATTGAATATTCTAAGAGTGGAATTGGATTTCTATTCAGGTGATTTGTGTTACAGTGTCAATAAAGTTTTATTGGATTTTATTAGAATATTTTATAAAGTAAGGATAATAATATATCAATGTGATGGTGTTTTCTCAATGTTGGTATACACTAATCAATAGGGTGACATATAGTTAGAGTAAGGATAAGACTGATCGAAGCAACAACACATGATAAGTAGACAAACAATGTGGTTTAGTGGTGAGTGGCGGTTCTATAGGACTGACATATGGTGCAATGACATAAGAGGAAGAAAGGGTTAGTTAACCACAAAGGAAACAAGAAAACTAGATGATGAAGTAAAATAAATATAAAAGGAAAAACACGCATACATATATATAAATCATCTACATGTAATAATGTTTTATAATAAAATAGAGCCACATTAATTATCATGTAAAAAATAAAAAATATAGGAATATTATTATGAAGTGGAAATCCATAGATTTCATACTTATATATTTAAATTTAAATGACAACATTATTATCAATAATAATAATACTATATGTTGATTTATAATATTATTTAATCATTATGTTTACTATATGAAAATTTATTTGGAACAAATGTATATTGTTGTGATCATGACATTGATAAAATTGATTTGATAGAAAATGTGACATGTGATTATGATATGTGTTGTGGCCCTTATATGCTCCATGTGACCCCATTATTTAATTTTTCATTGAAAATTATAATCATAAAATGATATCAATTTGAGAAAAATAAACAAATTACATAACATTTTCACTATAGTCCATTTTTATTTGATATAATGTGTATTTATGTTCATTGAATGGGTCATTTCTTTATTCAAGATTATTATATTCCACAAATAATGGTAACCCTGGATGATTTTTTTTAAAGTATCGAATAAATACTCCCTCATTAGTTGATCAAAATTGTGTTATCTCTTAAATCATCTTTATTGTTTTTTATTATAATATTTTTAGAATAAGTATTATAAATGAGCGTGATAATGACTGTATTATTGATTTCAATTGGGATCGTGATATAGTATTAAAATTTGATTATTCCTGAAATTATGATTAAATTACGATGGATCCTATCAATTAGTGGTTCAACAAGATATTATGATTTAATGATGTCGTTCAAAATGGTGAGTGAAACAAATCCATTTTAATGTCTTTTGATTAGATTGATGATCATATGTGTATTGAAATGGAAAAATTGTATTGATATAGGAATGAATGGTTTGATAAATTCATTTCTTTATCATTAACATTACATATTTATGATGGATATAGATTATATAATGACCCATATTTTATATACTTAATATTATATAGTTTTTAATAAAAATATCCATATATAAAAATAGACATCTAGAGATCCAATGTTTTTAGAGGATTAAATACATAATATATAAACATAAAATTAACTACACAAACTATTATTTTCATATTTAAATTAAGATAATATATTTTTTCATACTTATATCACTACATGGGATATCCTTGGGTTATCAATAAAATAATAATGAGATAGAAATACAAATAAGGTCATGATCATTATAACCATGAGGTTATGTTAACAAAATAGTCAATAAAAAAAATATAGAACTATAAAAGTGAAAGATCATAAACCATAACATGGAAACATGGAATAATAGAGAAAATATAATAGAAAATTTGATATCCAATCAACTAATATAGTACAAACCAAACATAAAATATGTTATCATAAATATATGTTGATTGTCACTAACATGACATCATAACATAATGTGATAGGATCATTTCCCTTATAACATACATATTATCCCACAACAACACAAAATTACCAAATTTATTTAGTGATATATATTTTATATCCAACCCATCACATCATAATATATTATTAATAAGTGTTAAGCATGTAAAATAAATCATACTGAAAGAATAACCATGAAAAAATACACCATGAGAAGGATGTGGGTTATATTATCATGTCTGAAAACATTATTAATGATATATTATGAAATTTTCATAAAAACATAAGAGATATTTAATATTGGAAATTCATAATTAATTACATATTTATATTACAAAAATATAACGTCATAGGAAAATTTATAATAAAGTATTAAAGGATTTGGTAGGGAAAAACCAATAAATGTTTTTTTAAAGAGAGAATAAAGATGCAAAAGAAAGAAATAGAAGGACATTCCATACCTCAAATACTAATTCGATATGAAATGATTTTACAGCATCAAATATATATAATTACACATATTAAATAGTTTCATCAAAACATGGTTTATGTAAAATTAATTTCATATCTTTGTTGAGGCCCTCTAAAAGGTAAGGCTCTAAATACATTAAAAAATAAGAAAATTCAAAAGGGATACCAATAAAAATAAAATTATACATTTTCACATCTAAAATAGAATATTAATCATGTGAAACATACAATGAAATGAATCAAAATTAATATATTATGATTTATTGAACTATAAATCCCTTTAAAATATCTGATAATAACTTCCTCTAATGGGGATATATTGTTTGTGATCTAAAGGCACAGTTTTCCAACCACATATGAACCGAAGACACTTAAATATTTTGAATATTTTTCTTCTCTCCTACAGAGTATTTTAATTTTCATCTTGAACTAATAATTTAGTTTCCTCATATATCCCCTTTTCATTTTCATCTTGGAGGTTGATATTTTATTTCATTAATTATATTTCTATTTACCCTCTTTATAATGTGAATAATTTTGGTGATCTTCCAGATGGACACTAATTATGGTTAATGGGTTTCCCCCATACTATAAATTAATATACCATCCCATTTATAAATACACATACAATGAAAAAGAAAAAAATCCCAAATATTATTTTCATATTTTGTAAGTCCAGGACTTGGGTTTCACTTTATGAAGAAACCCTTAGGTAATAAATATAATATAAATGAGAACCTATGTAATCTCATGAATATATTGAATCTATTAAAAAGATGAAGAGGATTCAGTAACCCCTTAAAAAAGATATAGGTCATGATGCCTTCTATAAATAATGTCCTTCACAAGCCCCTAAACACATGATGAACTTAACAACACCAAATTTCAAATATTAAGTCCCAAACTCAATATTTTTGGTATTTAAGGTATTTATTAACCCCTTTTAAATTGTATCATCCATTTAATCATTTGGATTCACTATTGACACTACACAATGAACCATAAAATTACCGTTATAGAGGTCTCTCTCTAAGGTCATAAACATGAAAAGGATAAATAAAAAAATTATCTAGGATAACCTGATCGACATGGAAATGGAAAAAATATCATCATGTACCACGTTTGATCATGTAGTCTCTTGATAAAAAGAGTTTCAATGACTATCCTCTAATATATGAAGAATGTTTATGGTGATAATAATTTTGTATTACTTTGAGAATAAGGGTCCCTATCATAGGAAAATTATAGTGGTATCCCCATTCTAAACATGCTCATCCTCGATCCCAATTCATATCAATTATCAATATAACAATATGATAACTTTTGAGGCCAATGATAAGAGATGGTTTACATTGATGATATCATTACCATGATTCATTAGAAATCATGGAAAACAAATATAATAATAGCATAAATAAATACATAATCGCAACTCATTTCATCCCAATTCGTGAGCATCATTTGTTGTACCAGTTAGGTTTATTCAATGAATATATCTCTACATTTTCATAACTCACAAATTATATAAGTTATAAGAGAAAAAATTCCTAATCCCTAATTAATACTCAAATATCCCATATTTTATGTCATAGATGTACACATCACACGATGATAAAGTACATTAAAACATTATAGTCACACGATATTAAACGTCATGACAATGTCCAATTAACATGACCTAAAATTACACAATAATATCGTTACATTATTAAAAAAACTATATGGTACATTCCTTCTAGTTATCCTCAAAATGTGAAACTTAGACTACATAGGATTTAGTTTCTATTAACATGGATATGTTGGATGACCCTCTATTTTTCAAACCCAACATCATCCACCCTATCCATCCACATGGAACTATACTCCACATGCATCCAATTATGCCTAATTTCATTGAGACATATACACTATAAGATCAGAATTCGTATAATTAGTGACTTACTCTATAGTGAACCATCCTGCTTAGAAGTTATTTTTTGGAGGGAATACCCTATTTATTAGAAAATTTCTCCCTGGCTTAAATCATCCAATGCATTGGTCCATATTCTTGATAAATTCATGGCCCTATATGACATCTCACATTCCCTTTTAGTGATCGCAAATTACACCTTAATATGTTCAAAATTTATTAATTATCACTATAAATAGTTAATCAAGTTTAATTCCCACACCAAGCATTTCACGCAACCTTTCACTCAGTGACCATGTTCTTAATGCCACATTAAATTAATAGGCACACCTATATTCCGTGTCAATTTTCTATAAAAGGTATTAAATGTTTCATTATTTCATAAAAAAATATATGATTTATGATTCCTTCCACGAATATATATATATGAAGACATTTTTATGGTTCTGATTCCAACACAACTTATTATTACCACCTTATTGGGTGACAATAAACTTTAGAGTACCCATCCATATGGATTTAAAACATATTACTCTATGGTTAAAACTCATAGTGTAATAAGAATAATATAGAGAAGCCTATATATATCGACATTGATGATCGAATAATTATATATAATACATATTCACGTAAACGTATATAGATGGCCAATCACTTGGAAAGGGTAACCAATCTCGTACTACGATTTGTGAATGATTTATTAATTTTCCTTAAATATATTACAGATTCCTAAGGTAGGAAATAACTACACTAAATTTTTTCAGAAAATTCAAGACTCCCACCCTCTTAACCAATGACAATAAAATATTGTTACTGGTAAACTCAATATGACTAACTGGAATTTAAATTTTGGTTATCACTAAGTCTAAATGATAGGGGAGAGTCACGTTAGCAATTTTTGACGGAAATAATTGGTGAACCCAAAGTGAATCCTTTAAATCAGAAACATAATGGTAAAAAATATACAAATATTTTATATTGAATTAATGTTTTATTAATTATGTAACATTATTTTTTAATAGGATCCCATATCAAGAGATACCTTTTTCCCTGTACAATTTCATACTTATTGAGAAAAAATTTGATAATTTAGATTCCATAAATTCCATGACACCCACAATATAAATTTTGAGGTTACAAACCCAACACATTCAGTTCTAATTGGAAGATATTATTGTATTGTAATACAATGACTTCAATATTTTTAAAATACTTGGGGCTTCATGTGAGAACTTCTATTCACTAAATCATTACATTCCATCCCAATAGAGGAGTGTTTCAACAAATCCAATGGTACATATAACACCCTAATATTTTATGAGATATATTTTCTTCATTTCATTGATATCTTTTTTTACACTAAACAAATATTTTTTCTCTATAAGCATCACCGTATTATCTTTTAGTACACGCAACACTAATCTTGGCTTGTGTTGCACACAATTTCAAGTTCTCTTGATAGAATTGATTTCAAACAACCCTGAGTATAGTTTTTGTTAAATATATAAATTATCTAAATTTGGATTAGGTTATATGTAACACCAAAATAATCTTCCACTATGCTCAACACTAACTTGGCTTGCGTTACACACAAGAGAGACATTTCTCGATAGCTTGCATTGTACGCGATACTAAGTTTCACTAACACCAATATATTATTATTTAAATGGGATATAAAATAGCCATTATGAATATTATTAACCATATTTATAATTTTATATAACATTACAATTCATATTACACCTGATATGGGAACAAAATATATTTTTTGAATAAAATAAGTAATATTTAAAAAAATGATGTTTTTCTGCCTTTTGATAGTGCACCCATATTAAATATTGATTTTGACACTTTTATAAGTTATATATTACCATATTAACTTCTTATTTGGAAATGGTATATCAAAATTTTATTTGGATATATTTTATATATTTTTCTGATAACTTTCATATTTGGATGAATAGTAAAAATACACAATATTTTAATTGAAAAAAAACCTTTTTCATTGAAGTCATTTATATGGTTGAAATATATTATTTAATGGTTATAAATTATAAATAGAATATATTTTTATAGTTTAAGAAAATTTATGTCATTTTCATTAATTTTACATTTAAATAATATTTGAAAACATTTAAATCTTTCGTAGTATTTTAAACGAAAACCCATTTATTACGAAAACACGATTAATTTTAAATTAATTACTGCCACTTCAATGTTTTGAATTTGGAAACATGGATTCCATATTTTTAATCGTATGTTTCAGATTCTATAAATATGTACTTCTTATTTTTTTGATATTATGAAAAGTAGTTTCATTAATTATTTTATTTACTATGTGTGAAGTGTAAATCTAGTAAATTATGGTAGAAAACTAATATTATAATTGTATTAAACTATCCTAAAAATGAGTTAATCTTATTTAATTAGTATTTCCGACCATGGGCATCCTTGGGTTGATTTTGGGACTGCATGAATTCACTTGGATTTTAAAATAACAATTTTTATGAACTAATTTAATGTATGGATAATTATAACCTAAACATATATCTTTTACTAAATAGATTGTAATATGGGGTTATATAATATATCAATATGTATATAAATATTAATTTGAAATCTAAAACCATTTCCTATATAATATTATTTTATTTATATTTTTTAGGCATTATATAAATATATTTATATATGACAGAATTATGATGAAGTGATTACCTCATTAATGAATGATTCAAATAAATGAATTTATAAATATTAAGATAAGTTTAATTGGAATATTTATAAGTCATACTCAAATTTAATCAATGAATTTGAAATATTAAGGAAGATTTAATTCCTTTTGTTCTAAGTAATAAGGTTTTTATGATTTAAAAAAAAGTCAATTGGGAATAGTATACAAAATCGATATAATTCATAAATTAAAACATAAAATAGTTTATTAAATCATATTAAATTGATAAAACTATAATATTAATCAAAATGGATAATATGAGTCAAATATTTCATAATAAACTTTTTTTGGTAGTTTTGCATGATATGGTAATTACATTAACCCACAATGTGTAAATAGCATGATATCACAGTAAGATAAAAAAGGGTAAAACGAGGGTAAACCCAAAAGGATAAGAATAAAAAATATTCCAAACTTGTAAAAAAATAATTTGATGATATTTATTCAAACCATAATCATCAAATATTAAAATTAAATACGTTTTATACCATTTAAAATCGAAATTGAATTTATAAAAAATTAATAATTTTGGAACATTTTTACTGTTCCCCTATCCTCTCCTATAAAAGGGAACCTCCTCCCTCTCTTATTCAATGAATTTTGAACCGTAAATATAGGACAATCCCTGGAAATTTCTTTTATCAACATCCCTAGTTACATCCGAGAAGTTCTGGTCTTCTCAAAAGTCCAACTCTAGTTTCCTATGAAGAATTTAAAGGAGGAACGTCAAAGAAGAGGTAATCTCTTCTACTGATTCTTTCAAAAAAAACTCTTCTAATACAACCTCTTATTTAGTTGTTTAATTATAAATTAATAACATCAGAATCACTAATATAATGATATGTTTTTATAAATATTAAAAAACCTTATTTCATATTCTATATATCCAACAAAAAATAAAATCACCACGCATGAGTACGTACGGCTTACCGTCTCCAAATCGTGGTGCAATTTGTTTTTCACCACCACCTTACATGGATTGGTGTAATGGTAGAAATAATAGCTATATATGATTATTATAACATGATACAAATTATGAGATACTATACACCATCCACTTCAACACCATTAAACAATTATGGGAATGATACTGTCAGTCTTGGGTATGTATGACTTACCGTCTCCACGACGTGATGTGATTCATTCTCCATGTAAACAATTCATGAATGATTATAATGTATATATAATATATAATTCAGAAATATATTACCAAATAATTCTACTAGATTTATTTATATATATATTTCATTTACTTACTTTCATCTAATTCAATAAGAAAATGAAAATAGCGTTTATGCATATGTACGACTTATCGTCTAAATGAATAGTGTATTCCATTTCATTTATCTGTAAAATATATATATATATATATATATAATATATATATATATATATATAAACTTTTTTATATTATTTATGTATGTAAATCATGATCTATGTAATAATATGAAGAATGACATGTCGAATCATGTATGATAAATGAAACGATTATTACACAAAACATTACATTAACATGGAATTAACAACTAAACGGGTAATATAATGTCGTAAGTGAAACATATATGATACTATAATTATTTTTATGGATCTAATACAATTTAATAATATGTTTAAACCCACTCTGTAGTTTTTTTGGACATATATTGATGAAATAAAACCTAAGTTAATGGATAATTTTGCAATGTCATTTTTATCTGAGATTGTTTATACATATGTATTTTCTAGTAATATATTTATCATCCATGTCCATCATTTATAAAACGGTTTCCCTAAAATGTTTACTATTCTTCAAAGTATTTATAATGTCATTTTTATCCATTTTTTTACTTTTACTTTGTGTTATGGAAGGAATCATTCTTTCATTTACCATATGAGGTTTTTTTTCTCTTTCGGTAAAAGTATGAGGTGAATGTTTTTTAAATTATAGGGAATAAATGGATTTTTACATTTTCGTAAATAAATATTTCAACAAATCTTCCATTATATGTTTTTAGGTTTATTACCAATTAACTACATTTATTTTAAAATTGCACAAAATTTTGAGAAAAGAAAATGTTTTTGATGAAGTAACGATATTTTCCTCAAGAACTAAGTTTAGGTGTTTTATCAAAATTATTTTTCATCTAAGATGACATAGGTTAATGTTTCTATCCCTATTATTACATTGATTTTATTATGTTATTAAGGAATTATTTTTATGAAGTCCATTTATCTTATATTCATTATGTTATGATGGAATGATGTTTAAGAATCCCATTTTATTACTTGGTTTATGATATGATATATGATTTATGTTTTTTTTGGAACACATAATAATGGTTTAATTATGAGGTTGGTGGGATATATATCTCTCTGCAATGCATTGAGTGATGATTTATATCTCATGAGGTAGGCATGACTAGAACGACAATTGATTCCGGTTCAGTAAAACAGGGATGTAATGACAAGTGAATGCAATTCATTAATTTAGGGATAAAACACCATGTAATCCCTTTTTAGTAATGGACTTCATCCACTATTATGGTACTAGAATAAAATCTGTGGCTACTATAGAAATAATATTATGTGTTTAATGGTTTTTAATAATTCAATGTTTTATTCTCATGCTATTTTATCATTATTAATGTTTCACTATGATCTTTCCCTATATATAATGCCAAGATTTATTTTATGACTCTTGGTTTTGATGTTTAAACATTATGATCATGTTTTTACATTCGAATGTTTATGGTTTGTTTTATTTTCTCCATGTATACCCTTACTAAGCATTTGAGCTCACCCTTTTTATTTTCTATTTCCCACATGACCTAAATAATGGGTTTTAGTAAGAAAAAATAGGGGAAGATCATTATGGGATATGTTGAAGATCATTCAAAATTACTAGAAGATTATGTTTCATGTATACAAAGACACTAAACTAATACAGTCCTGGGTGTCTTTTTTTTTGTCTTGTATTAAGTATTCTACAAAATTAATGTAATGTGCATGTATGTCAATCTAAGGTCTATACATTTGGAATCAGAGAGAAGTTTTAGTAATCCATAAGAAACTAGGATGTGAAAACATTAGTGAGATACCTAGAGATATTTCAATGGTATTTATAGGGATGTAACAAATGTTAAGTATAATTATTAGATACAGTCTTATAATTATGGTAACGATCATAATTAACATAGAATTAAACCTAAGATAATAGATATTGAAGGTACTCCACCTTGAATATGTAGTTTTACTTGTATGATTTTGTGCTCTCACATTATTCTTTTTGGGTTTTATACGATAGATGGAACCCGAAGGAATTGTGATAATGATCAATGAACTGTGATATGCAATGATTTTCCTCATAAATAACCGTATTTTATGGGAGATAGAATGAAAAATAATATTTCTATACGTAAAAAATCTATGAATCATTCTAGACTCCCAGATGAGTAGAGAAGGGAACAAAATTATATTGAGTCCTTCATGAGGTAACTTCTACCTTCGTTCAGTGGGTCTTATGATACACTTGTTGCTGAAAAATAGATCAGTACCATTGAAATGATATTTTCCATCCTTCATTGTTCGAAACATTAAAATGTCAACTTTTTTGTCAATATTTTGTAAGGAGAATTATAATAGTGGTGGACTCTAAATAAGAATACAAGGCATCCAGATGAAATCAAATTCATTGAATGGGATGAGATCAAGAGCATACTTAGTAATAAGTTCATCGATCATACTCATTGAAAAAATAAGGAACATGAGTTCCTTGAGCTTAAAAAATGATGATTAATTTATTGGTACATATAATGAAATTTTACAAGAATATCAAGGTATGATTTTCGTTTTATCATGCAACCTAAAAGTAATGTTGATCAATTCTTCATTGGCTTAAAAACAAGTACTCAAAGGGAATTAGCTATAAGAAAATTTATCATCTATGAAGAGATATTGCATTGTTCATTAAATTTATAACTTGATGTTGGTGTTGCATATCCATCTCATGTTTTTAATAAGAAACAAAAGATTGAGTTCAAGTGAGAATCTCAAAACAATAATTAAAAGAAGATAAATGTTTTTTTTCTCAATGTTTTTAAATAATCATGGTGGAGATTGTATTAAAGTTACTAGAAAATGTTTCATGTGAGGAAAATAAGGTCATCAAGCAGTTGAGTGCCGATGTAATGGAAAAAGGTTGCTAATGATGGAAATGGACAAAATACTAAAGAGAACAAAACACTATCACTTCAATGCAATAAGTTCACGGAAGGGGAGATTTATGCTAACCAATTACCTAATCCAATGGTTAATGATGGTTGAAATCAACAACCTCTTAAGGAAAAAGAAAATGGGAAGTCACATGTGATCACTGTTGACGATGTTGAGTTTGAAAAAGAAGTAGTTCAATGGTTTTGTGTTTATGTACTGATATTCCAAAATAGTGTTGTGGAATATCATTTATATTTTTATGGAATATTTGAATATCTTTGGATTTGTATATTATGTTTTTCCATAATTATATGGTACCAGTAACCATGAAAAGTGATTGAAATAATTTTGGAAATTAGATGACATGTTCATAATGAAGGGATATGAATACAGTAATATGTTTTATAGTATCAATGAGCACATGAATGATACAAGGGAAAAGTTATATAATTTTTTGAGTATATTAATTTATTTTATATTTGGTGTATGGAAAGAGTAAATTTTGAAAGAATGCATATTGTAACACGGGTTTTACTGTATAAACCTGAATCCTGACGTACATGGACATTACATTACTTTTGCGGAATACTTAATACATAACAAAAACAGACACAAAAGGACCATAATAGTTTAGTGTCTTTGGAAACATGGAATGTAATCTTCTAATAGTGGTGAATGATCTTCATCATCTCCCATAAAGATCTTCCACTTTTTGTTTCCTTACCTAAAACCTTTTGTTTTGATCATGGGGGAAAATAAAACATAAAAAGGGTCAGCAAAAATGCTTTGTAAGGGTATGAATGGATAAAATAAAACATACCATATACATTTGAACTTAAAAACATGAAAATAATGTTTAAACATAAAAATCTTGAGCAACAACATAAAACATGGAAGTACATAAGGCATAGATCATAATGGAACATAAACCATGGTAAAATAGCATGGGAATAAAATATGTAATTGTGGCTTCCATTAAGCACATGTAATGATTTCCATAGTAGCCAAGGCATTGCTGCCAAAAACCATCGTAGTGGACAATGTCCCATTTTGAATTGAGTTCACTCCTCGTTTCAGTCCTGTAATACTGAACCAGATTAACTTACCATTCCATCCATGTCTATCTCATGAGATATAAAATCTTTACCCAATGCATTGAAGGTAGGTATAGGTCATACCCATCTCATAATAAAATCATTATTACTTGTGCCACAAAATAAACATACATCATTCATAATAACCCAACGAATAAAATGGGTTTCATAAACATTATCCCATAATCTCATAATTCATATAAAATAAATAGATATCATTTAATAATAAGAAAAGTGAAATCATGTAAATCATAGAGACATTATACTTGAAACACACACATGTAAAATAATGTCATCTTAAATAAAAATGGTTTTGATAAAACACTTGAAATGAATTCTTGAGAAAAGTATCCCCTTTTCTTCAAAATCATTTTCTTTTAACAAAATGTCATTAAATTTTAAAAGAAAAGGATTTTGTTGAAAATAGTTATGAAATATTTTGTAGGAAGCTTCATGAAAATAATTCTTTATAAAACTGTAAAAATCCTTTCATACCGTATAACATAAAAAAAATTCTCCTCGTACTTTTGTTGGAAAAGTCAAAAAAGTGCCTCGTACGTAATCAAAAGAAAGATTCCTTACATACCATGTAGTAAAATTCAAAATGGGTAAAAAAGACATTAAAAATACCAAAAAAAAACTTTTAGAAAACTTGGACAAGGTTGAAAAAAATAACCCCAGTAAATACTTACGAATAAGCAATCTCAGTTAAAAATGAGATTTGCAAAATTATCCCTTACCTTAGGTCCGATATGCTTTGTACATATCCGAACCTCCTGTGTAATGATTTAAATAATTTCATTGACTTATTACAGAATCATATTCATTGTTATGATATCATATATGTCTCACTTATGAATTTATATTACCCGTTCTTTTGTAAATTCCATGTTAAAGCAGCGTTTTTGGTAAAATCATTTTATTTATCGTATGTGTTTCGACTTGTCGTTCTAGATATTATTACATATATCATGATTTAAATAATAACAGAATGTAAAAAATGATTTATATATAATATATATTCATCATATACATATATATTATAGATCGATAAAAGGAATAAAATACACCGTTCATAGAGACGGTAGGCCGTACGTACGCATAAACGATGTTTTCGTTTCCCTTTTGAATTGAATGGAATTAAGTAAATGACATATATATATATATATATAAATCCAGTATCATTATCATTTCATATATTTCATTATTATTTTTTATATATACTTTATAATCATTCATGAATAGTAAACATGGAGAGTGAATCACATCGCGTTGTGGAGACGGTAGTCCGTACGTACGCACGAGCGATGATATCATTCCCATGATCGTGAAATTGTATTAATGTGTATGTATAATATTACAGAATCAATATCACTTTACAATAATCATATATATTCATTACTTTCACCATTATACCCATCCATGTATGGTGCTGGTGGAAAATAGATTACACCATGGCGTGGAGACGGTATTCCGTACGTACGCACACGCGGTGATTTCGTTTTCCGTTGGATGGATAGATGGTAAAATATGGTTGTTTTATACTTATAATAAAATATCATTATTTTTTTTATACTTATTTTATAACCTCATAATGAAACAACTAGAAAAGAAGAAGTGGAAGAAGAAATAATGTTGAAAGAATCGGTAGTGGACATTACCTCTTCTTTGAAGCGCATCATTGAGACCTCCTCTTAGGGAAATTACATTCGTCTTTGAAGAATAACAGGACCTCTAGGATGTTTCTAGGGAAGTGGAGAATTGAATTTGGCAGGGGTTGGCCGAGCATGAAGGCTCAAAGTTGTGTGAGGAAGAGAGGGAGGAGGTTCCCTTTTATAAGGGAGGAGAGGGGTACCTTTGGAATAACTAAAAATATTATTTTATTATAAAGTCAAATTCGGTTTTTAATAGCTCCGAATTGATATATTTCGAAGCTAAGGTGGGGAGGAGTCGAAATACTCTCATCCAATAGAATTTAGACAAGATTAGGTCATTATATTAACCTTATCTTTTTTATTTAACTCTTAGTTAATTAGATTGACATTTACCATGTCACTTTGTATTTTTATATTATATAGTTAATAAACTTACCATATACATCCAATAGACCCCCCAAGTGGTCCATTAATGATACAACTATAATGATATAAGTATCATGGACGAACTTTAGATTTTGAGGAATATAATAACAATTAATAATATAATATTTTTTTAAAAAACTATATTGTGTCAATCTTGACACTAGTTGGTAAATGATTTTTGAGAAAATAAAAACAGAATGATTAGTTCGAACAAAATTAACTAAATCAATACTAACATGTCATATTAAAATAGAAAATTATTGGAATTCATAAAAAGTCTCAAATTTCAATTACTTGGGTATTTATAACATCAATTATGTCAATATTTCATAAATAGGATAATTACTGCATCATCATAGTTTCATAAATAAATTAAATTATTTTAAGTCTAAAAATTACAAATAAAATACCATTATGTTGGAAAAAATTTTATATTTCTAATGAATATTTATAGTTGAATTTATCTTATGTATAACCCTATATTAAAAATGCATTTGTTATTAAACATTGATTTTAACTATTTTAACCCTTCTTTATATAAATTGATAATAAATGTCCTAATCAAATCCAAGTGGGCCTAAATGGTCATATTTTATTCCGAAGGCTGTTTTTGGTCTTATTACATTTATCCAATAGAATTAGGACATGTGTTAGGGTAATAATAATAACACTTTTACCCTTAATTACCCTATTTACTATTAACCGTGGTAAAAAAAAGTAAAAAGTTACTATTCGCCAAAAATTATTTTCATCTCATTGAACCACATTTTAGTCCTTGATATTAATCGTGTCTCTCGGATTTTCAAAATTCCACTCACAGAAGCGGTAAAATTATATTTTATGAAAAATTCAGTTTTTTTAACTACCACTTAGTGGTTTCACTATTCATCAAAAAAATGAAAGTTTGCAGAAAAATACCAAAAATTAGGCCTAATATATATTTGATATTATGAATTCAAAAATTATTTCTATTTTATCAAATTCAAAACAAATCAGTTACATTAACTAATTTAAAAATTAATTCTTGTCGTCAAAACAAATAGCGTGTTTTTAAGAGATAGTAATTATCAAAAGATTGACACTTGTTTATAACTGGTTTAAATGTTAAATTACATCGAATGACCATCATTGTATTAAATTGTAAAAATATATTCGAAATATAATTTAAAACCACTCAAATTAATAATTTATCACTATTAATTGTTTCGATTAAAAAAGTTGTTTTTAATTAAAATTTAGTAATTTTAACTATTCATCAGAATATGAAAGTTATCCGAAAAGTACCAAAATTTCTCCTTAAGATAATTTCGATATTCTGAATCCAAAAATGATGTCCATTTTGAAATATAAAATTTATAAAATTTCAAAAAGTGGGTATTACTATTCATAACGGCTAGTTCATAATAATATTATAATAATATCTCATTTAGTGAAACTCAGTATTGCGTACTACACACTCTATCGTGGAAGGTCTCAATTGTGTGTAATGCAAGCCAAGTCAAGGATGTTTGTAGTGAAATCTACTTTTGTCGTAGCTTACAACACAAGACATCAATAAAATTTAAAATTATATTTTTCATAAAATCTCATTGTGTTACATTCTACCCCCCTTAAAATAAATTCCGCCCTCGAAATTCGTCGGGGGTTATAAATGGTATACTACTCAAAAGTTTCTTTAATAGAAACCCACATCGTAAAAAGGAATACCAAACCATGGTTTTAAAAACTAATGTATGAAATGTAAAGGTTACCCAAATTAACTAATCACTGGGTTTCTACATTGGAGAACATAGGTGAAAATATGGATATGGAAGAGAAATCTAACCATCATGTTCTGATGGAGAGTGGTAGAGAACATGGATATGAAAAATACAACAATCACAAAGCCATAAATTTGTGATGATCTAGGGTACCATCTGATTCATCATATATAAGGGCACTAGGACAACATTTTGGTTTTCAATATCATTTCCCAAAAGTTGAAGAATTTGAATTAGAATAAATACTTACTTTATTTTGGTACAATATCACTGTTGTTCATGCGTTGAACAATTTCCACTTCATCTATTAAAGAAATGAAGTTGAATTTATTATTCGTGAAGAGTTAGTAGATCATGTGATAGAATGAAGGGTCATTCCATCTCTCTCAAACAAAAGGTTGGCAAAAGTTATTAAATAAAAATTAGTCGATCTATAATGAGATTAATCATATATAGTTCCTAAAATGGACGTATACATCATATATCATACTTCTTAATATAATAAAACTAGTTCCAACTAAACAAGGACTTCATGTTGGCTAGTGGTAGGCGATAAAGGCCAGTCGCACTTCTGTTTTGGGTTTGATTCCCACAGCCTTGTCCGACGGGATGGGTTGTCGCCCGTCCTGTAGGTTTTCCTTTTTCTAAAACTACATTACAATAAAATCCCATCAGTAATATAAAAAAAATTTCTATCATTAAAAAATACTAACATATGTCCAACATAATCCATTCCAATCTTTAGGCTTATCTAAAATACTTCGGTCCAAGATCATAGTATAAAGAAAACGATTACTTGAAATGTCATCAACCAAGCATGTGAATACCATCATTTATCCACCATATATCTTGTTGGTCACATTCCAATCATGTGAATACCTTAATCATGTATTCTCTTGAAAAAATGAATACCCATTAAACCTTAGTGAAAAAATGAATGATACCAAAATTCATAAATTCTATATACTCAAACCATGATATAACCTTCTCATTATATCAGTCATGAGCTCATGAATACTGTCAAACATTTCATTTTCTCCTTATCCCTTCATTATGAGCATATCATCTTCTTTCCCAAAATATCTCAATCACTTTCCATGGTTACAGGTACCATAAAATTATTGAAAACCACAATAGACCAATACATAAATATTCCAATATTCCACGATACTATATACAACATTATTTTGGAATCCCATTACATAAACACTTAATCATTCCCCCACATCATTGTCATATACAGCATCGCCAATAGTTATTTCATGTGTCTTCCCTTTTTCCATTGCCTTAAGTGGTTTCTCATATCGATCATCACTTACCCTTGGATTAGGGTATTTATTATCATAATGCCCCGTTTCCTTACATTTGAAGCATTAATGTGTCGGTGGTGCGTTCTCTGCAGTCTTTTCATTATTCACATCATTAGCTACCCTTTTTCCATTACTTCGACACTCAGCTGCTCGATGAACTTATTTTCCACACTTAATACATTTTCTAGTCCCTTTAAGACAATCTCCACCATCTTCTTTCCACACTTTGATCATAAGGAAACATTCATTATAATTTCACAATTATATTGAGATTTATCCTTGAACTCCATCTTTTGTTTCATGTCAAAACCATGAGATGGATATGTAACACCAACTTCCATTTCTACCTTGATAGCACAACACACAATTTCTTCATAGCTACTGGAGTCACTTATAGATAATTCCCTTCGAAGACTTGGTTTTAAGCCACTGAAGAATAATTCAACTTTACTTTCAGGTTGGATGATAAAGCTAGATGCATACCTTGCAAGCCTTGTAAAATTCTCTTCGCATATACCAACCGATTCATCATCCTTTTTATTTAGATCAAGAAACTCATTATCCCTCTTCGTACGAAGAATATGAGGGAAGTACTTATTGAAAAATATGTTCTTGAACTCGTCCCATTCCATGGACTCAATTTCATCTCTTGGCCTCGTATTCTTGATAAGATTCCACCATTGATCAGCTTCACCTTCGAAATGATATACTTCTAAGATAAATTTATCATGTTCAAGACATTGAGGAACTGAAAATATCTTTTCAGTGGTACTGATCCATTGTTCAGCAACAAGTGGATCAGAAGACCCATTGAATGAAGGTGGACGTTTCCTCATGAAGGACTGAATAGAATATTGTTCCCTTCTCTACTCATTTGGAAGTCCAGAATGATTCATAGCTTGTGTAAGTACAGAAATAAGATTTTGAACTCCATATCCCATAACATTTGTTTGTTCAGGAGGAAAATCATTGCATTTTCCATTGCATTGATCAACACGGTTCCTTCGGATTCCAACCATCGTCTAAAACCCAAAAAGAATAGTGTGAGAAGTAAAAATCGTGCTAGGGAAAACAACATAATAAAGGGGGGTACCATCAATATCTAACAACTTAGGTTTAATTCTAAGATTGTTAGTTCAATTCCAGGACTATAACCTATACTTATACATAACCTTAGGGACATCCCTAGACATACCTTAGAAATATATCTAGGGATCTCAATAAAGTTCTCGCATCCTAGTTTCCAAAGGTTGACTAATCCTTACCTCTGATACCAACTGTAGATAACCGAAGCCTGATAAACATGGACATTACATTACTTTTGTGGAATAATTAATACATAACAAAAACAGACACACAAGGACGGTAATAGTTTAGTGTCTTTGAAAACATGGAACGTAATCTTCTAATCTAGGTGAAAGATCTTCAACATATCCCATAAAGATCTTACACTTGTTGATTCCTTACCAAAAACCTTTCTTTTTATCCTAGGTGAAAATAAAACATAAAAAGGGTGAGCTCAATGGATCAGTAAGGGTAAGCATGGATAAAATAAAACATACCATATACATTTGAACTTAAAAACATGAACATAATGTTTAAACATCAAAATCATGAGCAACGACATAAAACATGGAAGTACATAAGGCATATATCATAATTGAACATAAACCATGATAAAATAGAATGGGAATAAAACATGTAATTGTGGCATTAATTAATCACATGTAATGATTTCCATAGTAGCCAAGGCATTGCTGCCAAGACCATCTTAGTGGACAAAGTCCCATTCTGAATCGAGTTCACTCATCGTTTCAGTCCTGTAACACTGAACCAGATTAACTTATCGTTCCAGCCATGTTTATCTCATTAGATTTAAAATCATTACCCAATGAATTGGAGGGATATAAAGGTCCCACCCATCTCATAATTAAATCATTCTTACTTGTGCCAAAAAATAAACATACATCATTCATAATAACCCAACGAATAAAATGGGTTTCATAAACATCATCCCATCGTCACAGAATTCATATAAAAGAAATAAATATCATTTAATAATAAGAAGAGTGAAACCATTTATATCATAGAGACATGATACTTGAAACATACACATGTGAAATAATGTCATCTTAGATGAAAATGGGTTTGATAAAACACTTGATATGAATTCTTGAGAAAAGTATCCTTTTTTCTACAAAATCATTTTATTTTAACAAAATGTCATGAAATTTTAAAAGAAAATTATTTTGTTGTAAATAATCATGAAATATTTTGTAGGAAGCTTCATGAAAATAAGGCTTTATAAAACCGTAAAAATCATTTCATGCCGTGTAAGTAAAAAAACATTCTCCTCGTACTTTTGTCGGAAAAGTCAAAAAAATGCCTCGTACATAAAAACACAAAATATTCCTTACATACCATGTAGTAATATTAAAAATGGGTAAAAGGAAATTAAAAATACATAAAAAACTTTTTGAAAACATGGACATACATGATAATAATAATCCCAGTAAATACTTACGAATAAGTAATCTTGGATAAAAATGAGATTTGCAAAATTATCCTTTACCTTAGGTCAGATATGCTTCGTACGTATCCGAAACACCGGTATAATGATTTAACTAATGTCATTGACTTATTAAAGAATCATATTCATTGTTATGGTATCATATATGTTTCACTTATGACTTTATATTAACCGTTATTTTGTAAATTCCATGTTAAAGCAACGTTGGGGGTAAAATCATTTTATTTATCGTATGTGTTTCGACTTAGCATTCTTGACATTATTACTTATATCCTTATTTACATAATTCCATAATTTAAAACATGATTTATATATAATATATATTCATCATATACATATATATTATAGATCGATAAAAGAAATTAAATACATCGTTCATGGAGACGGTAGGCCGTACGTACGCTTGAACGCTGTTTTCATTTCCTTTTTTGAATTGAATGGAATTAAGTAAATGACATATATATATATATATACATAAATCCAGTATAATTATTATGTCATATATTTCATTATTATTCATTATATATACTTTATAATCATTCATTAATGGTTAACATGGAGAGTGAATCTCATCGCGTTGTGGAGACGGTAGTCCGTAAGTACGCACGAGCGATGATATCATTCCCAAGATCGTGGAATTGTATTAAAGTGTATTTATAATATCAAAGAATCAATATCACAATAAAATAATCATATATATTCATTACTTTCACCATTATTCCCATCCATGTAAGGTGATGGTGGAAAATAGATAACACCACGGTGTGGAGACGGTATTCCGTACGTACACACGCGCGGTGATTTCGTTTTCCTTTTGATGGATAGATGGTGAAATATGGTTGTTTTATACTTATAATAACATATCAGTATTCTATTGATACTGATTTTATTACCTCATAATGAAAAAACTAAAAAAGAAGAAGTGGAAGAAGAAATACAGTTGAAAGAATCGGTAATGGACATTACCTCTTCTTTGAAGCGCCTCTTTGAGACCTCATATTAGGGCACTAAAATTGGTCTTTGAAAAAGACCAAGACCTCTAGGATGTTTCTTGGGAAGTGGAGAAGAGAATTTGGCAGGGGTTGGCCGAGCTTGAAGGCTCAAAGTGGTGTGAGAAAGAGAGGGAGGAGGTGCCCTTTTATAAGGGAGGAGAGGGGCACCTTTGGAATAACTAAAAATATTATTTTATTATAAAGTCAAATTCGGGTATTAATAGCTCCAAATTGATATATTTAAAATATAAGGTGGGTATGGGTCCAAATACTTTCATTCAATAGAATTTATACAACTTTAGGTCATTATATTAACGTTATTCTTTAGTTTTAACTCTTATTTAATTATATTGACATTTTGCATGTCACTTCGTATTTTTTTATTATATAGTTAATAATCATACCATATACATCCAAGAGACACCCAAGTGGTCCATTAATTATACACCAATCATGATATAAGTATCTTGGCCGATCCTTAGATTTTACGAATATAATAACAATTAATAATATTATATTTGTTTTGAAAACTATTTTATGTCAATTTTGACAGTATTTGGTAATTGATTTTTGTGAAAATGATAACAGAATTATTAGTTCGAAAATAATTAATTAAATCAATACTAACATGTCATATTAACATATAATATTATTTTAATTCATAAAAAGTCTCAAATTACATTTATTTGGTAACTTATAACATCAATTATGTCAATATTTCATTAATAGGATAATTACTACATCATTATTGTATAAAAAATATATTAAATTATTTTTACGTCTAAAAATTACAAATAAAATACCATTATGTTGTAAATCCTTTTAGATTTCTAGTGACTATTTATAGTTGAATTTATCTTATGTATAACCCTATATTAGTAATGATTTTGTTATTAAAATTTGATTTTAACTATTTTAACCCTATTTAAATAAATTGATAATAAATGTCCTAATCTTATCCAAGTAGGCCTAAATGGTCATATTTTATTCCTATGGTTTTATTTTAGTCAAATTACACTTATCCAATAGAATTAGGACATGTTTTATGGTAAAAATAATAACACTTTTACCATTAATTACCCAATTTACTTTTAACCGTGGTAAAAAAAGTAAAAAGTTACTATTCACCAAAAATTATTCTCATCTCATTGAACCAAATTTTAGTACATGATATTAACAGTGTCTCTCGGATTTTTGAAATTCCACTCACAGAAGCGGTAAAATTAAGTATTATGAAAAATTCTGTTTTTTTAACTACCACTTAGTTGTTTCACTATTCATAAAAAAATAAAAGTTTTCAGAAAAATAAAAAACATTAGGCCTAAGCTATATTTGATATTATTAATTCAAAAATTATTTCTATTTTATCAAATTCAAAACATATCAGTTACATTAAGTAATTTAAAAATTAATTCCCGTCGTCAAAACAAAAGGCGTGTTTTTAAGAGATAATAACTATCAAAAGATTGACATTTGTTTATAACTGGTTTATATGTGAAATTAAATCCAATGTCCAATATTGTATTAAATTGTAAAAATATATTCTAAATATTCTTTAAAACCACTCAAATTAATAATTTATCACTATTAATTATTTCGATTAAAAAAGTGGTTTTTAATTAAAATTTAGTAATTTTCACTATTCATCAGAATATGAAAGTTATCTGAAAAGTACCAAAATTTCATCCTGAACTAATTTCGATATTCCGAATCCAAAAATGAAGTCTGTTTTGAAAGATAAAATTTATAAAATTTCAAAAAGATGGTATTACTATTCATAACGGCTAGTTCATAATAATATTATAATAATATCTCATTTAGTGAAACTCGGTATTGCGTACTACACACGCTATCGTGGAAGGTCGCAATTGCGTGTAATGCAAGACAAGTCATGGATTTGTGTAGTGCAAGCTCCTTTTGGTGTAGCGTACAACACAATACATCAATAAAATTAAAAATAATATTTTTCATAAAATCTCGGGGTGTTACATCTATGGTAATTTATGTTATTATAGTATTTCAATGGAATGCATAATTAAGTCCTTCAAATTTTTGGAATGTGACCAAAAATATTTATATTTTGATATATGGGGCATAAATGAAGGTATTCACATTCTTGTTATATGGATTTTCTAGTAATTGTTTTCATTGAATTGTGAGATTGGAAAGAAGTATTTTAGATATGTATAAATGTTGGAATGGATTAATTTTGACATCAGATATTATTATTTTTAATTCTAGAACATTTTTTATTATTTCTGGAATGTTATAACAGTATAGCATTAGAATAAGAATAACACACAAGATGGGCAACAAACTGTCGCATCAGACAAGGTTGCAAGAATCAAACCCACAATCGAAGTGTCGCATGTCTCTATTTCATACCACTAACCTATAAGAAGTCCCTAGTATGTAAAAATTAGTTTTGTTTTATTATGTGGTAATATAGATGATGTGTAAGTCCATTTTTTGGAACCATATATGATTAATCTCACCATATATGGACTTATGTATATTTAATAGCTTCTGATATCATTTTTGGGATAATGATAGATAGAATGACCTATGATTATATCGTATGATCTGATAATGCTTCATGATTCACAAATTCAACTTCATTTCTTCAAATAGGAGAAAAAGTGGAAATTGTCCAGGGAACGACCATGAATGATGTTACACCAAAAACATATATGTATTTTTCCTTATGAAAAAAATCATAAATTTAGGAAAATAAACATCAAAAATTTTAACCCAGTACCCTCTTATCTGATGAATTATATGGTCCTTTAAAATATCATAGATTTATGGAATTATGGTAGTTAACTTTTTCCAAACCTTATTCTCTATCATAATCTATCAGAACGTGATGGTTAGATTTCTCTTCCATATACATGTTTTTACTTCCCACATATGTTCTCCTATGTAAAAACCAAGTGATTAGTTACTTTTTTTAATCGTTACATTTCTAACCTTCTATTTCAAAGTTATGTGTTATTATTTCTTTTTTATGATGTGGGTTTCCTTGAAAAAAACATTTAAGTAGAAAACCATTTATATCCCCGACGAATTTTGGGGAAAAAATTCTTATTAAAGGGGATAGAATGTAACAACCTAATATTTTATGAGATATATTATTTTAATTTATTTTATGTATTGTGTACTACACAACAAAAAAATTATATTTCACTACATGAAACAATCTATTATATTACAGTATATGGAACAATATTCTTGGCTTTTGTTGCACCCAATTTCATGTTCTTTTGATTGAATTGATTTCACACAACACTGAGTTTAAATTTTGTTCAATTTATAAATGAATGATTTTTTTGATTAAGTTATACACAAAACCAAAGTAATCTTTGACTATACGCAACACTAACTTGTCTTGCGTTACTTGAAAGAGAGACCTTCAATGATTGATGAAGTTGTACGCGATACTATGTTTCATTAAACAACCACATATTATTATTTAAATGGGATTTAAGCTATCAATTATGAATAGTATTAACCACATTTTTCATTTCATATGAAATTATCATTCATCTTACAAAGGATATGAGAACAAAATCAATATTTCAACTAATAGAACAATTTTTTAAAAAAATGCATTTTCCTCCTTTTGATGTAGCACCAATTTTAAATATAGTTTTTCACAATTTTATCATTTAGATATGAAAATATAAAATTATTCATTTGAAGGTGGACAAAAATATTATTTTGGATAAATTTTGGATATTTTTATGATAACATTCATATTTTGATAAATAGTAAAAATAAGATAATTTTTAGGTGAAAAAACATTATTCATCAAAATAATTTATTTGGGTAAAATATATTATTGAATGTTTTTAATGTATAAATTGAATATATTTTTTTAGTTTAAGACAATTTAATTAATTTTCATTAATTTTACATTTAATTCATATGTAAAAAAACTTCAATCTTTTTGCAATGTTTGAAACGAAAACCTGTTTTTTTACCACAAGATTAATTTTAAATTAATTAATGCCACATCTGTATTTTGAATTTGGAAAAAAGGAATACATATTTTTAATTATATGCATCAAATTTCCTAAATATTTACTTTATATTTTTTAGACATTGTGAATAGTAATTTCAGTATTTATTTTATTTACCATGGTTAAAACGTTAAATTTGGTAAATAAGGGTAAAAAATTAATATTATAATAATACTAAACTACCCTAAAACATGCCCTTATACTATTGGATGAGATATGTTAGACCATGGGAATCCTTGAGATGATTTTGTCATGCCATGTATTTATTTGGATGTGAAAATGACAATTTATTAGATTTAATTTAATGTAAAGATAATTATAACCAAAACATATACCTTTTACAAAATCGATTTTAATATTGGTTATATAATATATATCTATGTCTATAAATAGCCATTGGAAATAAAAAAATATTTCCTACATCATTGAATTTTATTTATAATTTTTAGACATTAGATAAATATATTTATTTATGACACAATTATGATGTAGTGATTACCTCATTAATGAAATATTCAAATAAATCAAATTATAAATATTTAAATAAATTTAGTTTAAATATTTTGATGACATCCATGAATTTTTTGGATGAAATTTACATATTAGGGACCATTTAAATAATCTTATTATGTAATAAGGTTGTTATAAATTTTTTGAAAAATCACATATGAATAGTATCTAAAATTTACATAATTCATAAATTAAAACAAATTTTTTTTTAAATGATACTGAATTACTAAAACAATAAGATTTATAAAAATGGTTAAAATAAGTCCAATATTGCATAACTAATTGTTTTGGGTCGTCTGACATGATATAAAAATTACATTAACCAATAATATGTAATTAACATGATATCATTGTAAGATTAAAATGGTTAAAGTAAGGGTAAAACAAAAAAAATACATGTAAAAAAATATTCAAAACATGTGAAAAATTTAATTGATGATATTTATTAGAAATAAAGTTATCTCATATTATAATTAAATATGTTTTGGAACATTCAAATCGATATTTAATTTTAATAAATTAATATTTTGGAACATTCCTAAAGTGCCCCTCACCTCTCCTCTAAAAAGGAACCTCCTCCACCTCCTCTTCTATCCATTTTGAGCCTTCATGCTCTGAAATACCCTTCCTATATCACTTATAAAATCCCCTATTAAGAATATAAATTTTCTGGTATTCTAAAATGAACAACTCTAGTGCCCTAAGAGGAATTTAAAGGAGTCACGTCAAGGATGAGGTAATCTCTTTTATCGATTATTTCGAATTTCTATCTTCATAAACTTCCTCTTATTTAGTTGTTTAATTATAATTAAATAACCCCATTATCAATAATATTATTATAATTTATTATAAATATGAAACATATCTATTTCTCCATCTATACATCCTACAAAAAATGAAATCAATGCGCATGCGTACGTACGACTTACCGTCTCCACACCGTAGTGTAATCTGATTTTCACCACCACCATACTTGGATGGGTATAATGGTAGAAATAATATATATATATGATTATTATTACATGATAATAATTCTGATATACTATACACTATCCACTTCAATACCATTCAATAATTTTGGGAAGTATATTTCTTCTAAGGCATACATACAGATTACCATCTCCATGATAAGATGAGATTCATTCTCCATGTTAACCATTCAAGAATTATTATAATGTATATAATAAATATTCATGAAATATATGAAATTATAATTCTATAGTTTATATATATGTGTGTGTGTGTGTGTGTTTCATTTACTTACATCCATCCAATTCAAAAAGGAAACGGAAATAGCGTTCATGCATACAAACTACCTACCATCTCTATGAATAGTGTCTTCTATTTGTTTTATCTATCTATTATATATATATATATATCTTTATATAATGAATATATAATATATATAAATCATGTTTTAAATTATGTATGTATTTAAACATGATCTATGTAATCATATGATGAATAAAAAGTCCAAACATGTAAAATAAATGAAATGAATATTACCCAAAATGTTAATTTAACATGGAATTGAAAAATTAACGGGTAATATAATGTCTTAAGTGAATCATATATGGTGTCAAAAATATTATTATGGTCATGTTACAAGTTAATAATATGTTTAAACCCCCTATACAGGAGTTTTGGACTCATATGAACGAAATCAGACCTAATGTAAGGGATAATTTTACAATCTCATTTTTATCAGAGATTGTTTATACATATGTATTTTCTAGGGATATATTTATTATCCATGTCCATATTTTATAATATTGTTTCATAAATTTTTTACTATTATTATATGTATCTTTAAATCCATTTATATCCATTTTTTGACTTTTAATATGTGATATGGAAGGAATCATTCTTGTGTTTACCATATGAGTTATTTTTGACTTTTTCCGTAAAAGTATGAGGAGAATGTTTTTTAAATTATATAGCATAAATGGATTTTTAATCTTTCAAAAAGCATTATTTCCATGAATAATACTTTATATGTTTTCATGTTTATTTTCAATTAACATCTTTTCTTCTATAATTTAATGACATTTTGACAAATGAAAATATTTTTTAAGAAAAAATAATATTTTCTCAAGAACTAAGTTCAACTGTTTTACCAAAATTATTCTCCATCTAATATGATAAAGGATTGTGGTTCTATATATATTATTAATCTTATATGATTTTGTTCTAACGGAATTATTTTTATGATGTCCATTTATCTTATATGGATTATGTTATAATGTCATGATGTTTAACGATGTAATTTTATTACTTGGGTTATGCTATTATGTATAATTTCAGTTTTTGTAGAGAACATAAAAAATGGATTAATTATAATATGGGTGGGACCTGTATCTCTACCCAATGCATTGGGTAATAATAAATATCTTATGAGATAGAACTGATTGGAACTACATGTAAATTCAGTTTAGTAATATAGTTCTAGAAAGACATGTAAATCTATTCAGCAATATAGGGATAAAATGGAAAGTAAACCCGATTAAGTAATAGACTTCATCCACTATGATGTTCTTCGCGGTAATCCCTTTTCAACTATGGAAATAATATTACATGTTTAATGGTTTTACATAATTCCATTTTTTATTCCCATTCTATTTTATCATGACAAATGTACATTTATGATCGTTCCTTATGTACTGCAAGGATTATTTTTTATATCTCATGATTTTGATATATAATTATTATGTTCATGTTTTGACCTTCAAAAGTTTATAGTTTGTTTTATTTTCTCCATGTTTACCCTTACTGATCATTTCAGCTCACCGTTTTTATGTTCTGTTTTCCACAAGACATAAATAATGTTTTAGGTAGGAAAAAAAGTGGAATATCCTTATGGGAGATGTTTAAGATTATTCCCCATGATTAGAAGATTATGTTATTTGTTTCCAAATACACTAAACTAATACGGTCATTGGGTGTCTGAATTTTTCATTTATTACGTATTCTAAAAAAGTAATATAATTTTCATGTACATCATGCTTGGGTCACCACCATACCCTTCACCACATCCAACCACTATAGTATCCTCTCTCTAAATAAGGGAACTAAGTACCTGAACTATTGTAGGCACATTGATCAAGAGTTGGACTATTACCTCACCACATAATACTAAATAATTATAAGAGATCCTATAAGAAACCATAACTACTGAAAACATTATTGAACCCTTTGTTATAGAGTCATACTAAGTATGATATTGTGAAAAATTATCCCCAACCATGCATGACGTGGAACCCAACATTAGGTCATTATGGGGAATAAGACCCAAATAGATGAGAAATATCCATATATTATTATTAAAAAGGATGAAAACCATTCATAAATATAGAATATAGAGCGTGGACATATCCCTCTATATTATTTCGAAAACTATTATTACAGTCTCGTGGAATTAGGAACATTTTGAAATAGCACGTCCGCTTCATATGAAGACTATCAAAATATAATAATGGTGAATAGAGGACATGAGTTGGAATATAACTGCACTCCCAATGGAAAATATTTCTATAATATCAATCATGTTTTAATACCCCATGAAAACAACATGGGGAAATGGATAGAAATACATATATTCTTTCAGACATCATGAAATGTTTTTTATATATCACAATAGAAGCATCATAGTATGTTATTTGGTATATCCACTTAATTTATAAGGATTTAGCTTAAAAACAGCCTATATACAACATTGAAAAATATTTTTAGTGTCTTCTAGTAGATACCGAAGAGGGGGTTCATTTCCCTACTCCCCTTAAAATAGAATGTCAACATCATCTAAAAGAAATAGTGAAGTAATATCATATTATCACATCAATCAACAAGGTCTGTCATTATTTAATCATAGAGGATGATAACTGTGAATAGATACCCACTCCACTTATTTCTAATGGAGAATAGTGAGGAACCTATTCATCCTTTAAAATTCATACACATATTTCATCCTGTTTTGATGGAATATATCAGTATATTCTACTCGGAAATAGTGGGTCTGCCCATATTTATTTCCATCATATAGAAGAATTCAATAAGAATATATATTCAAAGTGGTAATCATAAAAAATCCTATATAAGAAGTTCATAAATTGTATGTAAGGAGAGTATTCAAAAAGATATCTCATTAAGGGAATAAAATGACTAAAGATAACGAAAAATACATCATTGATCATAATTGATATGCTCAGGACCATATAAAACAAGTCTTTGGTGGAATGTGAGTCTTCTAACTCCAAATTAGAATATGATATTTGATTTAACAATATATTTTCTCTCTGTTATGCTATAATCATGATGTATAGATATCATTCATAGAACAATATCCTTAATGGTCCTCCATATTGAAATAGAAATATCAGTCATGATATCTCAGCCCATGAGTTTGATAAAAAATGTATTCCATACAATAATGTGATTAAACTGAAATAATACCCAACCCTTGGAAACTCATTGATAGATAACCATTAAGGTCCTCCCTATGGATTCTATGTTCATAGACACCGTAAAGATCCTTAACGTGATGAAAATTCAACATGATATGATGTTCCCCTATTATTGATTTTACATTAAGAGTTTTCTCCTATAATTTGATGCTTAAATATTCTATGTTGATTTGAAAACATCCTAAACTCAAATATGTGTTATTTTCTCTCCTTCACTATATTTTTTGGAGATATGGTGGCTTTAAAAAAAACTTTCTCAATGAATATTCCTTCACAATGAAATGAACTTTAGAAAATCATTCAATTTAGGTAATTAAATTATAAAAGCACACTGTTGCCAAAAAATGTTGATGAATTCTCCCTGTTATATGATTAAGAAATAATTTTTATGTTGAAATAACTGATTAAGGAAAATAATTCAATTGTTTTATTTCCCTTTGAATCCCTCTGACACAACATCTAGATGGTGTAGACAGAGGATTTCATTTCTTTTTATGGAACATATGTGTGTTATTCTTTATTAATTAATATTCATGTTCAAACCGTATAAATAACATAACATCTATATTTATTCTATAATAAATATCTATCATCATATTGATATGGATGGTTACCTGATTACCTAAAATTTATGAATATAGAAACATTTTAATAATAAAAAAATTACTCACATCCTAAAATAAACTTATTATAAAATAAGTAAATATCTATATGATGTGTGTAACCAGAGATATAGAGAATGTGTTAAATTTTTATTTCTCCCAATCTTCACAATAACATCATCCCCCAAATTGGATATCGTGCAATATTATTAAAATGGGGGAGTTTCAAATACAATATTTTTCAATAGATAAAAATTCCATCCAATAAATATTACTACTTTTAGTGAGGAAAATTGATACAACCAATGGGACATGGATATAGATAATCTCATTATATATGAATATAAAAATATGGTTGATGTAACTAAATGGGGAACGGTAGAGTCACCAAGTAATGATAAAATATCTATATATTTCATTTCCCAATTTGAAGACATATTACTCCTATATTGTTCTTGGTAAAGGAATACTAAATAATAAAAATTGAAATAGTATTAGTTTTTTCAGCTATCAAGGTGAAGATCCCACCTTTAATGATAAACATATTTTTTTCAACCACTTCCACCCCATGGATCCTCAAATCATTAACAACTTAAAGTAGTTGAAGTAGTATAATTAATTTGACCCCATACATTAACGATGGAAGAATTTTTACCACCTACTTATATGATGTGATTATTTCTTTTGATGGGTCGTGAACTCATGAAACAAGGACTCATACCATTTCCTCCATTATATGAAAAACACCTATATTTTTTTGACATTATTAGAATGGATGGTTGGGGATTAGCTTTGGATCATGATAAATATAACACTTATAGGGGTATTTCTATGGAAAAATAATCATCCTGAAATAGTTTGTAATAAAAATTGTTTCTCTACAAGAGGGGATATGAAAGATTATTCTAATGCGAATTTTTAAGAGTTTACTAGTAATGAATATTTCCTTACTTACTCAGTTGAGGATGTAATAATTCTTAAATCTTGATATTCATTGATAAATTTTATTAGTGATAATCAAGTAGAGAAAAGAATATAAGACATTGATTCCAATGCATATAATAAAGGAAATTGACACTAATAAATGGTTTCTATAAAAAAGGTATGTGAAACTAACATTTGAGGTAATCCTAGAACCTAGTATCTCAAAAATATTAGGTTGAAATACCTTTACATGTTTTTTCATTGGATAAAGTGATGGTTTTTTTGTATTATATTCAGAACAAAATGAGTTTGTTATACTCTCTTCAGAATAGAATTTTATGCATAATAAGTCTATGATATATAATATAAAAAAAATAAATGATAAATTACTCCAAATAAATATTCCTACTCATTAAAACCTTCAAGAAGAATAAAATATTTCTCTATTCACTCACCATGTGGGATTCACTCAAGCCACAAGAGCAAAGTTTGACCACCTTGATAGCTATGGGTATTGTCAAAAAGTTTACATGAACTGTGTATTTTATAAATATGTTGAGTTTTCTCTATTGTAGTAGAGGATTACCCCATTTTGATAAATTTAGTAAGGTTTAACATGAATATTATGACAAAACCCAATATTTAAGGGGAAACCACCTCAATCTAATCCTATAAATCATGATCATGGTTAACCAAGAGAATATTTCATCTATAGATTCTTAGAACTATTGATCATCTCACTACTGAAATAGGGTCCATATAATGATGTCATCTGAAATTATATTCTAAGGAGAAACAATACATTTAATGGGTGGATAACACTCCTCTTCATTGTTTTGAGATTCCAATATCCATATCCTAAAATGGTAAGTGTGATCCAAATAGCACATGAGACATTTTTTTTCTTGGTGTTGCCTTATGATGGGTACAATTTGGAAGAATGTGGTAGAAAAACTCAGACGATTGCGGAATGAACTAGAGGGTATGGCCTTAATCTGGTATATTAGTTTCTAGAATTGTATATCATAATATAGTAATACCTTCATTGTTAGTCCCTCTATCATTCATGTTATATTCTAAGAAAGATAATGATCACTGACGTCTAAAACTGAGTTTTTTTTGAAAATAATGGGGCCCCAAAATTGATAACCAAATGGACGGTTCTAACATTAATATTCAATTTGTATCGCCCCTGAGATAAAATACTAGAGAATTATATAGAGATTCATTTTGATGAGTTGTGGGAAATTTTAATTTCATTGAGGTACCTATTTATATTTTAGGAGTTTTCAGCTATGGAATAGTGTCTAGCGGATTCCCTTTAGATGCATAAAACTAAATATTTGTAGATTCCTACTCTATACAGATGAAATGGATATAAAATAAATATTTAACACTATCATGATTAAACTCTCACAAACATTCATTATGTTTCTTAGGAAGGATCTATATAATATAAAATAACCTATATAGAAGAAAAAAAGAACACCACCCACCAGTGTAAATTCATGGAAGGAGAAAGGGTTACTATTGAATGAGGATAAATTAAATAAATCCTAGTGTATAAAAAAATTCTCCTTGAGACATCATCATATAAATTGAAAACAATATCTTCAATCTGATTGATTCTCGTATGATTGATTCTACTACGCATAATGTTCATCTTTACTATTTCCCTTTCAGTTGAATTTTAGGACACAACATTCAAGAGATAATCCTTTTTAAGTACATCCAATAAAAATGGTCAATTATTAAATGGTTTTATCATAGCAAACTATGAGAACATGTATCCATTATTTCTACCACATTGAATGAGGATCAAAATGACTAGAATGATGTATATGGTCTGTATGAGCATAAGTTTGATGACTAGAAGAAATAAAAAGAAGCTGATCATATTATTGATATCCTTATGCCATAACTCATTTAACATGTTCTGGACCCAATTCTCACTGCACCATCCAAATTAATACCATTGATTCCATCCTCCAATGGAATGAATAATTAGTTAATGTGAAATAATATTCTTTAAGAGAAGATTCAAACTACTCTAAAACCAGTCTATACTCTTATGGTTTTTCAACCCCTGTCATTTAGAAAATTGAAACCACCCAAACAAAAATATCCATTATTGGATGAATAGTTACCCTTAATCATTATTAATTTTACTCACATATTATATCCATTATTCAATGATGAATATTAATATTAATTTCAGTTCCCCAAATATAATTGTGGTTCATTATAAAGAATCAAATGAAGCTAAGAAAACAGAGGAAGTATTGGTATTTGTAGATTACTAAATTATTTTCATTCCCTGATGAATCTTTTTATGTAGTTGAGACTCAACGTTCAGAATAATGGTGAACACAAAAAGATCAATGATATATTGCCAAATCCTTTATGTGCTTATCAGTTCCTATTTACATTTATATTTATTTATCATTTGTGTTTATATTTTATTAGTGTAAGAACATTCACATGCCAACATGACCTAGACAACCAGGAAAAATATAAATCCATGTTACATCTAGTAATAAGAACCATAAAATTAATTATGTCAATATTAGCTCCCCATGATCGGGAACAACTCCAATTTTTGATGTGATAACCACTGGGAAAAAATATTGATATCTTGACGTATTTAGTTTTCATCCAAGAAAAATAATATGATCTTAGAAAACCTTAAACACTATAAAGAACTCATAGAGAATCATTTATAGGATTATAAAAACATCTTATATTTCAAATATATTTTTATGTCATGTTTTATGGTTCAAATCCTACACTACATAAATTCCCCCACACTTTTCTTTTTCATAGTGTATGATCGGGAGGCCTTTTGCAAATGAGTTATCAGACCCTAATAAATCTAAAAAATGATTGATCATGTTTACATCTATCCTGATTTAATTTATAATGGATCTAGTTTTAATATCATCTAAGCCCATATTATTCTGTCATAATGATAAAGTGAGGATGATTTGTCTCCCTCAAATGTTCCCTATTAATGGAGAATAAAATAGTGAAACAAGTCCTCTCATATTGATAAACAAAAATTCCCAATTTAAAGATATAACATATGATTTAGAATTAATTTTTTTTATAGAACACAGAACTCAATTTTATTTTTTGTGGAGGTCATGGATTCACATGCATACACATGCACTATCATCAGACAATCAATGCATGAAATTCTATGTCAATTGAAATGACAGAGTGCTATGTGATTATAGTTCACCCAATAGAATTTATAAATCCTATTATGCTGAAGTATGTATCTACTATTTGAATAAAAATATTTAGTTACATGAGATGTAATTAATCTCTTGATCACCAAAATTTTATTACATTCCCAAGAATGTCTCTCTAACCTACATGGTGAGGATTATATACTGAACATAAATTTAATTAATGTAACAAACCTAGATCCATACTAGAACCTAGTCCTAAATATTTCACATTAAATCTTCAATATCTTGACAAATATTCAAACAAAGTTGATATTGTCAGATGGTAATCAAGGATCTTCTCTGGGAAATGAAACTATAGGTGAAAACATGCTTATAAAAATTAATCAATATTTACATTTGGATCAAAAAAATATATATTTATCATCATCTGCATTTAATGTTACACAAACATCCATGATTTCAATCATATATTCCCTCATATGATATTTTGACCCTTGGGATATTATACCATATTCTTCTCTTTATGACATTAGTAAGGAAGGAGAATATATCAAAAACACCACTAATAGTGATGTAATTTCACTAGAATTATCAAAATATGGTTACGTGTCAACAAAATTAACAACATATGAAAATGTAACTATATAATATTTTATATTTAATATCACCCCTTCATCATCCATCATTGGAAAAATTCACGTAGAGTTTGAGGATGAAGTTGACCTTATAGATTCACATCATACATTTGGAGAAGACATATCCACCGTTATTAATGTGTACATACCGGTGAATATCAGCATATAGAATGACCCATGAACCATGATCATTAGAAACACTAGATACCCAAAAGATAAAGTGGAGTATATACTCTTTTAGAAATGGTATTAAGATGTGTTCATATGGAACTAAACTAACATTCCAACATTGAATCCTATTATTCTCACCAATCACCTAGGTTTTAATATGACCACTGATAATATGAAAATTTAACATGAATAATAAATACCTATATTCGCTTATATTTTTGATAAATTATTATTAATTTAACCTAGAAAAGAATGATATTAGATGTCCGACACCGCAGGTTGTTACAATACTTCATCTTTTCCAAAAAGAAGAATTTTTATATCTTAGTTTTTATCAACTTTTAAAACCTTAATAATAATTTTACAAAATAATAATTTCCTAACCTGATCAAGGAATTAATGATTAATTCAATTATAATATTTCATTACCTCTACTAAAGGGATGTATACTCCAGTTAAAATCATATTAAAAAGGACCCAAGTAATAATGAATCCAGAACATTTATAAAACTCTGGAGGCTATATTGCAATAATCGAACATCCTTTTTCTTAATGGACATTAGAATGTCATGTCATTTTGTTATACTTGTTATGTAAAACACATTATTGGGTAAAATAATGAATTTATTTGTGGTTGAATTGGTATTCAAAACTCAATAGAATTTTAACTATCTTGATAAACATAATGTAGACTTTATCAAGGTTTAGAAACAAATTAAAAAACTGAATTCCCTAATGTGTACCTTCAGGGTAACATTGGGAAAATATATCAACATATTTATGTGGAATAATATCAATGAATTATATCTTGAAAAAAACAAGGAAATTATTTTTATTCCACCACCCAGGAACCTAATGTAATTCAAAGGTTTTAAAGTGAATCATTTCTATATCAGGCGGTTCATCACAAATATCAATGGTAAATTATTACCCTTCAAAAGACTAATTAATAAATATTTTCTTACTAGATAGAGAAGAATTCATTAAATATAATTGTTAACTTAAAGGAATGTCTCTTCAAAACATTAGTTCAATTTCAATTATATTAACTAAGGAATCATTTCTTTTGTTAGGAACCATTAAAGTATTATTTTATTATTTTATTGGATCAAATTAATAATAAGAGTAATAAAGAATGTATTCATTATGTCATATAGACCAATTTTCACAATAATAATCATTATTCAAATATCATGAATATATATTTATCATTAATATTCTCAACATAGAGGATGATAATCTATCTCTAGAATTATGAAATATATTTTCACTAATGTATTAAATTGTTCATGTATATACTCTTTCATTTAATGTTGGTCAAACATCTAGGGGGATGAGATATAATTGTATAATATATCGACATCTATGTTACTCCTCATACAGAAATAAAGGGTAAGGTCATAGGAGGTTTTCTTACAAAACATATAAAAACATTTAATGGGTAATTATATATACTTATCACTAACAAGGATGTATTATTCATACTAGATACATCATGTGTATGGGAAATGTACTCTGGTAGTTCTTTTGGAAATCATATAGGGATTCAAGTGGGGAACCTGATAAATTACAAGGATGGTTTATGGATTTTTTTTATAGACAAGAATGTATTTCAATATTAATTTTAGCATCCATATGAATATATAAACAATGATAAAGTGTATCAAACTCTCATTTTTGGTTTTGGGATAGACCTATATATAATATTGTCTTATCTAAATATGAAAGGATATTAAAAACTATTGATCAAACAAATAAATGGCGTGTTTTCTATAAAGGCTGAAAAATTAATCCTACTGTATTATTATATCATAGATATGATTCCATATTTCCCCTCTAATATAACATTAACAAAAAAAATCTGATCATGAAATGCCCCACTATTTCAGAAACTACTTTAAAAAAAATTCTACGAAACATAGACCAATATGATAAAGTCCTAATTTTTTTCATTGTATAATTACTTTTTTATTTGTTATTATCATTTTAGTGGAGATAATGAAAATAAACAATACACCTAGTTAGTATGATCTGATATCCTCTTTAGATAATGAAACTAATTAATGGATGTCTCCAATTGTGGAATAACTATTAGGATAGATCATTATTCCAATGTGATCCAAGGAGGGTAAAATTTATTATTTCATGTTGTACTTCACCCACTACAAATATTTAGATTCCCAAAAGTATATTTTACCATTGATATTTGATGAGAATATCCTGAGATTCCTCACGAGGATGGACAACTTAAAAATAATGTCATAATTCAATTTAGGTAAATGTATTTCTCATTAGGTTGGATCCAAGAATACACATTATATTAAGAGGCTTGGGTATAATTCCCCATTCATTTTTTTATCATGAAAAAATTATAGCTTATGATTTTTATTTTTAGTGTGACTTCCTTCTCTTCAAAGGAAGGTGAACACCATGACATACTAGGTACACCATGAAAAAATAGAACTAAGAGGATGGGAGGAAGGGATAACCACAACCTTTCAAGATGTGTTATTTCCTGATCCAAGGCTCTCTTATATATTTGTCATATTTTTTTTTGAATAATTCATAGATCTTGTTGTAGGAGTAGTTACCCTAAAATTAAAAAGCTATTGATTTATTTTGTTTAGATGAATCCCTATACATACAGTGGAATCCTATTGATGAAACTATACATATTTAACTATGGTTGACCATATTTCTTCCCATTACTACTTAATGATGTTGATTTGAGAGAATTTTTTTAATCCATATTTATAGGAACTATGGAGTTTATTCTGGTCCAATGAGTAAATTAATGTATCATAACTGGCATTGAATCTTCAATAAGTGTCCAATATATCATGTGATAACAGGAATAAAAAAATAATTTATTATTTTTAGGAACATTACATATATTTTATCATGATGTGATGAGGATGTATATGATAAAATTTTAACAATATATTTGAAAATCATTCCTCATGGTGGCATAATATTTATCCTATGGTTATAGGAATCAGATTTCACATAGTTCTAATGAAGAATATACATCATAAAATTTGTGAAAATATAGACTTTAGTGTAACATATGATTATGGATTTACCCCATGATATTTCATTAGGAATATGTCCCTCTAAAGGAAGAGATATATTGTCAAAAAATATAACTTAAATGAGACCCACATTAAGAGTATTTTCATCATGGTTATGTAATAGTAACACCTAGTCTCTATGGCTACGTGAGTCATGGTCGATGTTAGGAATAAGAGATAGTGGAAGATTGGACACATTACATGAGCATTTAAGGTTACATAACAAAAGGATTATACACTGTGGAATCCCTATGATGCTTAATTTGGGAATATGAACCTTAGATGAATATGTATAAATGATAGGGGTTTACACATAAGGAGGATTCCCATTTTGGAGAAAATTTAGAATTTGTATTACCATCAAAAGATTCCAATAGAGGTGTATGGTTATGTGTCTCATGGTGAATATAAATATATGATAAAAGAATTATGGGACACTAAAGAGGGTATATCAAATTTAAATGTTATGTTTTGGTAGTAGGGTTTTCAAGTAGGATATGACTTCATAGAATAAATTAATATAAAATAGGTTATTACTGTCTTTATGAGGAATATATCCATGTGGAATAGATTATTGGAATATAATGGTTATAGAGCTCAATCTTTGAGTTTGTATCATATGTATACTATTTAGAAATGTAATCAAATTCCTTATAGTTCATCTTTTACCTAATATACTGATGGGTAAGGATTTATTATTACCATAGAAAGGGGTTATTTATCTTAGTTTCAAGAATGTTACAGACTTATACTTAGATCTATGCCCATATTTGAGGTGTTTTAATGTTTGGAAAACACATTTAGGTCTCTATAGAAATGTTTATTAGAAATATCACCCATTGAAGATTATAGAAATATGGTTGGAGAATATACATAAGAAAAATTCACATTTTTTGTAGATATTCAATTATATTAATAGAATAGTAATTTCACATGTCTTAGTCCATGTGATTAATTTTTTATAAGAGAAATTATAGACCACCGGAGATCGAATTCATTTTATTTAGGTGTGGAACATACACACTGGGGCCACCCTAAAAGAATATGACCACTAGACTATAGAGGATATGGCCCCTTGTGTTTTCATAAAATGAATTACAATTTATAGAATATAATGTTTTATTAAGGTCTTCATTGAGAGTATGTATGTTTGGAAATAACTAATGAAATTTAGTTTTTCATGGATTTTGGGCCTTATGTAATCATATTAGGTATCCTATTTCTAAAAGGAATCAATGTATACATTTTCATCGTATTCTTTTCCGATAAAAGATCAAGGATGGTAGGATAATCTTGTTGAGTTATTTTATAATATTTTAATGTCAACTAGATGATATTATAGGGGTATGGACATCATGGGAGATGATGAAATATTGAGAGAACCAGTGACACCATAGGGATTCATGAAGTCACTTCTGTGTCATTGTGCCAAGCACTTCATGAGATGGCAACATGGTCACGCACTCCACATGAAGTTAATGGAGTAATGTGATTCACATAAAGCATATGGTGTCACATACGAATTCTTGGACACAAGAGAATTAACAGAAAATGAATAATAGGATATTCAATGGTTTCATGGTCTCATCACCTAAACAAGAGGATGCCTCCTGATCCTCTTCACATAATTTCACTAAATAGTTTCAGTGCATTCATGTGACTAGGTGTTATCAAAAGATAGGCCCGTACACCACTCGATATTATGTTAATTTATCAAATATTTCTCATGAAGCATTATTAAATGAGGTATTATTTTTATTTAATGACCCATGCTCAAATATATTCTCCAGGGTTCTCTAATGAATATGTATATGTTATCTCTTAGTATTTTAATGTTTTATTGGAATCACCCCTTATATCATTAAAACTTTATATGGTGAAAAATATCAATAGATCAAATTGATATGATAGAAGGAAAACCTATGTATGTTGAAAATATATCAAGTGCTTCACATAACCCTATCCAACTTCATTATTTAGAAAATCCCCATCATCACGTGATAAATTGAGATCACTTAAGGGGACTATCATGGGAATCCTCTCCCAGTTGAGTATCATAACTAGATTTTCATAGGGGTCCTAAAATGTTCCTATAGATAATATTGAGATGAAAAATAATATAATGATCATCCAATCATGAAAAAAATTCCCTCCTATAGAAAATTTTGTTATTCCACTATATTTCGTCAAGGCATCCCATGATATATCTAAGATCATTCGATGTCTTGCAAATATCACTGGGGGTAGGCACTCTAGTTGTCTGAGGCATATGTCCTAATTTTCATTGCATTAATTTTAATACCTAATATTAAATCACAATATGTAAAGAAATATCATCATCTTTCTATCATGAATAGATCTTCTCAATAAATTATGATGGTGTTAAGACACCAGAAGTCTTTAGGATATCACATGGTTAGTCTATAATCATGCATTGATGTTCCATCCTCATTAGGGACATGCTCTTAGATTACCCATGATGTTTCACATGATTAACAGGGAAAGGTGATATAATAATATATCATATTTCGAGTTACACTACAATGTAACCTATGTGTATGATCCCTAGTTTTTATTTTTTTATTCATCCTCCATTATGGAAAAATGATACTTGATCTTCAAGAATTTTTCTTGACTCCAATTTTCTATCCCTCATATCCTAGGAATTTGATTTTAGAATATTTCATGGAGTTCTCAATAAAATTAAATCCTCTCTAGATAAATTTTAGATTCATTCATCAATCCTAATAATTATTGAATCCTTCCATATATTCATATTCGTTCTCCACTAATGAAATAGATTTCCTTGCTCTATATCCCCCAGAAACAACTATGCAGTTCAAGTACATACTTACTACCAAGAAATTATTCATTAAATGGGATGAGGTTATAACACACATGAATTTATATAAAATATATACTATAAACATTATCATTAAAATCATAATCACTAGATTTGGCGTCAGACACACTCTATTAATAGAAAAAAATAAACAATTTTTTCTATGTTTTAAAGACTGTAATGGAAGTATGATATCATTTAAACCACTCATCATACTACCATATAGAAAAAAATACATATATAATATTTCAAAATGAACCTACAAAATATCCCTTAAAATGGTATACAATAACGTGAGGACTGGGTTAGAAAAATTTATCCATGATTTCTAGGCCAACCTAATCACAAAAAATCTATAAATGATACTCTATATACACTTGTATAAAGGACAATGTAAGTGTTTACAATTTAATCCTAATTACATTAACATTGGGTATCCATTAAAAACTATTTTCCTGAAGACTAGAAGTCCCTAATGTTTCTTAATAAATTTGAATAACTTGAAGAAAAAGGATTTGAACTCTAAAAAATCTATAAGCCTGTTAGATTTATGCCAAATGATCCTCGAATAAAAACATCCATATGAACTCTTTTTTTAAGGGGAGCTCTTGATACCACTTTTAACTCCTATGATTCTTTATAGGAAGCCTGTAAAACTCAAGAAAAAATGAGCGGAACCATATAACAATCATAATTTATACTCACAATATTGTACTCATTGATAATATAGTTTAGAGATTAAATCACACACTAAAAAACAATATATTAATGTATTTTTTTAGATTATTTCATATCAATTAAACAATTTTATATTGTGGGGATTTAAAATAATTAGATGTAATCCAGTTCAAAAGTTTATAAACTACTCAGATATTGTCGTTAATGCCTAAAATTAATCTATATGACATTTTTCTTCACTACCTAACAATAAACTACAGAAAATAGACCATCATCATTTCCTTTAACAAATATGAGAGACAGAACCATGTGGTAACTTTGATTTACATTTCTTTATAATATTCTAAGATAAATAAAGAATAAATCACCTTTTTTCTAGTCAAAAGTCATAAAATTGAATGGCATGTGGTGCAACAATTCCAGACCTTAATCTATATAAAATGGAATCATTAATATAGGTTTCCATCCATACAACAGATCCATAAAATATTAATTATCCGCATAATATAAATTCCAACCACTAAAATAATTCTATTATTGAAAAATACAAATTTATATATATGAACTACGTCTGTCTTGATTCCTACCCTCATTATATATGATGTAAACAAATATTTTATAATGTTGGATGATAGAAAAATATCAATCATAGTAAACATATTATCCCCATATAATAGATAATTATATATAGAGTTTTCTTTCTTGTATCAAGATTTAATTTCTCCCCATATGTACCCTATCATGAAATATCATGTAATTCCAACAATAACTAAATATAAACTTGTTTTCACACCAATTAGGCCTAAAATAATATTATAGGTCCTAGAAAATCACTATAATTTTAATGATTGGGATGAAACATATTCAAATATTCGGAATCAGTACTTATCACATGATGTTAATATTATTCACAGAAGATCTGATCTAGATGAATCCTTGAACTATTTGAGTCAACATATTGGTGAGATAATTTCCATTAAATGAGAGTATGATTTGGGTAAGAAGCAACTTGATAATCTAACTACATTCATATAAATTCCCCAATTTCATGAATGTAGTATAGACTTATTACTATTATTAAAAGATACATTATAACACTTAGATATATATTTATAGAATTATATGAATGTCCAATAATTAAAAAAATCCCTTAATAACATAATATTTGGGTCTCCCTAGTTTCATTGAGAATTCTTGATGACTCTGTGTTAATGTGAACCTCAATTCACCTAATAAATGAGTCTAATATTGATCTATCAATCCCATTCAAAAACTACTTTTCACTTGATTCCATCTATTTTAGGATGTGTAGGGTGACCTAGATCACTGATCCAAGGTACAACTGAAAATTATACAATCAAAAAATTCCTCATATTATATGTATAAGAATGATCAATGAAGATGTATTCGGCATGGAATTCATCATCAATGGGTATATCCAAAAGGTTCTCAATTATAAGAACTATCATTATCTTGATTCATATTATCATAGGATTTGTATTTATTATTATAATAGTCATATTAGTGTAAGATACAAATCTTATTGGTCATGTTCTAAGTAATCAAGTTTCATTCTCATTCAAATAAAGTCCTTGATAATCACCATAATTACATAGTATGTCCTCTAAACTCTTTTCATTATTTTTATTACACATTACCAAGATAATTGAAAAGTAATATTATGAATTATATGTATTGTAATTCATGTTATTATGGGATACATATTGATTCTTGGATCACCTACCCTATGCCCGACCATGAATTTTGTCAACAAAATTACCAAATCTAATGTAATTTCATGATCTAAATATGGATCGTTATTCCCTTTCATTTTGAATTATGGAGTTTATGACCTAGTTGGATAACTCAAATATCATTTTATAACTTAACAAATGATAGATAAAAAATTACCCATATATGAATAATTTGTGGACTGGTTTTTACCAATATATGATATATATGACACCTAAATCATCTATATTAGAACCATCAAAAACAATGAATCATACCTGAACAAGTCCAACTCATTTATTTATGGGTTTTTTCATGTTGTTTTTCTTTTTGAAAACATTAAATTATTTTGTGCATAGCAAAATTAAACAATAGTATCTTAATATATAGTTTCATATCAATATCTTTTGCTTGAAACAAATGTATCCATCTATCATGAAAAGTTTCCTTATAGCCCATATATTTCTGACACTAAATTGATATTCTATTGTCTTATATACAATTCATATCTACATAATGTTTCATATATATATATATACATAAATATATATATCCTTTCCATAAAATGTGAAATAATGTGGTGTATGTCTATGTCACATAAAATTATACTATAAATCATATGTTGTATCCAATATGACCATTAAAGGAATCAAGGTGGCTTGTATTACACAACATAATTTTCTTACAGAAGTTTATGATTTGTACAGGAATGTTGTTACCTTTGGTTCTATATCCATTTCCTCATGATGGTAGGAAAATGTCTCCTTTATTTTCTTTAGCATGATGCCTCTTCCAACACCTAATTTTAGTCATTAGTCATCTATCAAAATGAGTATATATTTTTTCACATGATCGAAATCCATGAGAGATTTAACATAATAATCATGAACTATGTCTGGATTGATTATTTTTATTTTAAAATATATTTTTTCTTTAGTCAATAAAATTCGATCATAACAACTAATCATCCACGATTTTAGTATTTTCACCATTAATAGGAACATACTAACTATGGTTAACACAAGTCTAAATGACCCTATCACTCTTTGGAATATCCTTTCCCATCTTCACACTCATCGTCCCAACTACATCGAATTTATATCACCCTTTCATTGAAATTATAAAATATTTATTAATGATTTAAAAGAAAACAATTTCAATATCAAAATAAGATCCCTTGAGACTACTCTGCATTCACCTCCCCCCAATATGGACTTCCAAAAAGAGGTATGTTTTTATCCTAACAAAACGGTAATCAAATCTCCAAATTACCTACCAACATTTCAACGGGGCCAATATTTTGAAAATGGTCATTGTGTTTCCTTTTCATACCAACCACATATCATTATCCCTAATCAGAAAACCATGATTAATTATTTATATCAACCTATTTCCATATTGAGAATGTGATTGGGGAATTCTTTTCTAGTAGAATCAAATTGGAATTTTGGATTTCAATTCCTCTTTATACATGTATCAAAGATCTATGAACTAGAACATTGGTCGCTGACCAACGACACAATTCATGATAGTGTTGGTAATTTATATCACTATTAGTATTACATTACCCCTAAAAAACACATTATACCACCATAATCTATTCTAATAATCATGTGTATTCACCTCCAACTGAGACTGTCTATGTGGGTTATATGGTTTCTCTTTCACATCGGGGAAATTTTTCCATTATTAATATATGAACTATCTTACCCATATATAGATAAAGATGCATCACATTAAGCTCAATACCATTTCATTCAATGATGTTCTACCTAAATTTTTATCCATTAGTGGTTAATGAATAATGAACTTATTTACCCATATAAAATGACATATTCTAGAATTTTTCTATCTATTCATGCCCAGTTTTAACATGGCCTAGTTATACAGAATATCTTCTTTTTTAGTAAAGGTATAAAACCATAAGCTCTTATACGCAATATTCTAAATCAATGTATTTTAAAGTTGTATTTAGATATACAAATCTATTTTCAATATGAGCACTGAAGGGTATCCTAAAAAAAATCCAACAATCCACTCACTGAGATTCCCACATTCAAGGTGTTGGAAAAAATTATACATAAAATTAAAAAGGGGAAACATTATGGGGATCAATATATGCCTATAATTAAATTAGATCTGTACTTATTGGACCTATTGTGTTAATAATGTAAAAATCAATGAAATTTAATAATTATTTTCCTAATAATTTTTTGACATATATAGACATAAATTATAGTTTGGTGAACTAGTTATTTTTAAATGATATTTTTTCCTTATTAAATTAGTATTAGATTGTATTATAGGCAAAAAAACCATATAATTATGATAATGATCGATACATTAGGCTGAAAAATGGGAAAATATATATTTCTCCAATCTAATAGAGTCATCAACACTATGTCCAACACTATGTAAATAAAACAAAATATTAGCAAACCAATCAAAATCATATAAAATTATTTTTGTAAATATTTAATTAAATTATGATTTGGTATTTACAGATAATAAAGGGAAATATAGCTATTGGATAAAAATTATATTAACAACTACACCAATTAGTAATAATTTATATGTTATAAATTGTTTTTCTAAGTAGTAATAGAACAGGATAATTAATGAAGAAAGAATAAACAAATGCTTTAAATAGTAGATTCATTCCATACGAATCCCATTTTCCAAAAATATGGGGGGAGGTAAGGTCATTGGGGTTATACCTTGATCATGTCCAAGCTGAGATTCATCAAGTGAATCTTCAATGAAATCACCTATATGAGAATTTAATTTTATTAAAGATATTCATTCTGTATATGTTAATCGATCTACCCCATGATAATACCACCATCACACATCTTACACATAAGGTATACGAGGGTGTTTTATGGCCTTACATATCCTTGAATTATTTACTTAATGTGTTATATTTTTTTATAAATAAAATTATTATTCCATGAAACCCATTTTTAGAATACTATTTCATAATAAAATATATACTTAATTATGAAAAAATTTATTAATTTATTTTCAAAAATAAATTTTAATATTTAGAAATGATATAAGTTTTTATAATATAATATGGTATTCGTAATAATATTTCTTTTAATGAAATATTATGACTAAAATAATATAATTTCAATTAAAATTATAGAATAAAATTATTATGTCCATAAAAATTTTTAAGTTTTAGAAATTTTTTTTCCCAATGTATCAATGATAAATTCATGTACCACATCTCTAAAACAAAGAATAAAAACAAGATAAACCTATTTAGTCATGATGTTAATTTCAACTATGTTTAAAACATTATTGGAAAAAACATGTGGATAATCTTTCTAGAAATACCAATAGTGTTGAATATTATAATAATTTTTCCTTCATTAATGGAAGAACTAAAAAGGTTTGTCCTATCATTGCCTCTAAATTTATTAATCTCCTCAAAAACCAAACTAGAGGAGGTATCATTACTGCCAAATTAGATATAAAATATCCCTTTGAAACACATGGATGTGGATTATTATATGAGGACTTTAATATGATTAGATATGATGAAATATTTTTAATTTGGTGACCATACTATTGAGTTCATCCCATATTTTTTTATAAATGGATCTACTGAGGGGTATTTATCCTTCTCAATAGGTGTAAAAAAGGTGACCCCTTTCACTAATTCTCTTCTCTACTATTGATGATTACTTATGAATAATTCTTCTTAAAATTGTGTGTGAGAATATAAACATGCCAGTTAGAGATTGTATATGTCTTCATTCCCCCACACATATCATATATGATGATGTCATTATTATCTTCTTGAATGGGGGAAAACATACAGAACATAAAAATGACCACCTCCACTACGAAACACTTTAGGTGTAAGAAATTAATTTGGATAAATATTTAATTTACTTTTTCAAAATAATAAAAAAAATCGGGAAGATAAGAATCATAATTGGCCTAGGTATTATAGAATTAAGTCTTCCATTCATTTACCTTAGTGTCCCTATGTTTTTGAGAAAACATCAGAATGGTCATATCACTTATTTTTTTAGCCAAATTAAGAAGTTTCTTTCCATAGGTAAAGGAAAAATTCTTTTTCTTTCCTATAAAATTAGCCTTTTTGAATCCAACATCTGTTAAAAAATCATTTAATCTTTTGTGGTTTACATCTGGATGACTTCCCTTTCGGAATGTATCGGCATATATATTGAAAATTTTAAGTGGAGTGTTAGAATTAATCAAATAATAATATCCAATATCTCATGAAAAATATGGTTTCATCCCATTGAGTGTGGTGGGGTGGGTATTAATAATATTTAAAATTTCAATAATTCCTTAAATATATGTTTTTTGTGAATAATAATCCATGAGGAATCTACTTCTTTTGATTTTCTGAGAGCAAGATTTCATGGCAAGATCAAATATGGCAATTTCAACTATATAGAATCCAACACTTGGACGACCAATAGAAAATCATATTCCCCAACCATGATCCATTATCATTGTATTTTTGGCACTACTTCCTCCCATAATTTCATGGTGGACAACTAGATGAAAAAACCTATTATCTTTAACATAGTTTACAATAATATTACTTTGTATTTCAACATCTCAATTAAAGAGTAAATTGAGGTATATCATAACACCCTTCCTAATAAGATTAATAAGATTGTCTTTGATTGAAAATTCATTAGGGGGGATGGAATTACTTCATGGGAGCATGTGTTTAATGGTATAATATTATCCATAATCATTTTACCAAATGATAAATTCAGAACACACCAATAGTTGGGCTAAATGTAGAAATAATCCAAGGATTCTAACATCTTGATTTATGATTTCCTAGGGATTTTTTCACTCAAAATTTTCTACTGACGACATTTATAAAACTGTTTTTTATAAAAATATATTCGAAATGTGTCATATAAAACCATTATAAGGAAAATTTGAAACACCTAGTTATATGTTTTATCATCTCCACTCCACTTTATAACTCTATGGCCGATATGTTCTAGGTCATTTGTGGAAACGATTCCTCGTTTTTGAGAATCTATCATCCTTTATACACATTCATCATACTCAAAAATTGAGGAATCTACTACTCACATCCTACTTGGGAATTATTCATATAATCTGGAGCAGTCTATACAATATTATTCATAAAGATATTCTATATTGTTTTCAAACATTCCTTTCATGTATATTTTCTATTATAAAATGGAAAAACTCTTCCCAATATGGGTTCTTTGAAAAATCATTACATTGAATTAATATTCTAAAATTATTTGCAATCATAGGTAATTATTCACCCTGTGGAACCATGGAATTATCATGGGGAATTTCATTTCATTGACAGTTAAAAAGAAACACATATGGTTCTTAAAGAGGTAATTTAGGCCCGGGTGGGTATGGTTCTATCTCAGATAAAAAAGATTAAAATAAAAGGTTTTTCTTCATGGCCCTTTTGATGTCAATAAATCTATGGATTATGAAATGATCAGGATTATTAATGCGGTCTACGCTACATGACAACAATGATAGTCGAACTTATGGATTGAATGTGGGTCAACCCCTATAGTTGATACTATTAGAGATGAAATAATTAATATATCTTTTTATAAAAATTCAAGGTTCATTAGTTTCATGGAATCCCTAGTTTCTTTGAATTATGTTATCCAATAAGTATTCAATAAGGTAAATTTCAAATTTGATGGACTTGTAAACAAAAAGGTGACATTCATTGAGTTGACATGGAAAGAAGATGATTATGATAATCTACTTTCATTATAAATAATTTGTACTATAAAAATTACACCATAATAGTCTTATAGTTTTAATTTTTATTAATAAAGTTTACTTTTCCATTTAATAATTTTTTCATTGTTCCAAAAAATGTAATAAATTTGACTATTCCATACATCCAACTATTTTTTTTAATAAATATGGATTCTAAAATTTAAAAGTAAAAAATTTATATATTTAGATAAGTATTATGATTAAATAGAAATAATTTTTGAAATCATCATGTCGATAATAAATTAGGGTGGACATATGGTAATTTTTTGAAATACCTTATTATTTTCATGAATAATAAAAATATAGTTTGGGGCATTCAGTATGTTTAATGAAATAAAAATTATTTACTAATGGTGTAATAATTGAATAACCATAATCAAAGACCAAAACGATGATATTTTATTAATATCAGGTATTTTAATATATTTTAATCAATTTTCAATCTTATATTTGGTTTTTGAACGTCAAAAACTGAAACATTGATAGTAAAAACAATACTTTATAGAAAAAAATTATTTTCCATGCAAAAATAAGTAATAAAAAATGATTTCCAATTTATATGGATTACAAAAACATAAAATGTATACTACATTTCCAAAACCCTATAAAACCCCGTGGTATTCCAAGGTCATTTCATTTTTCCCAAACTAGATTTCTAAGGCCTATATATAGATATTATTAAACAAATAATTCAATTTTGCTATAAATACGAACCCATTTCACATTTTACATTCACACTCAATATATAATCCTAGGACTTTTAGTTTTTTTCTTCCAATTTAGTACCCCAATATGTCCTCAATAGAATAATTTTTCGTTCCTCATGATTTTGGAGTAAATCTTTAATGTAGCGGAATTGCCTTTATTTTATCATCAATTCAAGAACCACTATTTTGTATTTCTCTTCTAATTGTTATGATTACTCTCTTTTATTACCATTTTATTCATACCCTTATTACCTAATTATGTATAATCAATTATATATCCTTGTCTAATTTTATTACACTCCTTTTTAAAACCATGTTTTATGACATTCATTATTTGTAATTTACTTATCGAAATTTATCTCATCACCTTAAGAACGTATCTTTTATTTCCATTGTGTAGACACCCAAACCTTTTTCATTTTCATGGTTATTCATATAGATATAAAAATGATTTATTTTTCTTTGGGATTTTCAAATAAGTAAAAAAATTACCTTATCATAGTATAAAAATGATGCAATGATCATGTATTTATGCATTTTTATACACAATGATTTTGATAAGAAACCCGTTATTTATTCTCCAAGGGTAAGTAATGAAATTGTTGATTATGATCTATGTGAACCACATTATTTAATACATAATAATGGTTCTCCCTAATATCTCTATGATGAATTTTGTAAAAAACAACATTTCTAGAGATGACATGTCTTACGATACCATGATGAATAACCTTGGTAATTTTCAATTATGACACCTTAGTGAAAACCAATTGTGATATGATTATGAATGCATCATTTAAATTTCATAGAAATATTTATATGTTATGAATCATGTATTTTTTATTATGATATACCATATGTTATATTCCTCATTCGGTAATGATATTCTATATGTTCCAATTTATATTCCTTGTGATCACATGGTTGTTATTTCCCTTTATTTTTCCCGTACTAGGCCACATGCTCTTACATTTCCTTCAATATATGTCCCTAGGATATCAGATATAGTAAATGTACTTAGGATGAACCCATGAATACTTATTCACATGTATTTAAAAAATGAATTATTATTTCATGTATTATTTACATTACTTCCAATAAACATAAAATTAAAAGAACCTATACTTGTACCATTTAAAGAAAAGTTGTGTAATGTAAAGGTGGGATTCCATTGTTCATATTAAAGGAAAATATAGTATTTTGTAGTAATTAGAAATATAAATCCTTATGAAGAAACCTAGTGAATTATTTAAATATAAGAAATCATATTAGTATTTTGGGTATGTTTTATGTAAGTGATTTCTGAACAAATAATTCCTTACATGGATACGAACAAGTGGATATGGATCTGGAAAATAATGTATCTATGGGTAACACATAAAAACACCACATTGATTAACACTCAATCTGGAACTAGTCCATGATAATATTCCTTGTTTCACTCCTGGTTTGACACTCTAGAAGGATATTTTTTGGTTAATCGCATGTTTTTATGTACCATTATGAAGGATATGTTGAAATTTAAATTTTTATCAATGAATAACATATTGAAACATGATGTTTTAATATATAAAATTCATTTCTAATTTTAATAGTCTAAAATAAATTACATTTTTCATTATGGTTTTATTCTTTTAGAAAATGGTTTGAAATAAGAGTAACCAATTAAATGATGAGCTCAATATATGATTTGTTTACAGACCTATGATGTATACGGTAATGGAACATATCATCAGACTAAGGAATCAATTATATCATGATTTAAATAATAAATGGAATTGGGATGAGTGGATAGAATCACCACAAAGGAAACAACTTGCCTTTGAGTTCTTCATGCATCAACAATAAACTTTTTTTAGTGGGTTTATAGACCCATTTATTTATCAACAATAAATAATCAATATAGAAAATATGTTTTATATACTAAATTGTTTAAAGTAATATATTTTTACCTTGTACGTATACTTCTAAGAATGATAAGATAATCCATGGGGGAAACTTATTGAAAACATGAATATAAGATGATATATTGATGCAATGGAGTGGGAAGACTTCCTATGAGTCTTTTTCAAAAAATATTTTCCCACTCGATATGAACAAAAATGGAGAAGGAATTCATCTAGCTGGGGAAGAAAAGAAATAAATCATTGGGAATCCATGAGATTAAATATACAAGACTTTCTCGATACACCTTTATCTTTTTTACGGTACTAATGGGAATGGTTGATATATTTTTTAGTGTATTTATACCCCATTTATGGAGGAATTTGGAATATGAAGATAATGAAAGCTTTGAGCATGTAGTGAAGAGTGATGTGAATGTAGAATTAGAGTTTTATGAAATCCTATGATCACAAAGGGTAAATGAAATGAATAGATATATAGATCCCAAATATGTAAGGAACATTGATCAAAGAAGAGGAGGAATGAAATTGAAGCATCTCTCACAAAAAATTTTTGGGAAGAAGCATCTGTGGAACTTCATGATCAAGAGTAAAAATGTTACCAGTTTGGGAGAGTGGTCCATATATCATGAAACTATCATACAAAATTGAAGCCATAAATTCAAAAAACTAATCAAAAATGGAATATGGTGTTGGCCTATCTGGAATTTCAATTTATTAAGTGTGGAATGCTTGGGAGCTTTTCCAGTAACTATTCAAATCAAACAACAATGGAGGTAAATCACCATCAACCTTTGAATATGCCAAATGAGAAGGATCTAGAATGTTTTATCAAAATATATTGAGTAGAGGCTCTATATTATATGGTGAGAGGCACTCTAATTCTTCTCTCAATGATAGATTGTAATTTGTTGGATTCTGGTTATATAAATTCCTTTATTTCCTCCTTGTCTGAAAAGAATATTGAATAAATATCTGGGCTACTAGAAGTACATTTTTCAGTCAGAACTCCCAAAAGGATTATCCATGAATCATTATTATATATAATAATTAGTATTTACTTATACAGTAAAAATATCATCAAAAATATATAGCCATTCCATTGGTGGAATTGGAAAATATACTTGTTATGGATTAGCTCTCAAATTATAATGTTAAGTTCAACTATATATGTATCAAAAAATTAGATTTTCTGAATGGAAAAACCATGATTATTTTCAAAGGAGATATATCCAAACCTAAGGCTTTTTTAGAATCACGTCCCTTATTCATTCTTATGGAGATTATTAGTGAAGAGGAAGAAGGAAAGGAATATATCAGAAAATAATGTGGACCCATATTTCAGGAATACCATGATGTATTTAATAATGAGTTACATAGAACACCCCTAAAAATATAGGTACACTTATCCATTGAACTTATACCTACATAAATATTTATATCAATGACCCTACATAGAATGGAAAATGTTGAGCTAGTTGAATTAAAGAAAAAATATAATTATCTTTTGGGAGAAGAGATATATCTGGCCATGTGTGCCTCTTCCATGAGAACATATTCCCATTGTGAAGAATCAGGATGGATCAATGTAGCTATGAATTGATTATAGAAAACATAGTGGTATCAAACTGATGAAAAATTTCCCTATCCCAAGAATTTATGATTTATTTGACCCACTTCATTTGGATCAATAATTATCCAAGATTGATCATCTATCATTGCATAATCAATTGGGGGTGAAGAAATAATTTATTCATATGAATGGCATTTGATTGGGATATGGGAATTATGATTTTGTTATTATTACCTTCTTCTTAGATAATTCACCTTCTATATTTATAGATTATATTTATAGTGTCTTTACGGACTACCTTCCAATTTTTTTTGTTTTTATTTATAATATTATGATACATTCCATAATTTTTTAGGGGTATGAATATCATCTAACAGTTCTTTAAAAAAATCTTTGTAAGGATGGGATATTTTTATAATTCATAAAATTTGAATTTTTGAATCAAAATGTATCTTTATTAGGACACGTTTTAACTAGTGTATGTATATTAGTTGACCCAGACCAGACAAATGTTGTAGAGGAGTGGATTTATCATACATATTTAATTGATATTCATAGTTTATATGGATTTTAGGATATTAAATGGGGTTTATGAATAACCATTCATGAAATTATAATCCTCTAATTGAGTAATCTAGGAAGGGATCTAATTTCATCTAGAAAAATGAGTATGAATAATGTTACCAAAAACTTAATAAGAGATTGGTTACTACAGCTGTGTTAATTATACCCACATTCGAAGAAGGTTTTTTTTGTTTTTTACAATGAATATTAATAAGGTATTGGGTGAATCCTCATGAAAAATGAAATGGTGATTACTTATGCCTATTAATAGTTAAAGAATCATGATAAGAATTATCCATCTCCTGACATGGAGGTAGTTGTGGGAATTTTTTCCCAAACAATATGGTGCATCTATCTTTATGGGGAGAAATGTGATATACAATTACACCATAAATTTTTGAAGAATATATTCACATACATGGGATTGAACATGAGACAATGGATATGATAGGAACATCATAAAGGACATGGCTATTCAATGCATTATCACCCTTGAAGATAAAACAAATTTGTTGATTCATTATATAAGAAATATCTTATAGTTAGATAAATGTTGAGGTGTAATTCCCAGACCCATGTTACCCAGAGTTGGTGCAGTATTATATAACATTGGCATTATTACAAGGAATCAAATCTCAAAAGACTGATTAGTTTAACAGTCTTGGAAAACAGATTATATACATGAATGTAACATGACACATTAGAAAATAATACACAACATAAATTATCCTTTGATAATACTGTTAATACACTACAATAACCCTTCTTATCAATCATAATACACTTCCTGGAATAATGGGAAAATAAAACATAAAAAAGGGGTGAGCTCAAATTCTTAGTAAGGATAAACATATAGCATAAAATTCCACAAATAAGAATAAACATTTAAAAAAATGACTAAGATTAAAACACAAGCCTTTTAAACTTAAACTTCATCATAATATTGAAAACATAAATCAAATAATTTCATTTACTTATTCACATTGATATTCTACCAGTCGAACAATCACATGTTATATCAATAGCCAATTTCATAATGATGAAATGCATAATGCTAGAATTCATAACCACATAGTCAAGGCCCTGTTTCAATAGTAAAAATAAGATTTTTTTTCATGGATTTGTGCCAAGACACTAGTTTGTCTCATTATACCAACTGATTCATCAAGGTGTTATAGCGGACTCCACCCATCACATAATATGTCCAATTCATTCCTCATATTAAAAGTTTTAAATACAAAATAAACAATTGTATTAAAAATAGCATATGAATTGTTAATACATTATCCATAAAACACTATAGGTGTAAACATAACATATCCACAGTTAAAAATATCAAAAAACCATCAATACAAAATGAAATATTTTTATCATAATAAATCAACCTTGATCAAGAATAATATCCTGTAAAGGATGTTGACATAGTTGAAAATGATTAGTAAAAAACAATGAGATAAATATCACTTTTTCATGAAATTGTTTTAAAGTCCCATAATTTATAATGGAATTCATTAAAAATATAGTTTTGAATCAAAGTGTACCATACCACTTTGAAACTTTTTAAATGAATTAACATTTTAATACATTCAAGTCCATATAAATAATTTCTTAAAACCATTTTGAAAATATAGACATTTATGAGAAATAATTATAATAATAAATATTTAAAACATTTAAAATGATGTTTTGGGAAAGAATTCCCTTAAAAATAATCCCTTTAAAAAATCATTCATGAAACATGTATATGGATAATAAATATGTCCTAGTAGATACTTACGTTAAAACAACCTCAGATAATAAAGAGATTGTGAAATTGACTCTTACCTTATACTTTTCCTTGGTCGAGGGTACATTAAAATCCAATATAATAGTTAAATAATTGTTATTAAATTATATAAGAACTGTATACATAAATATAAAATCATATATGACCCACTAATAATTTTTTGTTAGTCATATTTTAGTAGTATCATTGTTTCGGGTGTTAACCGATTCGATTTCCATTATATGATTTGTTATATAAGAAATTATCCTTATGGATCGGATGAATTTGACTCATATAAATAATTATATTATGTTCATAAACATTATTTTTAATCATAAAATTTAAATTATTCCTGAATGATTATGATGAAAAATGAATCTCATCGCGTTTGTGGATACAATATTTCGTACGTACGCACGAGTGACAATATAATTCAATTGAAGGTGGAATCGTATATAATTGAATGTTATATAATATATAAATTATCATTAACATGTTTTATTTATTATTTACATAAATTATACATCATTATTATACCCATCCAAATAATGAACTGTTTAAATAGCAAACTACACCACGACATGGACATAGTAAGTCGTACATACAGATGTTTGGTGACATTGTCATTCATACGATGAATAGAATAATGAATATGGTTGTACCATTTTTATAATAACATCACAGTATATAGAATATACTTGTGTTATTATTTTATAATGGAAACAATAAATAAAGATGAAGTGTAAGAAGAAAGGAACTTGAAATAGGTAATGAAATATTTACCACTTCTTCGTGTTATTTCTTGTTCATTGATCAAAATGGCTCCTTCGGTTTGATTTCAGACCAATAGAAGGCCCTTAGGATTAAGGGAGGATATTTGGGAGGATATTTGGGCTGGGTTTGGCCGATCCAAAAGGTGTTGGAGGTTTTAAATTAAGAGAAGGGTATGTTCCCTTTTATAAGAGAGGTGAGGGTCACTTTAGCAAAGGCTTCAAATATTAATTTATAATAAAACACTTTTCAATTTATAATGGATAAAAAATAAATTATATAAATCATAATGTGGGTATAGGTCGAAAAACTCTCAATAAATTTGTTTTAGACAGGTTTAGGTCATCATATTAACCTTATCATTTATATTTAATTCTTAGTTAAATTGTTTGACATTACCATTTCTCTTTGTATTTTTATATTTTATTGTAAATATGAAAAATTTAACAATCCAAGATAACCAAAATTGGTTCATTATTAATATATATAACCATATATAAGTCCTTTATCCCAACTGTATATTTTTAAGAACTTGATATAAATTAATAATATAGTATTTTTTAAAAATCTCAATTATGTCGATTTTGACACTATTTAGTATTTGGATTTTTAGAAAAACCTAACAGCTTGATAACTTCTAAAAAAAATACTTTTTATCAACCCTAACATGACATATTCACCTATAAATTTCTTTGATGTCATTAAAACATTGAAATTATAATTTTTTAATATTTATATTTCCCTTATTTGATTATTCATTAATAATGTAATTACTTCATCATCATTATGTCATAAATAAAATTAATTATTTAATTTATAATAAATATAATTAAAATATAATTATGTAGAAAATATTTTCATCTTTCTAATTAATATTTATAGTAGAAATTATCTTTTTTATAACACAATTTTAATAAGGTTTTAGTTACAAAACACTGAATTTAACACATTTAACTCTTCTTTAAAAAGAATAATATTAAATGTCCTAATCTAATCCATGTGGACCAAATTGGATTATATTTTATTCCTTAGGTTTTTTTTGTCTAATTACACTTATCTAATATAATTAGTAAATGTGTTATGTAATAATAATAACATTTTTACCCTTAATTACCCTATTAAATTTTTAACCGCTGTAAATAAAAGTCAAAAGTTACTATTTAATTAAATATTATTTTCATCTAATAGAATCAAATTTTACTTATTGATGTCAATTATGTCTCTTTTATTTTTGAAATTCAACTTATATAAGAGGTAAAATTTTGTTTTATGCAGATTCGCTAACGTTCCTATAAGGTGTGTAAAAGAAGTTAAAATTTCAATAAAATTTTATACAACTAATTTTATAATAAAATAACTCCAATGAATTACATTTAACATATATAGGTATTATATATCTATTTTGACATATTATAAATTTAAATAAAATGAATAATTATTTAAATAAAATTTCAAGATTGATTAATAACGCAATGTTTTTCCCTATTCATTAAAAATTGAAATTTTTCCAATAAATAACAAAAATTCACCCTAAAATAATTTCAATATTATGAATTCCAAGACAAAGTCTATTTTATAAAATTAAAATCATATAAGATTCATTTATTAATTTATCATTAATTCTTGTTGTCAAAACCCAAATGTGGGTTTTTTTAAAAAGCTAAAACTTTCAAATGATTCCCATGTGTTTATGCCAAATTTAAAATTGAAATTACTTATAATGACCTATATTGTATTAAATGATAAAAATATAATATAATTATAATTTCAAACCATTAAAATGTATAATATAACCCTATAAATTATTTTGATTAAAAATATTGTTTTCAATTAAAATTTATAATTTTCCATTATTCACCAAAATATGAAAGTTATCAAAAAAACACAAAAAATTCATCAAAACCAAATTTTTATATCCTGATTCTAATGAAGAAGTTTATTGTGTCAAATTGAATATATAAAAGTATCAAACATTGGATTTAAAAAGGGTTCTCCATTAAAAGGAGGTAAAATCACATTTTCAGAAAATTACTTCCTTCATCTGAAAAAATGAATTTTTTCTTATATAATGTATATGAAACACGTAATATAGATTTTAAAATTTTTATGTAATATATAAAATCCAAAATTTAGATAATACTTTTCATATCTTCCTTTGAATAACTAGTTTTGTAAGTTGTGGTGTGCTCGAACTCAGTGTTGCAATTAGCGGAAGTTATTGAATTAATTTGAAGAAATAAGGTACTATAAAATATTAGGGTGTTATATTCTCCCCTAATTCAATAAATTGTGTCCTTGAAATTTGAAATTGTTCTTTAAAAAAAAGTTAAAATTAAAAATATACCTTTCTGGAAAACCCATAACGGAAATTGGGTTAATAAAATTCAGTCATTATCAGATTGAAAGGGAAATGAAAAGGTCACTACCAAATTTTGTTCTCGATTAAAAGAACATTGGTGGAAATTAGAGAAATTTAATTTGAGGGATAAGGTAATTATTTATTGGGAGTGATTGTGGTCATCAATCACAAAGAAGAGTAAAATTCAGGGCCTTAAAGCTATCAATCTATGATGATTTAAAATATCATCAGTTCAACAAAAGTTACAGTATAAGGATAACACATTTTTGGTTTTAAGATCCCTTAACTAATGTATAAGAATTAATTTCTTCATAGAATAATTTAAAAAAGTATACTTGACAAGTAGAGTTTCATTCAGCAACTAATTTCTTACAAAATCTCATCTTTCAATCCCAAAGATAATATAACTCAAAAATATTCATTTTATCTCAATCATATATGGTTTAAAAAAAATTAATTTAGAATTCATCTATAAAACCATTTTTAAAAAAAAAAATACATTATACAAACCAGGACATCACTTGGGCCAGTGGTATGTGATGCACCCTTGTCACCCATCAGTAGCAGGTTTAAGTATCGCAGCCTTACCAGACGCGATAGGTTGTTGCCTGACCTCTGGGTTTTCCTTTTTATAAAAATCCAAAAATAATCTCAATAAATTATTTAACCTTAACAATAGTATTCAATGTCTAACTTAATCGATTCTATCCTTTAGAATTATCCCAAATATATCAGCCCAAACTCATAGTCCAAAATTTTTAATGAAGGTAAACATAATGAAGATCCTTTTTGCCACATAATAACATGTGAATACCTTCATCATGTATTCTTTTAAAACACTATAACACCATGAATTATCATATAACTGTATTTATTTCATTATTCTCCCTTATTCTTTATAGATTACTAGATATACTACTTATATCCAAAAATTTCGTAAACTCCAAAAATGATGGAATATTCAAATCATTAATCAATTTCAATGTAGTCAAGAATATCCCATATAATTTATCCAAATAAATCATATCTTATTCCAAAATCACTACCTCAGTATCAAAATCATATTAGGGTTTATATTTTTATCAACCATATATTTTTTTTTTAAAAAAATTAACCTGCCATTGAGTCACTTTCATTGGTTCCAAACAATCTCAAGTCCTTAATGAAATAGTACTACAGTACAATCCTTATATACTCTAAAATTACTATTACATGCAAATCATTACTACAATACTCAAATGACATAATAATTTAATAACAACATATGAACTCTAATCATTCCTCTTTAAATTCATTAGTATCATAACTTGATTATTATCCAATAGAAGCATTTGGGGTATACTCGGATGATTTGGACATTGATTTGCATAGTGTCCCAACTCCTTGTTGATGAAGAATTATACATTTGAAACCATTTTCTTACCTTTTCAGTCACGTACATGGTGTCTTTTTTCTCCACAATTATAACAAACTCCCATTCCCTTCAAGCATTTACAAAGTTGATTCTTTCCACAGTTATCACTTATTGGGAAATCATTGTTTCTCCTTATCCTTTTATCAATCATTATCTCATCCATCCTTTTTTCTCTTGCTTCCAATCAAAGCCATAAGACTCATTGAATTCTTTACTTATCTTATTAACATATGAAATTATTTCTACATATGATGAAAAAATGTGGAAGACTATTTCAATTCAAAATTTTTGCTTAATAACATAAAAGATATGATCCTTATTAATCTGTGGATCATGCGTATTGTTGGAGTTGTCATTCCTTCTACTAGGAAGCATTTCTAAACAATCGCATCCACTAGGTTAGTTTATGAATTGAAATGCATAATTCCAAACTTGTAAAATATCAATCATAAATTGAAATGAATACGCATATAATATATAATAATAAAATATTTTCTTTGAGGAAGTATTAACTTATAAATCCTTTAAAATGGCATATAATTAAAATTGGAATTATCCTAAGCATATCCTCATGAGTGTCATAACCAAGAGTTCGTTAAGGCCCATTGTCATGTACCCGAATACCCTGGTTCACGCCCAAAACTCTTTTTCAGAGTTTTCACTCCTAGGAAAATATGTGCCAGAGCTATATCTACCTACTCGTATTTAGACAAGGATTTATTTCTTGGAATATATACAAAATCCCTACTTTACCATAATTCATGGAAGTTCTTCTATACTAATCCTCAATGTCTATCTTAGGGTAATGTTCTCATATCAGAGTTTATCTAAATCTACTCACACGGTTGTTGCTAAACTTCCTCTGATACCATCTGTAACACCCCGACACTAGTTACCCAGAGTGAGTGCATTATTACATAAAATTGGAAAGATTATAAGGAATCAAGTCCCGAAAGATAGATCAGTTTTGTAGTCTTGGAAAATAGATTACATACATAAATGTTACATTACACATTAAAAAATAAAAAACAACATAAATTATCCTCTTAGAACGCCATTAATCAACTAGATTAAACCTTTTATCTATCATAATACACTTCTTGGAATCCCGGTAAAATAAAACATTAGAGAAGGGGTGAGACCAAACACTCATTAAGGATAACAATATGGATGAAACCTTCACAAATAAACATAAAAATTTAATTGAATGTATAAGACTATAACAGAATCCTTTTAAACTTAAAATTCATCATTATAATGAAAATATAATTCAAATAATTCCATTTAATTATTCACAAGGATATTCTACTGGTCGAATAATCAAAAGTAAAATCAATAGCCAATTTCATAATGATGGAATGCATTTTTCCAAACATCACAACCACATAGTCATGGTCTTATTCCAAGATAACAAATAAGATTTTTTCCAAGGCCTTGTGCCAAGACAATAGTTTCTCTCATGAGTCCTACTGATGCATGAAGGAGCTATAGAGGGCTCCACACGTCACTTACTAAGACCAATGCATTCCTGATATGAAACGGTTTAAACATAACACAAATATTCTTATTAAAAATAGCATAGAAAATATTAATAGCTTATCCATAAACCATGAATGGTATAAAAATAACACATGAAAAGTCAAACATATCACAAAACCTTCAATACAATATGGATGACTTGTATCATAATAAATAAACTTTGATCAAGAATAACATCCTGTAAAGGATGTTGAAAAAGTTGAAAATGATCAGTAAAAAAATTGAGAGAAATATATCTTTTTCATGAAATAATTTGAAATTCACCTAATTTATAAAGGAATAATTTTAAAATAATGTTCTGAATTAATGTTTCCCATACCACTTTGAGGCTTTTGAATGGAATTAACATTTTAAAACAATCACATCCATATAAATAAATCCTTATAACCATTTTGAAAACATTGGCATTAATGAGAATGGTTTTGAAGAATAAATCATTAAATCATTTAAAGTGATGTTTTAGTAAAAAAATAACTTAAAAATAATCCCTTTGAAAACTATTTTATGAAATATGTACATGGATAATAAATATATCCTAGTAGAAACATACGTAAAAACCACCTTGAATAATAAAGAGATTGGGAAATTAACTCTTACCTTGTACATTTCCTTGGTTGAGGATACATTAACCTCCTATATAATAGTTAAATAATTGTTATTATATTATACAAGATATATATACATAAATATGAAATCATATATGACCCTCTAATATTCCTTTGTTAATAATATTTCGGTAGTATCATCGTTTCAGGTGTTAACTAACTCATTTTATTTTATATGCATATATATATAAGCAATGTTTGTTTGGACATGATTAATTTTATTTATATAAAAAATGATATTATGTTCAAAAAAATTATTTTTAATCACAAAATCAAAATTATTCTTGAATTATTATGAATGAGAATGAATCTCATCGCGTTCGAGGTGGCGACAATCCATACGCACGCACGAGCAACAATATCATTCAATTGAAGTTGAAATCATATATAATTGAATGTTATATCATATATACCGAATATTTAACATGTTATATTTATTATTTACATCAATTATACATCATTAGTAAGCCCATCCAAATAATGGAGTGTTTGATTCACAAACTACACCACGACATGGAGACTGTAAGCCATACGTACACACATATAGTGACTTTGTCATTCATATGATGGATAGAATAATGAATATGGTTGTAAAATTTTTATAATAAAATTATAGTATATAAGATATACAGTAGTTTTTATTTTAGAATCGAAACAACAAATAAATTAGAAGTGGATGACGAAGAGAAAATGAAAGATGTGATGAAATATTTAACTCTTCATCAGGTTCTTTTTTTTTTGATTTGACAAAAATGGCCTTATAAGATACCTTTCTGACCAAAGGAATGCCTTTAAGATGAATGGAGGGAATGTGAGAGGATATTTGTGCAGGGTTTGGCCGATCCAAATGGCTTTGGTGGTTTAATATTATGAGAATGGGAACATCGCTTTTATAATAGAGGAGAGGGTCACTTTAGGAAATGCATGAAATATTATTTTATAATAAAATAATTTTCAGTTTATAGTGGATCCAAAATGAATTATTTAGTAGATAAGGTGGGTATGGGACGAAAAACTCTCAAAAATAGGTTTTAGATAGGTTTACGTCATCATATTAACCTTATATTTTAGATTTAACTATTAGTTAAATAGTTTGAAATTCACCACGTCTCTTTGTATTTTTATATTATATAGTTATTAAACTTACTATAACTAGCCAATAGAACCCCAAGTTGTTCATTATTAATATATATAACATTATCTATTTAATTTTTATAAACCATTGATATTTAGTAATATTATATCAATTAATAATATAGTATTAGTTTAAAAAACTCAACAATGTCAATTTTGACACTATTTAGTATTTGGATTTTGTGAAAATTATAACTGCTCGATTACTTCAATCCAATTACATTTAATCAACAATAACAAGTCATATTCACTTATAAAATTAGTGTATGTCATAAAAACTTTGATGTTATATTTATTCATATATTTATAATAACATGTATTTGATTATTTAATTAAGAAGGTAATTACTGCATCATCATTGTGTCATATATTAATATCATTATTTAATGTCTATAAATTATAAATAAAATACCATGATTTAGGAAATCTTTTTACCTTATTAATTAATATTTATTGTCACTTTTATCTTCTGTATAAAACTATTTTAAAAATTTATTAGCATTAAAACATTGAATTTAACACTTTTAACTCTTGTTTAAATAATATAATAATAAATGTCCTAATCTAATCAAAGTGGAACATAGTGATTCATATTTTATTACTTAGGTTTTTTTGGTCTAATTACACTTATCCAATAGAATTAATACATGTGTTAGGGTAATAATAATAACATGTTTACCCTTAATATCCCAATTTACTTTTAACCATGGTAAATAAAAGTCAAAAGTTACTATTCACCGAAAATTAATTTCATATTATTGAATCATATTTTACATACTGATGTCAACTCTATCTCATGGATTTTTGAAATTCTACTCACATAAGTGTCAAAATTAAATTTTATTCAAATTTGCAAACGTGCTTAGAAGGTGGATATAAGAGGTTCAAAAAGTTCAATAAACTATTACGCATCTAATTTTATAATAAAATAACTCCAATGAATTACATTGAAGTTATGAAGGTATTTTTTATCTATTTTTACTTAATATAAATTTAAATAAAACAAATAATTGTATAAATAAAAAGGTGGTTTTAAATTTTAATGCATTGTTTTTCACTATTCATCAAAAAAATTGATTGTTTTCAGAAAAATACCAAACAAATCACCCTAAGATAATTTTGATATTAAAAATTCAAAAAAGAAGTCTATTATACCAAATTCAAAACATATAAGTTTCAATTATCAACTTAAAATTAATTCTCATATTCAAAACCAAAATGCGTATTTTTTAAAAAGTAAAAACCTTCAAAATATTGACATGTGTTTGTGTCAAATTTAAATTTGAAATTACTTATAATGACTTATATTGTACTAAATAATAAAAATATAATCTAATTATAATTCCAATTCATTCAAATTTATAATTGATCACTATAAATTATTTTTATTTAAAAAAAATTCAATTAAAATTTTGTATTTTTAATTATTCACCCAAATATGAAAGTAATCATAAAAACAAAAAAAAAATTATAGAAACCAAATTTTTATGTCCAGAATCTAATGAAGTATTTTATTTTTTCAAATTGAATATATAAAATTTTAATTATTTTATTTAGAAAGGGTTCTCCATTAAAAGGTGGTGAAAGTGCATTTTATGAAAAATAACTCCTTTATCTGAGAAAAATGAATTTGTTCTTATATTGTGTCTAAGAAACAAATAATATTGAAGTTAATATTTATAGGTAATATATAAAATTAAAAATATATATAATATTATTCATAATCTCTTTTGAAAATATAGTTTGGTAAGTCATGGTGCACTCGAACTCGGTTTTGCGTGTAGAGCAAATTATTGAATTACTTTGAAAAAATAATATACAATGAAATCCTGTGGTGTTACATGAGGAATAAAGGAGATCCATTTATCAAAGACATAGTATGGTTGGAAATGGGAATCATGAAGTATGGGACATCAACAATCGTATCCAAAATTTATTTATCAACCATCAGTAGTGGATATGATCAAAATATATCAACAAAAATATCATATTTAGAATAAAAGATACATGGTGTGATGAATGAAAAGTTTACAAAGTTCTATATTGATCAAAATAGTGTTATTTTATTTTATACAAGGTTATAGGTTCCACCAATTCCATAAATAAAGAATGATCTAATTGATTAATCTCATATTTCTACAATCTCTATACATCATGAAAAAAGAAAAATGTATAGGGACCATCGTGAATATTATTGGTGGGAGAATATGAAAAGATATATTTATGATGACACTAAAAGGTTCTCAGTGAAAAAATAAGTGAAGGTAGAGAAAAAACTTCCTAAAGGGGTATTGAAACTACTACCCATATGAGCATGGAAGTAGAACAATATAACTATAGACATTTCCTCTAGTTTCCCAAGAATATCTTATGGGAAAAATATTATATGTGTTATAGTGGACAGACTCACCATGACTATCCATTTAATCTATATTAAAAGAGATTTACCTCGTGAAAAATATGACATGATATACATAAATTAATTGGTGATGTTTCTTAAGAATTAACAATATATCATTTTTTATCATGATTCAAGGTTCACATGATAATTATATGTAAGTCTGCAAAATGTTTTACATAATTAATTTAAATTCTGTATATCCTATAACCCCTAAAATTATGACCTATATAAAAGAACTATTTTAAAACTTTATTTCATGCTAATAACATAAAAAATTGAATCTAATGGTTTATGGTATAAACACATCCCAATAGTTCAGTTCTCATATAAGAACAGTTTCTAATTGAGTATTGAAATGGAACCCTACGAAACTATATAAGAAAGTGATTTAGAACTCCTACATGTTGGGAAAATTATTGTGAGAGAAATATTCTCAAAGATGATATTTTCTAGATATAAAAAAATATTTCATGTCATCCATCTATATATAAACACTTCTCAAAGTTATAAGAAGGTCTATGATGACATCCATTTAAGAGACGTGGAGTTTGAGTTTGGTGAAAATCATTTCCATTAAATATCACCATGGCAGAGGGTCATGCAGTTTGTGAAGAAAAGAAAGTTTATCCCCATGAATATTTTTCCCTATGAAATCTTGTTTCACATAAGATCCGTGGCATATTGGATTATACATCCACCAAATCATTCTCATCTTAATGATTTATACTTCATAGCATTCATGATGAAGTACATGCCTAATCCATCACATGTACTAAATAAAGATGGAGTATACCTAGAAGATTCCCTCGTTTATGAGTAGAATATGGGGCAGATAGTGGAATGCATATACATTGATCTACACCAAAAGGCTACCCACCAACTATATTTGAAATGGGGAATTCACATGTTTGAAGAGTAAATATGAGAATTAGAGTAAATAGTGAAGAAGAAGTACCCTCACCTTTTCTCAACCAATAATTTGAGTTTAAATTTTGGGAAAAAATTTCTAATGTGGGGAATAATATAACAACACTATTTTTGAATGATATTTGTTTCCTGATAAAATAATTTTTATATTATATTATACAAAACATAATCATATATCTTTAATAATTATCCTTACATTAGTCAATAAATGAGCAAATATAGATCACTCAAATTCATTAGAATCATCGCCCCATATCCAAATCTATTAAAATAAAACACAATAATAGTAAACCAATAAATTTCATAAAAAATTATTTTAGTGAATATTGAATGAAATATTGAAGTGGTATTTATAGAGTATAAAGAAAAATATAATTATTTGAAAATTAGACCATTTCAATCTATACCCATTCATAATATTTATAATATATAATCACTATTTATAAGTGTTTATGAAAATGGATAATTAATATAGAATGAAGAAGTGATGGCCTCAACCAATAAGGTCATTATGTATAAAGCCCATCTTTTCATAACATTTTAGTTTTGTAGCATCACTTGCGTTAACCTTTTTCCAAGAACTAACAAACCTTCAAGAAGTGAAGTTTGAATGAAATTTCTAACAGGAGAAGGTCAAGATAGTCGATCCACCCCATGAAAATACCACCATTTTGAATCTTACTATTAGAGCATACACATGTGTTATAAGGGGTTAAATTTATATTATTTAGTTACATAAAGTTAAATTCTATTGTATATATATTTTTATTATATATATACTAATTTTAGAATATCTTTCCTTAATAAAATATATTTTTAGGTGAGGTGAATTTAATAAATTTATTTCCCAAAATGAAATCGTAATTTTCAGAAAATATATTATTTCTTTAATTAACACTTTTATTTTGAATATTATTTATTTTAATTTAATATTTTCATAAAAATTAAAATTTAAATAAAAATGTTAAAACTGTTATTTTATAACCTATAAAAATTATGTGTCAAAAACAAAAATATGACTTATAACCCGCTATTTTTTAATAAATAAGTTTTTTTATATTTTAAAGTTAATATAACCATATTAAAAGAATTATAATGATAAAATAAACATCATTTCAGATATAATAATTTTTTTATTAGGATATGGTGAATTTATCATAATTTTTGAAAATATTTTTTCTCTATGAATAGTAAAAATATTGTTTTGGGTTTTCAGTATGTTTAGTGATTTCATAATTATGTAAGGATGATGTAATAATTAATTGACCAAAATTGAACATCTAAAATATTATATTTATTTTAGTATAATGTATTTTAATATATTATAATCAACATCTAAACGTATAGGAATATTTCCAAGGTCTAAAATAGAAATATTGATATTAAAAACATTAAGTTGTGGAAAGATTAATTTTCTATAGCAAAAGAAGAAATGAAAAATTATGTTCATTTATGGTGGATTGGAATAAAAAAATCTCTTCCAATTATCCAAAACCATGGGGGAAACCATTGGTAATCTAATGGTTTTCCATTTTCGATATCCTAGATTCCCAAGGCCTATATTTGGAAATTATTAATCAAATACGCCACATTTCCAATAAATTCCAACATGTTCATCCATTTACATTCACTAATAATTCACTTACGACAAATTTTGGTGTTTTTTTCTCTTGGATCACCCATTGTGTACTCGAGAACCCATGTTTATTTTCCTCTTTATTTAAGAGCAACACTTCATGTTAAGTAAATTATCCATCTTGTCCCTTCAATTCAAGAATATCTTTCAAAATGTGTCTTCTAATTATTTTGATTAATCTATTTTATTAACCTTTTGATCATACCATTACTAAAGAATTATTTTTTATAAATTCAATAAACCTTTAGAGACTCATTTTTCCCATTTCTATAACCACAGATTATGCACATTATATTGCATAATTTATTGTCAGAATTTCTCTCTTCTTATAAAAATTTATATTATTTTCTGTTAGTGGATACCCAATCAATTTTATATTCTTTGGGGATTAAACCAAGTATTAAAACCATTTATTTTATTCATGGATTTAAAAATAAGAAACACACATTCACTTTTTTTGTGAAAAAATGACATAATGATCATGTCATTAAGAAATTTTGTATTCCATGATTTTGATAAGAAACATGATCTCAATTATCCATGGTTAATAAATAAAATGATTCATTATGATCTATGTGTATCATATTAATTTAGACATGTTAATTGTGTAACCTAGTAGATCACCAATGAATTGGTTATATAATATAATCTCCATAGATGTCTTTTTTTTGATACCGTGTTGAATGACCTTGATAATTAACTTTCATGAAACCATGGTGGCAAAGCATGGTGATATGATTCGGAATGTCTCCCGTAAATGTTGTTTCCACATTTCTATGTTATTATTCATGTTATTTTTATTCTGATATTATTCATGTCCTCTCACTTATTCGATAATTAAATTCCTTGTGCTCTTATTCATATTTCACTTGATCACACGTAAAGTATTTTAGTTTTTTATTCCCTTTCTAGGCCAAATTCTCACCCATTAACATTGATAAAGGTCCCCAGGGTATGAAATATAGTAAATGAACATAGGATGAACCATTTAATATGTTTTCAAGTTCAATTGGAATAATTATTTCCATTTTCGTATAAAATGTACCTTATTCCCAAAAAAATAAACATTACAAGACCCTCTATTTTTATATTGTAATGAATAGCTGTGTAATAAAATGGTGAAATTCTATATTTAGGGTATTAAAACCATCCATTAATACCCCATTCTCTGTTATCATACTTCATTTCAAACATATTTCTATCCTAATTATCCTCCTTTTTCTTTAAATAAGGAGTGCCTTTAGATTTAATGGGCACATCCTGTTAGAAATCGATATAATCCCAAATCCAGCTATGTATACACATATCAATTAGACTTGTATGCAAGTGTTATGTGTTAATAATATGAATATGTTATTAAAATATTATATCATAGTGAAATCGTTATAGAAAAATCGAACATTTGAATTTAGATATAGGTTATCCCCAAAATATATTTTGTAACTTATCACACCTTATTACAATTTATTTATCCATGATCTATGAAATCCAAAATCCATCATTTCATGTGAATTTTATACCATTGAAATTTATAATATTTTCATTGTTAAAATCATCAAATCGGGGATTCTATGTCTCATCCTTGAATAATTAATCATCCCACATTAGTTGACCATAAACTATATAACATAGTATGTCCACGCTTTATTTCTATAAACTTAATGCCCATATCTATAATAAAACAAGTGATGATTGTGGGATATTTATACATTTAAGGTTTTTTTATCCATTCCCATGTATATAACATTCCCAATGAGTTTGGGAAAAAATCACCATAAGATTCAATAACTTATGGTCTAAACACTATAATCAAAATCTATATTCATATATTCAAATCTATGATAATATAGTGAATTCATTCAACTTGGTTTTTTATTTCTTATATATATTCAAAATCACATTTCACTATAGTAAAATCTAATTCACCATAAAAATTACCAACCTCAAGTCAAGTCACTGTAACATTAAACTATGTGGCTACTCATTGAGGTTCTCTTCATTAACGACATTGGGTATATTCATGAATTTTTTTTATTTTGTTGTGCTTATACATAGACCTCATCCTTATTCAATATATGTTATTAAACCATATTCATCATCTTCATTATAATAACATTCATGACTATAAACTAAATAATAAAATATACATAAGGATTACTAGGTTTAAAACCTATAATTATAGGTATGGGTAAGAGGTGATTCTCTATTTTTGAGGAATAATCCTCACATAATAGAATAAAAATTCAAAATTATTAAATATTATAGGAATGGAAATATATTAGTATGAAAGATAATTAAGGGGAACCATTAGAAAGTTTATTCCTAACACTCAAGGTGTCCTTATATGATACTTAGGAAAAAATAAGGACAACAATGATTAGGAATGATATCTTTTAGATTCTACAATGTTATCCTAGTATAAGTTACTCATTCCTCCTTAGGTCTATGTTATTGGTAAAATGAAAGAATAATATAATGTTCTAGACACATTGGTTTTTATATTTATGTAATTAAAATCAAACCATGATTTAAGGTACTTGAATCCATTTGAACATTGTACTTATCTTGCTAAATTTCCCCTTTACGGTCCTCATTATAAAGAGTTCTCATATCAAATATAAATTGTATAAATATATTTTATTGTGTGGGTAGTTATTTCAATTAAATGATTATAAGCCACACAAAAAAGTAAATAATTAAAATTATCTTATTATAATATCAAATGGAGTTATTTTGTTCTATATCCAACAGAGAGACATGAATATGTAGAAATATTTATGACCCAACTATTTGAGAAATGATATAATTTGACCATTTAAAATTCAATATCCATATATTTTTTATTTGTCATGATATATTATTTTAGGGTTTCAATTATTATTATTTATTTATATTTAAATGGATCTTTAGATTTAAAATTGAGAAAAAGATGTGATATCATTAATAATAAAATGTGAGAAACATACACAATCTTGAGTGTCTCTCTTATAGAAGATGATGTTACTGTTATATGGAATAATTTATGGATTCATAAAGAAGAATAAGTGTTTTATTGGAATACTATAAATCATTTTGTAGGTCACCAAATGTTTCAACTTATAATTATGTGTTAGAAGATAATGGTTTTACCCATAGCATTTTCTTTAATCCATGCCTTCTCCATCTCCTCAAGTAGTTGTTTCTCAATATCATCCATTTAACAGAATCAGAAAATTTATGATGGAGTAAATCCAAGGCATGATGATGTCAATCCAACTGCTATTGAAGATACTCTGCTGGGGATATCTTCTCTATAACAGGACCATGTCTTCCTTCTTCTACCCAACTTTTTTGAAAGATTACAATAGAATGACCCACTTAACCTCACCAAAATGGGCCCTTCATTTTGCCTTCATGATATTTCATTTTAGTATTATTTCTTATTCTCAATGGATAAATAACACATTTAGTTTGGTATTACAGGATTGGTTATTGAATCCTTTATACCCAAGTGTTCAGAATATATAATGGATATTTGGTAGATATGTAGTTTGGACTTATATTGGGGATGTAGACATTAAATTATTTTTTCTCTTTTATAAAATTTTCCAAGAGACACAAAATATATCAATAGTCTACTTATTGTGTTTATAATATCTCTAATATGGTGACATATAGTAGTGGACTAGCTTACTCAACAAAGGAATAGCCTCAACACCCCCTAAATAATATTGTCTCATGGTAGAAAATTCCATTATAATCATGGATGGTTGAGATATCAAAGAAGTGAAAACTCTATTTTTAGTGTCCCATTTTTGAATAATTGAAATAAAAGCATATAATATTTTAATTAGATAGTGAAGGAAGAGATTAGATGATGTGTAATATTAACACCTCCGATTAATCATTAAAGAATCAATCATTGTGATTGTTATCACCAAATTGATAGAAATTATTGAGATATATTAATATAGCTTATCACATAATAATAATTATGACTATGGCCTTAATTCATGGGGAATCATAACATCTTATGGAATAATTTTTTCCAATGGCATCTCATTTCTTATAACATTAAATAATACCATATGGCTATCAATGTGTGTTATCATTTTTTAAAAGGAATGTCATGGAATTTACAACCACTATCATTATTAAAATGATATATTCATCATGAAATGATATGTTTCTTAGTAATAATTCAAGTCCAAAATCTCCTCTATTTCACTAAATGGTATGGGATATACCACAATTATAATTTTGGATCCATGATCATTGACATGAAGTAATTTCTCCCAATTTTCTACCACAATTAATTCCAACATAGAAGAACCATCATAAAATATATATTTTGTCCCCAACAACAATATCTACTAGGATTGGATCTGTATAGGTCTGGATCAACACGTTAGGGTATAACTATCCTATAGTTTCATTTAGTGTCACCCCCATAAAGGACCCTTTTCATGGAGGAGAAAATATATTCATTGGGATATAATGCCCTAGAATCCTCTAATTTTTTTGTATCACTCGTTAGCCTTGGAACCAAAGGAGGGATGATATGTGAAGTATGTTCCTCATTCCCCCTAAATACCATTGATTCTATGAAATTTACATATACATGTATTCCATTTCTAGAAGAATTAGAGCTATAATTTTTTGGGTGAATTATACCCCAAGTCATCTCAAACCTCAATATTTTGGAAATTGTTTTTAACATATTTTATATTTTTCTCTATAGAAAACATATATTTTTAGTGAGCTATGATATAGTATATAAATATTATTATTCAAACATTTATGTTATAGCCTAGCCATTTATTTTTATGGAATGAATAATAATATCCATATTACAAATTATATATCTAATTTATATCTTAATAAAATGAACAACCAATCATATATTTATAAATAATTAGTTGTAAATGAAGATAAAACCATTTTAATGTAAAAGAAATTATATTTATAAAACATTTCTATGTGAAAAATTGTTTTTTATCTGAATATATTAAACTTATAAACATACTTAAATTATTCAACTAAAATAAGAATATTATATATCAATTTTAATTAAATTCTATTTGAAAAAATATTTCTATTGTTTATGGAATTAGAAAAAATTAACATATACATAAACAACCCATTTTATTAAAAAATGGGTTTTATTACAATTATTTGTAAACATTATTATTAAATTCTTGGTCATTTAAATTTTATTTGAAAAAACTGAAACCATTTATTGAATAAAATATTTATAATAATTTTAGGATACTTTTTTAATATTTTTCTAAATAATAGTTTTTTATGTTTTGAATGATGTATATTTTTAGTATGACACCATAGGGAGATTTAAAATTGTCTTAATGGAGACCTATTACATAGATTATAGGGTCAAGGATATGTTTCCCATGAACATGGCCTAAAGGCCCATTACAGAATAATTCCTACATCAATGTTTCTATATCACGAGACTTATGTGAGGACTGTATTGTTGCCTATCTGGATCTTGCTTATGTCCCACCATATTCACATCACTCATTTTCCACAACATATGTCACAAATCCCACAAGTGGACTTCAGATATTTTAACCCTAGTCATTTAGATTCATTCTTATGGGTTTTACCACTCAGACATCACATCAACATTATATATCATAAAAATATTTATTTTTGAGTAAATAATATTAAATACTAATTTTTCCATGAATGATATTTAAGTCAATTAATTCCAAAAGTTCCATTATTTTCTTATTTCATTTTAAATTAATTTATCATCAATTTAAAATAATTAACTATAGAATCCTAGAGTATTAAAAATTATATATCATTTCTCAATAAGATCATTATAATTATAAAATACAATATATTAAAAATATATATTTTTCTTCACCTTTTAAGCTTATTAGAACTAATTTCTTCTAATTCTAGAAATTAAATATTGAAAAATGGATTCAATATTATGAATTAGAAAAAAATATCAATAACATCAATTTAATATATGGTTATTCATAAATAATAATAGTAGAGAAAAGTCCTACCATAGTTGAAGGAGAATTTGTTTAGTTAAGGGAGAAAACATTATGATAATTCCATAATTATTCATATTAATTCTTATACCACTAAAATATTTATACCATTCTCCTCATACATTATATATTTTATTTTTTAAGATCCACATTCAAATTATTATGCCTTTATAATATTTAAATATTTTTAAAAATTACATGTTAGTTTCTTCCTTAAAATATATAAGTAGACATCCTCCCCTCTCTTTATCGCAACATTAAGAAATATTGTTTGGTCCAATCTTACAAAAATACATCCCAACCATACCTAAAAAATTACTAGAATTATTACTATAAAAAAATACCAAAACCCAGAATACTGAAGGTGTAAACTAGAACCAGTTTTGAAATGAAGCGGTATAACTCATAACAAAGTGATTTCATGACTATTTTATTTTATACCACCATTTAGTACTAAAAAAAGATTAAATAATGCAATAAATATAATCAATATTATATAATTTTACTATGATTGTGGTGCAATTAATTTTCATATCATTTTATATCCTATGCTAAAATAAAACAATGTTCGTGTGTATACAAGGACAACCAACTCTATGATGTTGTGTGTTTCTTTCGTCACTAAATAATATAGATTGTAATATTGAGAGAACTAATAGTATATATAAATTTTATTACATATTTTTTATTATTTAATTTTTTTATATTACATACATTATTATCCTACCATTTGTTGGAAAAGTATAATGACGCACATGTACTTGTGTATAATACCACCTCCATGAAGGGATGTGATTTTTTCATCTCCACCATATTATGATATTCATAATTTTGGAACTAATAAATAAAATTTTAAATTAACATATATTTATTATAATCTAAAATTAAAATAATAGCTATATTTTTTGTCCACCCATTAGATTAATTAAAATGTTGTTCATGAAAATGTACAAACTATTATCCTTATAAAATGACACAATTTATTTTTCATGAAAAAATTAAATGGATTGTTTTATAGATTTATCTATTAAATAATTATAACAATAATATAATTTTTATGATTATGGAGCCAGTTGAACCATAACCCCATTTAACATGATAAAAAACTATTGTTATTTTTAGGTTATAAGATAAAAATCTTCAAAACATCCATGAATAATTTTATTTATACACAAAATATTTTTAAAAGACAATTTAAAATCCTTTGGGATTTAATTTTAATGTTTTTAAATGAAATAATTTAAAAATGTACCATATGGATCATTTTGATTATTTTTACCATATTGGAAGTGGGATACTTTTTTAAATATATATCTTGACCAATTTTTCATACCGTTATAGTCATTATTCTTAATGAATTATATGTTACGATTTTAAATGGCCATTTTTAAGGAATATGTTAATTAAAATAATATTTTAATTTTTTCTATAAGAAAATTTCTGAGAAAATATAAACATTTCCTCGTCATCATGTGATTGTGAAAGTGATATTACTTTTGAGCTTAAAAGCTTTCACAAATGGGTTTTATGATTAATGTGAAAGTAATATGGATTTTATTCACAACATCGATATTGAATTATTTTACTAATTTTTGTTTAGATCAAAATTGATCTTCTTAAATGTTATCGTGAAATGGTTCTCCAATGCGTTGGGTAATTTGATGACATTTACCAATTTTATGTCACTTTAATGTTAAGTGAGGATTATCTAGTTAGTTGTTTCCTTAATATTTTTTTATAAGGGAAAATGTCAGGATAATTACTCAAGGTACCTACCTGATAAATTTATAGTGGTTCATGAAGGAAATATTCCTTTCTAAAAGAAATATAAATGAGCATATATTTTTTATGAAAATTGTATGATACTTCAATTAAATATAAGAGCAATTATTTTTTTTCATTAAATGGTATTTGTGAGTTTTCATGTTTTCTAAGAATTGTTTATGATCATTAATTTACCATTTTTATTTTATATGAAATATTTTATGATATATATTATTAAAATATGGTGTTATAAAAGAAATATAAACATATATTTTTTGTCAAATGAATATGATTTTAAAAAATACTTTAAAAAAATTATTTTTTTCAAATGAGATAAAGTGTTTACGTTCCTTTATTTCCCCTGGTGACTTTTTTATTGTCCAAAATTCTCGAATGATTTTTTAATGAATCATATCTATCAGTATAAATATTAATAAATTCGTAGTTCCATATATGAGTGTTACATTAAATTTAGTAACTGTATCTCTATAATGGACATGTTTTGGGAAAAAAATTTAAAATGTGTGAAAATTTTCATTTTTTATGTAATATTTTAAAAAAATATCTAAAAATATAAACTAAAAAAATCCTATAAATGTATAAATGATCCACCATTTTTATAAAATATTTAATTATGGGTTGTTTATGTTATATTTAATTGTAGTTGTAATCCATGAATGGTTTACGTAAATTTATAGGTAATTGTTTTATTATTTTATAATCATATATGTTAATTTCTATTGATAATAATGGTTATTTTGGGTATATCTTATGAAGTAAAATAAAAAAACATAAGATAACATACGTTGAAACTATTGTCAATCAAATGTATCATAGACTAAAATACGGGGGTGTTAGACTAAGAACATCCCAATCTGGAAGAATAAAATTTATTTATTTTATCACTTTGAATTAATTTATTAAATTATTGTCTATTGAATCGAAAATTTAATCCATTATTGTAAAATTTATTATTCAATAATTATGGGTGGAAATCAAGCACAAGAATCCTTTATCATATAGGGTATCAACTTATTATATTAATTAGAAAGACTTGATAATATGATATAGAAACCTTATTTACTGTTAGCTATATATAAAATACATTATAATGCATCCCAATCCACATCTATAATTATATATCATGAAGGACCTTCGGCAAATTTCTTCTATGTTTTAAAAAAATATATCACCATCCCCATTTTGGAAAATCCTATAATGTAATTTATCAAGATTTTATAGTGGGTGACCAATTAAATGGACATCCAACCCTATAATTAGGTATAAAGGTGGCTGACCATGGAAATATTATGTATTTATCTTTTCATTTAATGTTTATTATATTTACGAACACAATAAAATATATCAGAATCTCAATTCAAACCCATCCTAATTTATAATGGGCAACAATTTCAAGATAAGGTCTCAAAACTATATATACAAATCATGGGATTGTTTAAAAAATTGAACTCCATAAACATACATTTAAATAATGATGTTATAGTTATGCATTGAAGATGTAGTAAGAGGAACTTAGTAGGGTTTTAATGAAATTTTAATATATATATATACTTGACATGGTAGATTAGGGGATATCCATTATCGAAATTTAGATTTAAATTAAATGTCATATTTTTTTCTCTCATATGTGTTATTTATGTTTATATTATGAAATATTAATTTTTTATAATAGATATATATTAAAACATGATTGATATTTTAGATTATAGGATGGATGAATTAATGACTAAAATGGTAAATATTAGTTAGTTAATTGTAACTAATGTTGAATTACTGAAGTGTATTGAAATATAATTTCAAGTGTTATGATGTTGTGGTATTTTATTAAGGGGTTATTAAATTCAATGATAATAATAATTTTTAATTCATTAATACTATTATGTTTTTTTACAAGATGAGATTAAATTTGGGTTATTTATTGAGATTGAATATATGTTTGATGTATATGTAACCATTAATATTAACTTGTGATTTTAGTAAAATGATACTTGGGAAATAATGATTTTATATTTTGTAGACATAAATATAATGGTACAAATAACATATCAGGCTAATATGATTTTTTTTATTATTTAAATTTTGTTTAATAGGAAAAATATGTGTTATATATATATATATATATTAGTGTGATTAAGGTAAATGGAAGTATTATTTCCATATAATGGTATTTTATTTTGGGGAAAAAAGATGACTTATATTTTACAAGAATATATTATTTTTATTATGGATTGATTGTTAGATAGATTATTTATGAATAACATATTACATTTTATAGATTTTTAGAATGGGTTAGATAAATATATTTCATATTAATTTATTATGTACCACTATGAAACTCATCTTCCAGATTCAGTTTATAAAAGTTTTTTGCATAACTTTTTTATAAAACAAATAGATGAACAGTATATAGAAAATTTTAAATTCTAGAATTTTTTTTATTGTTTTTATTTTGGATAATTATATAAACTATTAATTTCATCATAGTTTAACAAAAATAAATTCAATATAAAATACATATTTCTCTTCAAATGAACTATATTCAAAATTGAACTCATCCATCATAGAATTTATAATATACCATTAAAAACATTTTGAACAAGGGATGGGCATGAAATATAGTAGTGAGGGATTTTAAAATGAATTATTCTTTTTTATTAATTTGTTTTGAATATAAAATTTGATAAATAATTACATTATTTAGATAATACATTGGAAAATACTTTTAGGAATACCTTTTCAAAATATTATTGAAATTATTTACGCCATGAAAATATGACAACACATTGAAAATAATAATGCTCAAAAATTTCTATAAAAGTAATTTGGTGTTTTTTGAAATCAATATCTATTGTTTTGACAATAAGACACTGAGTCATATTGAAACATTAAAGGATTTATTAGGCCTACCCACTTTATATGGGGTGAGATTACTCCAAAATTCCATACCATATTTTAAACGTTCAAGTGCATGATTTTATAAAAAACAATTTATGCCTGAATTACATTAATATATACTTTCACTTGAATTTTTACATAAAATAAAACAAAATATATTTACATAATTTTTATATATTTATTATAAAAAATTGTTTATACTTTCATAAGATAATTTTCTATGGATTGGAGAAATTAAATTCCAAAATTTTTATACTTTTCATAAATACATGGAACTCTATGAAAAGAATAATCAACTATCATATAATAAAATTTCAATTAGTAAAATCGTAAAATCTATTTTGAATGTAATTTCCAATTGATGAATAATTTATTATATTCAAATGTACATAAAATAATGAATTCATTACAATAAAACTAGGTTGTGCATTAAATTTCACAAGTTATAGATAATGGAAATGTCTCATAAAATTTGTAAAATTCATGGTTATACATAGAATGATACCTTTAATTAATCTTAGACATAAAATATTAACTTTAATTTACTCTAGGGGAATGAAATAATAATATTTATTTTTTAAAAATCATATGGATTTCCATAACATCAAATACCCCTTTTGAATTAAATGTTGAACAATAATAAGAAGAATGTTTCAATTTTTTATTACATTATTATGACATAAATATTATTTTAATGATATTGGATATATCTTGGATTATATGAAATCTTATTTTCCTACAAAAATTGGTTCCATTAATAAGGTTCTTAAGATTATAAACAAAAATAAAAAATAAAACCCATATAGAAGTAAATATAAAAACATAATTAATTTCTAAATATAAAAAACATGAAAATATTATCATACACATATATTTATTTAAAAAATTATTAATATAAAATAAATATTTCAAAAGATGAATTTCACTTACAGAAAAAAATAATCCCTTATAATTAATTTATAATCATTATATAATAAAATTATTTTCTATTAACATTAATTATAACAGACTTACTTACAGAATTATAATAATAGTAAGATAAAATGTTAGACTAAAAGAATGTTTGGTTTCAAATAATGAATTCCATAGGAATATATACTATAAAATAACCATTATATTATAAAATTATAAATTAATGAAAATATGATCATCTTGGTAGTTAGTTCTTTTAACGCAAAAGAGTTGTATTTGTGAAATTAAGAGAGGTTTTTACACTATTTATTGAAAATACTTCCTCCCACTATATACATATATTATTTTAGTTTGTTTCTAGGTTTTATGAGTGATGAAATATTATATATACTTTACATCAACATGATTAGTGTGGTTTGAAATTATAGTTTTGTCTCTTGTACTGAATTTATATGGATCCTAAATTGAAAATATTTTTTTAATATTATAGAAATATTATATATTTTTAAAAATATTGTCTTATATTTATGGAACCAAATAAATCTAAGAGGATTCTATGGGACAAGCAATATAATAATGATTAGAAGAAATATACATAATTTATATGATGATACTATTGTTGTTTAAAAGGTAGATACTGTGGAAGGTGGTATTTTATTTGTGGATTAATTTGGAAAAAAAATCTCACATCTTAGTAACCATAACTATTTAATGGTTTTAGACTCAATATTTTTTGTAATGACCCTGGTTTCTTTAGGAATTCCCTTGGATAAAAACCTGTGTTTAGGATGTTTTGGGAGGCAATGATGGCTCATTTCAATAGTTTTACAAATTTCTAGTTCTTCCAATTGTTCCATAGGTAACTCTGGGTTTCGACATCATAATTTCACTATATCGACATGTCAGTGGATCAGTGATCCTATTGAGTCGGCATTGGTGAGTCAGGAGTGTCGTTATGAGTGAGTCAAGAGTGTGTTTGTTAGTGAGTCAAGGGTGTCAGTGTTGGCACGTCATTGTGTTAGTATGCCTACGTGTCTATCGATCAAGGAATTAGTAGGTCATTACGTCAGTAGCTCAGTCTCGATGGATCTTTGTTGGTGGCTGAGCATCAGTTGGCCACTTCGGTTGCTCACCCATTGGTGTCTCTACATCAGTGACTCATTTGTAGTTTTCCATTTTTTTGAGTCATCTTGTTTTCCCCTCTTACATATCATCTAACGTAAACCATGTTTAAATCCATCTCATCGTGTTTTAAGGTTGTTTCAAAGGATATTTTTTATATAATAAATATCTTAACATTCCGTGGGATTTGAGATACTCAAACCATGTAATCTTTACCATAATCCAATGATTAATGGATTTTTAAATTGTTTATCCTTTAAAATTGAATCATTCTATTCAAATCCATGATCATCACTTCCATGTATATTTTTTGTTCCCTATTGGTTTTTTGGATGCCTTACTCCCTAGACGAGTTTTTCGATTTAGCTAGAGTTTATCCTGGTTAGTTTTCTTGAATTTATTTCCTTCTACTCATCAAATCCCCTATTCTTGATGCATAGAGGATCTTTGTTCTCGTGTTATTGTTGTAGGGATTTCTTCTTACACTATTAAATTGTTCATCATGTGGTTTTGGTGTACTAAGGATTCATTGTAAATAATAGATGATTAATTTTCAGAAAACGAGAAATAAATAATAAGGTGAAATGATTAAAAGTTAACTAGGTAATATAATTATAGGCTAGAATTTGATTTATCATTGATAATCTGTTTTATTTGGATATCATTTTTTCATTATGTATTTTTTGGGATGTATAGCTTATAAAAATCCATGTCGTTGGTGCTCTTTTCTTGTGAAATGGTTGTGTTCTATTTGTTTTAATCATGTTTCATGATAATTGATCGTAACATGAAATCTTTTAAATCACGTATACCTGATTAAATTAAATGAGTTTCCTGGTATGAAATATCATATTTGATTCCCCATTTTTATCAAAGTGGATTAAATATTACATTTTACCAAATTAGAATATACCTTGTTGATATGTATGGTTGTGTTCTGTGTTATGTTGGGTTTTGTGGATTTGTGCGAGTTGTGTAGTGCAGTAGCTAAGAGCGAGGTTGTGGTTGGACAGAGGAGTTGGTTCTGTGAGAGGGGGTGTGGTATGTGTGTACAGAAGCTTTGTTGTTTAATGGTAGTTGTTTTTGGATTTGTGTGTGGGACTATTTAGGATGTGTGTTGGTATCCTAGTTTGAGAGACGAACTGCTTGTGGTAGGCATGTACTTATAGGTAGTGGGACCACCTTTGTTGTGTTTTGGTCATTGAACGAAATTCTATAGTGGGATTTCAGGGTGGTGGTGAACTTTTAGGTAGTGAGACTATATCTGGGAATATTTTGGATAGAGGGGTTGCAGGACGGGTTTGGAAGAGAATGAATTTGTAGTGTAACATTGAAAAATAATAGTTTGTAGTCGTTGAATGGGGGAACACAGTGGGACTATAAATATAGTTTTATTTGATGTTTTAATATTTTTGTGGTTGGTAGTTTCTTAGAAGTGGTGGAAATAAATTATTTTGAACCCCTTAATTAAAAAATGTTAAGTGGTTAAATGATTAAGGGATTGGGTTATTCTTTGGTAGTGGTTGTTTTGTGGTTGTGTATATAGGGGTAACAGAAATTTGGTTCTTTGTGAGTTGGTTTTTTTTGGTATCCATAGGGTGGGGATGAGTGTTTTATTATATATATATATAAGTTATTTGTGTTTTCTATGCACACACCACACCTATTGAGAACCATGTGTTGAACACCCCCAGTTTAGGGGGGGGGGTTTCCAAACATCATAACGGGAGGATGGATGGCGGGTTACTGACATTATTCCTCACGCCCTCTTCTGATTCATACCACCCGAGGGTATCTGGGTAAGGTGTAATTTCTTATGGATTATGATAGTTATAGATCCTTCGTGCGTGTTTCTTATGGACAAGATTCCTAGGTGTTTGGGGGCCAGGATTGTTTTCCCATGTGTCTTCAGGATGAGGCCCATGTGTCTTTGGGTGAGAGGCATGGTTGTTTTGGACCTGGTGTCTATAGGGGAGATTGTGTGTGGATTTAGGCCCAGGTGTTTGAAATCAAGCTGGGATAGTCGTACTACACATGGTAAGAGTGGTAGTGTCAAAAAATTATATATTAGGAATGAGTAGTTAACCAGTGGTAAAGTGGTATGGGGTACCCAAATACCGATGTGATTATACTACTTCCTTACATGACTTGTGTTATTTGGTGAGTGTTCCTTGGTGACAGTAGTCTGTTTAGTATACCTTGGTAGGGACATTGAGGATATAATATTTCCTTACAGGGGAATTGTTATGTTTCCCCACTACATCATGGGTAGCTTTATTTTCCCTACTATGTATACTCGTATGATTTCCCTACGTATTCAATCCTGTTTTCTGGTTTCTAAGAGGACATCGAGGACCATGATAGACATCAATAGCTCGGGAATCAGGATTACATATTATTTATGCTCACCCTCTTTTCTTTTGGTTCTTTACATTGGATTTTTGTTATACATTGTATCAGCATTACTTTTGAACATGCATGTGGGAGTGGATTTTTGATTTACTTTTACATTAGGTACTCTTAGATTCACGGGATTTAAAATATTATATCCAGATATTGTTCTGTATAAAGGATAATTCCTTCAATATTATATGATATTTTATACCGTTGGTTCATGTCTCCACTCTAGAGCCTATTAAAGGCGGGACTCGGGGGTCATTATCTCTCATTCATCTTAAGGATGGAAGGGTGGGGCACTTTTCTATCACATCCCTTGTCTTGAATATGACAAGCCATTACATAATGGTATCTGAGGAAAGGATTGGGATTTTGATAAGTAGTATTGGGTATGTAGTTAGGAACAATTAGGATTTCAGGGTATGGTAGGACTATGATGTTAGAAAATCATTGGAACATGAAATAGACTTGGGATGACTGGCTAGGAAACTAGTTTTTAGTGTCCCATATGATCCGTTGAAGGGTATTTGGACCTACTGAATGACCAAGTGAGTCTACGTCAATGGAAGGTTAGTGATCCTAGGAAAGTTAAATGAATAATAATGACATGTTTTTTGTGTGTCTTTGGTGTTATGAGAATTTAAAATAAATGATGAGTTAAAAAATTAAAATAAACATTCCACACTTCCCGGGCATTGGAGTTTCCTATTAAATTTTCATCTATGGTACCAAGATTTCCTCCAAGAGTATTATGAGAATTTGAGGCCTAGAAGATTGACCTGGTTGATTAGTGGTGGACCGATCAAAAAGAGGAAGATGTCCAATTGTAAAAGATGCTTCATGCCTTCTAGTGGAAGACTCTTAGAAAGATATTGGGTAGTGTCTTGAACTGGATATAAAGAGGTGGCTTGAGGAGCTAGTGATAAATTTTAACTTCATATGGGTTCTGATAGAGTATAGGGTTCCTCTATCAGGAAGCCAATTGAGGGGAGTAGTGTGTCGGTGTTGGACACATTACCTCTCGAATATAAAGAAGACTGATGTTATTTGGGCTATCTTTGAGAGGGAATTTTGTGCGGAATTCCTTTCTTCCATGATGATAGTAGAAAAGAGTCCTGATATAATCTCCCACCAATAGGGAAGTATGTCAGTAAGGGAACTCGGGGTCACGTTCTAGTTTCTCTATCTATTCGTACCTGGTCATTTTCTGGATGATGAGTGTCGAGCGAGATACTTAGAGGAGGCACGCAGACTTTCTCTTCAGTATGTATTCACTCTCTTTACTCTACCAAAATACATAGATGTTCATAATAAGGCTGATGTAGTGGAATGAATTAACTCTCTTTGAGGTGTGCTAACAGAGGGGGAACATTCAAGTTCTTCAAAGGGGAAATCCAATAGTATTAGGTATCTAGTATCTGGGCCTTCCAGGTTTTGGACATGGGGATTTTGGCCACAACATGTTCCAATTATAATCTTAATGTCCCCTCCATTTCTTCATGGGAAATGGAATGAGGTTATTTGTATTTTGAGGATGTGGAAATCATCAAAACCAGTTCTCATCTTGAACTTAGTGTGGTGGTTGTAGGTAGGTTCTTCTCCCACCACATTAGCAGTAGTTTCTAGTCTGGCCATTCCATCAGCAGAAGCTATGAGCTCCCACTCCACTGAGGGTAGATGGTTTTGGAGGAGTCTAACATCAGGGTTCTCCTCATAGACCTCCACCAAGGCATGGTCTGAGGCTATCGATGGCATAGAGGTATAGGACCTTGGTGTGGGCAGTTTCACGTCGTCGATGCAGCAGTTCTAGCAGGACCGGTGATTTTTTGATGTATGATCAGTCTAGTGAATACTCGTGGATTCACTTTGTTTCATTCATGAGATTCACACTCCTTTATTTAACCCATTATATCCCATGATCTGGTCCTAGATGTAGATATTCGTTCCATTCCCCCGATGTTGAGTACGCCAGTTAGAGATCAGACTAGTTTTTTTGATGTTTTCTGGGATGTAGAATGATGTTGGGACCACATCAGTCTAGTGGGGATCTTCTTCTACTATATATACAACCATACGATGTCTTTATCGGAATCAACTTCTGGTTATCTGTGAGTTCCGTTATCAATTTCTTCTAAAAGAGTGTCATGTTTTAAGATATGGATGTACATCGTTTATCTTTTTTTGGCCAGCAGAGTTGTTAGGTGGGTAGCCATCATGTGTAACATCTTCTCTATTTTATGGTCGTGCTGTTAGTATATTCATGTAATAATAAGATGGTAGAAGTTATATTGTTTTTCAGGGAGTTCTCGTATGTCTTCCCCAAATATGTTGTGATTCTACCCCCTCAAATTAATTTTGATTTCATGATAGTCTTGAAAACCAATGTATGTCTTATTTCGATTGATCATAATGAGATATCGCCTTCTGAGATGCGAGAATTATGAAATAAATATGAATACATGATGAATAAGGTTCTTATCTAGCCGAGTGTGTCTTAGTGGGGTGCTCCATTATTGATCTCAAAGAAGTTAGACAGTGGTCAAAGACATTACATTGACTATTAGAGGCTGAATCAGGTGACAGTCAAGAACCACTAATCTCTCCCAAGGACCAATGATCTATTCAACAAAATAAATGGACGTTTTTGGTTCTCTTAGATCGATCTACGATCTAGATATCACCTATTGAGGGTGAAGGGGTGTGACATCCTGAAAAGTTATTTTTTGATACAGGTATGGGAACATCGATTTCATAGTCATGCACTTTGGTGGGATAAATGCACCATAAATTTTCATGGGGCTCATGGACTATAATTTCCATGTGTTCCTACACCACTTCTTCCTCATTTTTATTAACGATATCCGGGCATAATCAAGGCCAGAGAAGGAGGACACCAAGAATATGAGGACTGTCTTAGAGGTCCTCTAGAACAACTATATTTACAAGAAGATATAAAATTCTATGTTCAAGATATAGAGGTTTACTTCCTTGTACAGGTGGTGTTTCATCAAGGGATATAGGAATCACGCAAGAATGTTGTAGTGGTTTGTAGCTTCCAGGGTCTAGAAGGCTATTATTGGAGGCTTGAACATGATTTTTTTTGATTTTCTGCTCTATTGATAGGTTTTAATAAAACGATAAGGCCTTTATATGGAGAAATAAGTGTCATACATCCTTTAGCTACGTGAAATGAAATTAGTTAAGTTCTCTAGTGCTCATGTTTCTTGATGAAGGGGTGATGTTTGAGGTGTTTTGTGAGGCTTCTGACCTAGGCTTGGGATGTGTGATGATATAGCAGTAGAGAGTAATCTACTATGAGTCTAGGCAGTTACGTCCTCATAAATGTACTAATTCCACTAATTATTTGGATCTTTTTGTGGACATGTTCACTTTAAAGTTGTGCCGAAATTACTTAATCAGGGAGCGCTTTGTGGTCTTTATTTATAACCAGACATTGAGGTATATCTTTTCCCAAAAAGACTGTAACTTTCAATAGTGAAGGTGTAAAGAGTTTCTCCAAGACTATAATTGGAAATCTCTTAAGCCTTAGGAAAAGGGAATGTGGCATCGATTCCTTAAGCAGAAAATAACAGAAACATGTTGTCATGGAATCCACGGATGCATGGAAAGGAATGGAGGAGTTGGTCACATTTTTTCTAGATATAAGAGTTGATGGTGGAGGGGGATATTTATTTCAGATAACAGTGCATCAGTCCTTAATGTGGTAGGTGTAGGAGTCTTATTGGGGTGACTCAGAGATAGATGTTAGTCATGATCATGCTTCCTTGGGTGATGTTCTGGAGGGATGGTCAGAGGATAGTCAGATTCATATGATTTTACATGGGAATATAATGATCCTAGTGAGAATGTACGAGGGAGATCTCCATGAGATCCATAATTCACCCCTGGTGGTGCGTCTAAAAGTCTATATGATTCACTAATGCTTAAGGGACCAGTTTTGGTGGTTTGAGGTGAAGTGGGAAGTGGCGATGTTTGTGGAAAGGTTTCTAGTCTTTCATCAAGTGAAGGTCGATCATCGTGTTCCTGGAAGTATGTTGTAACCATTATATGTTACCAAGTGGAAGTGGGATGACATATATGTGTAATTTATTACAAAATCACATAGGAATTAGGGATTATGTGATGACCTTTTGGTATAAGTGGATCGATTGACAAAATCGGCTCATTGTTTAGCGATTAAGGAGTTTAGCCCAGTGGATTCCTTAGTGCAGTGGTATGTGGATGAGGTGGTGCAGTTACATGGAGTTCCAGGATCTTTTGTCTCTGATAGGGATACAACTTTTACAAATGATTTTGGTGGGGATTTTAACATGCCTTTGGTACCTAGTTGCGCCTTAGTTCTACTTTCCATGCTCATACGGATCGAAAACAAAGAGGACCTTCCAAATAATAGAAGATATACTATGAGTGAGTGTTCTAGACTTCAGAGGATCATGGGTTTGACACATACCACTAGTAGAGTATTCATACAATATTAGATATCACTATACCATTGTCATAGCACCATTAAAATCCCTGTACAGTAAACAATGTCGTTCACTAGTATGATGGACCATGGTTGGTGAAGTAACTTTTCTTGGACCTCAAGTAGTGCATAACACAATGGAGAAGGTTCATCTTTTTTTTGAGAGGATGAACATAGCACAAAACCAATAGAAATATTATTTCGATCATAGGATATGATTTTTGATTTTGAAGTTGGGGACCATGTTTTCTTGATGGTTTCCCCACGATGTGGGAGGAAAAGGTTTGTTATGGGAAGAAAGATTTCTCCCAGATTCATCAGATCATTTGAAAATATTGGGATGAGTTGGAAAGGTGTAATATCATTTGGTGTTTCTATAATGTTTGATGAATATCCATGATGTCCATAATTTCTCTCATCTACATTGGTATCTACAAGATGAATTCAATGTTCTTGACTAGGAATAGTCAGATATCCAGGATTAAAAGATGTTCTTGGAATAATTGGTATAAATCAATGATCATGAGGATAATATTCTTGGTAGAAGAACCATTCACATGGTTTGTGCTTTTTGGGGGCACGGTGGCCTTGATGAGAGTAATGTGGAGTGAGAAGCATGGATGCATTCCCATTACCTAGATTTGTTCTGATATTTAATTCTATTTTTTACTTTTGTGCTTCATTTGACCTTATAATTATTAACCTCTATTTTTGTAAGATAAGTTGATTCATTGTTCCCAAAATATGTGTGAGTTTTCCTTTCTGTGGGGAGGAGAGGATATATCCCCAAATTGAGACACATTAATTTGGATGTCATTAAACCCGTGCGGACAAGTCAGTGTCTCCCAAAGAATATAGTATCATGGCATGGGGAAAAAGAGATCCATAGTCCATGTGTATAGATAGTATGACCTTTGGTATTTGTCTAGTTTCTTAGGGAAGTAAGGCCTATGTGCTTCTAATGTTTTTATGATATAGATGATAATGATGATTTCTTCGATATTATGGTTTTCACTCTAGCTTTCAAACAATATTAGGTGGGTTTTTATTTATGGTTATCAAAAGGGACATATGTTTGGACCTCATTTCTCTAAGTTAGTTTTCAATTATTGATGATGAAAATAGTTTGAGAGGTATATAATGTTATATCCTATTTTTCCATAAGCCTTAAAATTTTGAATATCTAGAGTTTAGGGTGTTTTGGAAGGAAATGGTGGATCATTTCAAGGGTTCTCCAAATTTCACGCTTTTTCATTTTTTTCTATCTGTAACCCAGGGTGTCATCTTGGGAATGTCAGTGCATCATAATTTCAATGTGTCATTATGTTAATTAATTGGTGATTCCAAGGCATCATCATCAGTGATTCATGGGAATCATTATCATTTTGTTAGGAACATCAGTGTTGGTGTGTTGAGGGTGACAGTGGCAACAATTCAGTGCGTCGGTAGGTTAGGTTGTTTCTAGGTCAAGGCATTGGTAAGTCATTACATTGGTATCTTAGTGTTAGTAGCTCAGCATAAATGGATCAACATTGGTTTGTCATGTTGGTGGCTCACCCATCAGCTGCTCTGTTTCATTGAATCACCCATCGATGACTCACCCATTAGTGACTCATTTTCACTTTTCCATTTTTTCCCTAGTTTTCCAATTTTTATCCTCCTATGTCTCATTCGATGTAAACCATGTTTAAAGTATTTTTGAGTTTTTAAGGGAATTTCAATGAATATTAGTTATATTGTATTATCCTAATGTGTCAGGGGATTTGAGATACACAAACCGGGTAATCTTGGCCACAATCCCCTTGTTAAGGGATTTTGAATTTTTTATTCATTTAAAATAGGATCATTCTCTTAAAAGAATAAATATTTTTTTTCATTTTCTGTTTATTATTACCTATTTTTATTCCTAGAGCCTTATTCCCTGGATGATTCAGGCACATGTGCTAAATCCCATCATTCTATTGTTTTCATATAGGTTTTTTCTAATGCTCATGCAATCCCCTGTTCTTGTCACAAAGAGAATATTTAGTCTATTATTGTTCTAGTAGGGGTTTATTCTTCCTATCATAAATTTTACACCATGAGGGGTGGGTGAATTAATGATTATATGTATAGAACAGATGAATAATTTTCTTATAATAATAAATAAATAAGGACTGAATATGATCAAAAGATAACATTGTAATGAAATGATGGTCTTGGAGTGAATTGATGTTCGATCATCTGTTTTATCATGTTTCCCATGTTTCCTTATATATTGTTATAGCCTTGTGTATTATGAAAATCTAGGACATTGGTGGCCTTTTATTGAAACTAGTGGTGTTCTTTTTGTATTCCTAATGTTTTTTGATAATTGGTCATAACATGAAATGTGCTAAATAATGCATACCGAGTTAAATGAACTCAGTGCACTAGGATGAAAGCCCTTCTATGATCACATATATTTAGCAATGTGGATTAAGGAAAAATATTTACCAAATATGAATATATCCTTTTGATAGGTGTGGTTGAGTGCATTATTATGTTGGATTTTGTGACATTGTGAGAGTTTTGTGGTGATAATATTAGGACCACAGTTGTGTGTGGATAGAATAGTTGGATTAGTGAGAGGAGTTTGGAATGTGTCCACAGCAGGGTTAACGATTAATGGTAGTTTTGGGGGAATTTTTATGTGGGATAATGCGAGATGTGTGTTGGTATTCCAGCATGAGGGACTAAATGATTGTAGAATAGATGGACTTGTTGGTAGTGGGATTTCCTTTTTTTGTTGTGGTTTTCGAATGATGTTGTAAAGTGGGACTGTGGGGTGGTTATAAACTTGTATGTAGTGGGACTGCATTTGTGAATTTATTGTGCAGTGGAGCTGTGAAATCCGGTTAAAAGAGAGTGATTTATTGGTATAAAAATGAAGAATGATAGATGGTTGTTATTGAACGAGGCATGCAGTGGGACTACAAATCTGGTTATGTTTTGTTGTTTTGATACAGTTGTGGTTGTTAGTTTCCCAATATTTTTGGAATTAAATTTAATTGGATCCCTCAATTAATAAATTTCAGGTTGTTAAATGAAATAGGTTTTGGGTTATGCTTTGGTAGTGGCTATTGTGTGGTGGCACACATAGGGGTAGAAAAAATTTTGTTCTAAATGAGTTAATTGTTTGTTTTGGGATCCTTATGGTGGGTTTAAGTGTTTTCTAACCTATATATTTATGTATATAAATTTTAGTTCCTTATGATTTCTATATTCACCCAACCCTTTTTGGGAACCATGTGGTGAAGACCCCCATTTCATGGGGGAGGGTACCTTTCCCAACATCCTGGTTTATGATGGATGGCTCATTACTGATTTTCTTCCTTGCACCCACTTCTAGATCTTACTGCTCAAGCATATCTCAGTAGGATGTAATGGATTGGGGATTACCATATTCCCATATCTTTTGGAATGTTTTTTTTTGGATGAGATGGAAAGGTTTTTTCGGGATAGGATTGTTTTCCCAAGTGTCTTTGGGATGAGGCACCTGAGTTTTGGGCGAGCGGCATGGTTATTATGACCCATGTGTCTGTGGGTGGGATTGTGTATGGATTGTGGCCTAGGTGTGTGCTGGATGGCTATGGAAGTGGGATATAATATTGGAAGAGTGGTAGTTTCAAGACATTAGCCATTAGGAATGGGTAGTTAAACAATGGGAAATTGGTGTGGGGTACCCAAATGTTGATTTGTTTATACCACTACCTTACATGACTTTCCTTATTTTTTGAGTGTGCCTTTGTGATGCTAGGATGGTTAGTAAACCTTTTTAGTTGATTTCAAGTTCTACAATTTTCTCATAGGGGAATTAGTATGTTCTCCCACCCGTGCAAAGGTATCTTCAGTTTCCCTACTGATTATAGTCGTATTATCACCGTACGTATATAATTTTTTTTTATGTTTCCACTAAGACATTGAAGACTATGTTGGATATTACTATCTCAGGCGTCAAGATTAGTTGTTGTTTTTACTTAGCATATTTTCTTTTAGTACATTAATTTAGATATTTTTTTATACCTTGTATTATCATTACTTTTAAAATGCATCTACGAATGGATTTTGGCTTTAGTTTTACCTCGATTACTTGTTGTTAAATGGGATTTACCAAAATATCTCAATATCATGTTCGATAAAAAGGGAAATTCCATCCATATTATGTAATATTTTATATTGTTAATGAAATTATTTACTCTAGGGCCTATTGATGGTGTAAATCAATGGTCATTATCTCTTCTTAATATTGAGGAAGGAAGGGTTTTTCAATTTGTCTTCCATTCACTCATCTTGAAGAAGGAATATCATGATAGAATATTAATATAGTAATTCATTAACTTGATTTTTCCTTAATAATTTATATCACGGGGCCATAGTTGATAAGGGTAGTAGAAAAATAGATGGATAGAAAATGTAGTTATGCATCGAGGGTTTCAGTAAGTTGACTCAGGAATGAAGACAATGGGGGAAGTGGTGGATGACCCAGATTATGTCCATCCATCATTCATGATCACACCAATCAATTTTAGTGTCGGAAGACTATTGGAGGGAAAAAGAACATGAGAATAAACAAATGAATTATATGTTCATGATCCCGATTAGATATTTGAGATGACATCCCTCAGTTTCTGGAATTTTACCACATTTAAATAGATTGGTTTTCGTATATTCTTTATAAGTCTATATGATATTTCTTTGGTTCCATAAAATTATCAAATATGAAAAGGTTCATTGTAGATATTCTCTTACTGTTGTATTACCATCCCTATGCTCGACAATGAAGGTGCTCTCTTCTAATCCCATGGATGATTAGGGATATGTATTCACTACTTATTACCTTGTCACCTAGTTAGACAGGATACTTACCTCCCACCTTTGGGTTGACCCCTTGGGTATCCTTTATGTGGTTGAGGTAGTCTTCAAGCTAATTATAAGGATGAAACATTTTTTTAAAAAGGTGAAAATTAAAAAAATATAGGGTCATATATCTTAAAAAACAATTATTATATATATTTAATTTGATTGAAAATATTACTTATAAAAAATACACATAAGTAAGTTGAAAATATTTTCATTTATTATAAATTAATGATTATTACACAAAAATCATTTTTATCATAAAATTTAGTAATTTATATATTAAATTTAATTTTATATATTATAACTATAAAATAAAAATTATTTAAAAGATTTTATTGTAATTTATTTTGAATTACCTAATCATATAATTGGATACTTGATAATGGTTGAAAAAGAAAACTTTATAAATAAATTTCCCCAAGTGATAATTGTATAAAATAAATTCATCTAAGTAATTTATATTTATCTCATAATGATTATTTTGATTCCTTCTTCTCTCTGTATTACATCTATTTTTTTATCATTACTTTTCCAATTATGATTGATCCTTACTTTTTTACTCTATTGTTCATTAGTTTATTTCCATTTTTACTACTTGCAATAAGTTTCATGGATCAGTTGAAGTAGTTTACCAAGATGTAATTCTCATTCCTATAATAATAATTTCTTCATAATAGAGTTTACTAATATAATTTTCATTAATAAAAAATAATATTGAACAATCACTAATGATTCTCAAATCTAAAACATATTATTTGTATTCATTACCAATGACTCTTACTTGTCACTGTCACATTTAAAATAAAATTACCACATTTATATTTATATAATAGTTAAAAATAAAAGACTAATAAATACTTTGGTCTAATGGAATTACTAAAACGCATAAAAACTCATCAAATTTCATTTCATTTTTTCATAATTGTTCAATAATTTCATCTTGTTCTAAGTATTATTATTATTTTACTAGCTAAAACTCTTTTTATTATAATATTTTAGGTGATTTGGGCTACTCATTTGGCATTCTTGTTTTAATCAGTGGTTCTCCAGGGGTTATGCTATCGCTAATAGTGAGTTTCATGAGTTAGATCTAGAATGGAATAATGTATTAGAGTCAATTTATAATTTTAATGTTTATCATTCCATTCATACACATCAATATCATATTTAATAATAATATTTATTTGACAGAAAAATAAATAAAAATTGGATGTTTCATTTTACCATAATAAATAAATTGCATCCTGGCAAAATATTCAATCATACACTCTTCAAACATCAGTTATGAAGATCTATCACTAATTTCTCAAAAATCATAAATCCTCAGGGAAAGGTGGGATTCTTCTAATGAGATTGATTATAAGAGAGGTTTCATATTATTTTTATTCATTGAACCATATGAAACTACTACAACTGGGATTATATTATTGTGGGCATTAGAAATTAGTTCTTATAGAAGTAGTTTTCTTATAAAACTCCAAAGGGTCAGTTTGGATTTGATATCTAAAATATATAGCAATTTCCTCATCTTCGAATATTTTGTAGTCTTTTTTCACTCTACATCATCCAAAAAAACAAAAGATATTGAAATATATATGTTTCTTATAGGCATTCCACAAACACATCTTAAAACAAAATTGGTTGTAATTCATATTGGTCCAATAAGGTAAATCATCTCAAAAGACATTATTGAAACTTATCATAGTGTGCATGTTAAAAATATTGTGTTATATACAATGCATTATAGAAAAATATTGGTCCTAAAAAATATCAATGTATTTCAAATGTGTTGGATATGTAATAGATATGTTTATTAGTAAATACTATTTATTTATAAGGATGATACCAAGGTAAACATGATTTTATGATAATCCTAACATGTAACTCATCTTGAAGGGACAATAGATCTGTTTGAGTTCTCCTTCCTTCCTTCTAAAAGATTGAAGAACATATATATACATGGAAAGTATATATAACCTAATAAAGTATTCTAATATTCCAAAATGAACTATACCATTTTTCTGATACCAAATGTAATTCCCTAGACTGAAGAATTTAGATTATGTTCATAAATATATTGTGTCTTAATATTTTAATAAAAAAATAAAAAATACCCAAATAAATTTACATTTCAGTAACATTTTCTGGTTTAGGTTATAAATAATTATAAAAATTATACAATTTATCAGAGTTGAGCAGAATCTAAAAATAAAATAAATATTTTATATTGTGTTCACTAACTCCAAAAGTGATGTTGTTCATTTTTGAATTTATAAAACACATGTGAAAACCATTTTACACAAGGTATGAGCATGAAATTTTTGAGTAAGGGGTTTTAAAATTTTTGATAACTATTTTTTGAAAGATAAATTGTTACTACACTTTGAGAAATAATTTGGAAAATTATTTAAATAATACTTTTGATAAATCTTTCAGTGAATACATTTTCTAAATTTTATTTAAATTAATTTTTCTTTAAAAATACTACAACACGTTAAAAATAATAACACTAAAAATTGATTTTCGAATAATCCGATTATTTTTCTGAATATAATATACAATATATTGAAATTAAAATATTGAGGCCACATGAGACATCGAAGGATTTTGTGGGCATACACACTTTTTGGGGAACGGGTTTACTCACTAATTCCATGCCATATTTACAAATTTCAATTGTTAATTTTATAAATGTCTTCTTATGATTTCCATATATATATATATATATATATAATTTCAATGTCGTCTTTCCATTAAAACAAGAAACTATATTTTCAGACATGTTTATATATTTCTTATATATATATTCATATACATCCATATGAAAATTCTTGCTATATAAGATAGATTGAATTTCAAAAAAAATTGAATTTTCATAAATACATGGAATGACAATGAAAGAATGATTAACATTCATGTACTAAAACATTATTCACTACCCCAATAAAATCTATTTAGAATGCGTTTTTCAGTGAAGGATTAATTTATTCATTCAACATGTATGTAAAATAAAATCTTCATTAAAATAAAATATTTCTGTGAATGAAATGTCACTTTTGGAGATAATGGTAATATCTAATTATATCAATGAAATTCATGGTTTTATATAAAATTATACGTTTTAATAAAATTACACATAAAATATAAACTTTCATTTACATTGGGGGTGTAAAATAATAATTTTTTTATTTGGAATATAAACATATATATTTTGATTAATTAAAATAAAAATTTATAATAAAATGTCGAAGAATAACAAGAACAGTTTTTTAAATGTTTTATGAAATAATTCTAATATAATAACACATTAAATCATATTGGAAGTATCATGGCTTATATAAAATATCATTTTACAATAAAATGTTGTTCTCTTATTAAATGTCTCAACATTATAAACAAAAATAAATATAAAACCCATATCTAACTAAACATGAAAATATAATATTTTCTAAATTAGAATACCATGAAAACATTGGAATAAAAAAAATTTAAAAAAATTATGATAATAAAGGAAATATTGGAAAACTAGAATTTCTCTTACAAATAAAATCAAATATCAATAATCCTTCATAAAAAATTATTAATGCAAGATCGTAGATTTATTTTCTCTAAAAATAGGCAATAATAAACACCTTACATAAATATAATCCTAAAAAGATGAAATTTAATATTAAAAACATGAGTGATTTAGGAATATTAATTCATTTAAAATAGAAATTATAAAATATCCCTTACCTTATCTAATTTAAAAAGAATATAAACATGATTTGTTTTGTTACTAGTTCTCCAAATTTGAGAGAGTGATCTATGTTATATTATGAGAGGTTTTATACTATTTATAGGAATAATTTCCTCCCACTGTATATTGAAATTATTTTATTTGGATTATAGTTTTTATTCTTAGAGAAAAAATATGTATAATTTTAATCAACATGACTAGTGGGATTTTAAAAGAAAGTTTCTTCACATTCACTGAATTGTTGTGGAATCTGAACTTATTATATTGTTTTGATTAAAATGAAAAAAAATACTATATATTTTTGTATGTATATTGTCGAGTATATTGGGAAAAAAAATAAATACAGGAGAATTATATACCACCATTAATCTATTTTTTATGATTATAAATATACATATTTTATGTGATTATTTCATTACTATTTTATTGTTGATATCATAGAAGGTGGTACTAAAATTGTGGAGGATGTGTAGATCAAAATTCCATTGCGTAGTATGAGGAACTCATTTATGGGGGGTGAATTATAAATTTTCTAATTACTAATTGATGTTATTGATTAATTTTTCTATTAATATTTTATATCCTTGGGTCATGGTTGATGAGGATAGTGAAATCATTAATGAGTAGATAAATTAGGTTTGTATTGAGGGTTTGTGTTATTAAATTCAAGGACAAAGTTGATATGGTAATAGATGGATGTCCTGGATTTGATCCATCTATCAATCCAGACCATTCGTCGATTAAAAATTTAGATAACCATAAGATGGAAATGGAATGTGGGATGAATCAAGAAACATAGATGAGCCTAATCCCTATTGGATGGTTGAGACAACATCTTCAATTATTGGGATGATTCCTCCCAAACTAGTGTTGCCCCTCAAGGGTCCTCCATGTGGTTTAGGTTTTCCCAAAGATAAGGACAATGTTAGCCCATTTTTTAACAAAGGAATCAATAAATTAAATCCCATGTTTTATATTTTCTATAAAAAAATTCTTATAAACATTCCAGTAGATTTAAAATATTACTTTTCAAAAATATAATATTTTATATATTGAATCTATTTTAATTTTATTAAAAATAATGAATATTACACATTAATAAATAATATATTAAAGTATTGTACATTATATATTGTTAATATTTTTATAAAGTGAAACAATTAATTAATAATTAATTTAAACCTATTGTTTTAATTTATTTTTAAATACCTAAACACATTAATTGAAATTTCATATTTGATAAATGTAAAATTTATCTCGAATGAATATGTTATCAAATATTTATGATATTTTTTTATTGATGTTAGTTAGGAATATTTTGAATAGTATATATATTAGTTTTATTGGAACAATATATGATTATCTTTGGGTATTATTATAGAGGATTTGTAGATTATGGAAGTATTTATTAGATTTTATTATAGAGTTATATTTTATTGTATATTAACAAAAATTAAACAATTTTTTTGATTAATAGATTAAATGACGAAGAACTTTTAATCCCTTTTTGGAATATGCGATATATTATGAGTTAAATTTATTTATTTTGGCATGATAAGTTCATCTTAAATATTCATTTAATGGACTAATGGTTTATATTGAAGTGTAATTGTTTTGAAGAAGTTCCCAATAATGATGTTTTTATTATAAAATAGGATGAATTCAATTGTGTTTGTTTTCTCATGTTCTATATCTATATAGTAAATTCACCCCTTAACTATATGTAAATTATTTTAAAATTAAATTTTTTACTGTGACCCTTTATTTCTAATTAATTGATGGTCTTATTTATCCCATAAAAATTTATTATTTTTTCATTAATATTTTAGAGATCATTTTCTATATCTATCTAGTATTATATAGCTTTTATTTTTTCCAACTCTATCAAAATATTCAATTTCGCATATTGTTCTGCTTACATGGGACCATGATTGTGTGTTAATCCAGGTGAATGTAAGGCATCCATTATCAAATTTTGATTTGTTTTTTATGATACATTTATACAATACATGTTTTTAATAATGGTATTTAAAAATATTAAAATGGTTTTTCCTTTCATTATCCAATGTTTTTCTTTCCGCTCAATGTATTTTTTTAAAAAATATTTAAACCATTTTTATGGTTCTTAACATAATATTTAAAAGAGAACATTCAATCATGATGGTATAATAAAACCCACAAATATTTTATAAATTATTTTCATTAAATAATACTTTCTATAGAGTATGGTATACAAAACACCACTCATTTATGAATGATAATATACTATATAAATATTATTATTCAAATATGACTATTATGACATGGCCAATAGTTTGGAATGTATAAGAAAGAATAAATTAGTTAAAAATTATAAATAGTAAAATTTTCAATAATAAAATTAATAGTCAAAGTAATATTGATTAATAATTTGAGATAATTATTGATAAAATCCTTGGATTATAAATTATGTGCTTTTTATAAAGTGATTTGTACTTCAAAATGAATTTTTATTTTAATAAATTTAATATATTTCAATATATAATTGATTATAAAGACATAAGTAATTTTATAATATATCCAATTTTAATAATCAAAATTATTTTAATTATGCTCTATATGCATTGACAGAGAATAATGTAATTTTAATCCTCAAAAGTGCATTTTCTTCATAAATTAATTATATTTGATTTTTTGAGAGAACATTTTATTTAATATCAGCTGCATTTAGAAATTTTATTTGAAAAAATGGATATAGTTTTTTGAAATAATATTTCCATAAAATCATTTGAATTACTGTTTTTTATTTCATTCCAAAGATTGATTTTTTCATGATTACAAAAAAATATCAATTATTGAAGACTAATTATTATTTAAATTAAGATATTTAAAAATTACCAATTGGTTTTAAGAATTATTTTAAATTAAAATAAGATATTTTTAACATAATTTAGTCAACAAAATTCAATAGTAATGAATATTTTATTTTATCATTTATATGTTCATTGTTATGCTTAAAAAATTGTAAATTTGATTCCATCATGTTTTCTATTCTTATATGAAAATTAATTACTTCCACTTATAGAAATGAATATATAAAAATTTTCTATATATATGGAATTAGATGATTCATATTCATTAAAGGGGTTAATTTCATTTTTGGTCATTGTGAATGGAAACCATGGAAAAAATGTGTCCGCATAATAAAGAGGAAATCATGCTAATTGAAGTAATTTTTTGATTTGGAAACAACATTTCATCTTCATAATTATTAAATGATATTATTTAGATCCTTATAACATTATATTTTAAATTTGATTGTTTTGTGCCTTTTCCAATGCTGAAGAATTTATAATATTTAATAGTTTATTAAAATACAAGTGTGTTAGTCCCATCACTTTTAATGGGGCACACCATCCTCTCCTTTACATGGGTAGCCTATAATGAATCATTGAGGTCTTATTCTCATCAAAATTCGAACACTATAGCATTTAATGTTTAATCCAACCATATTCTTCAAAATAATAGGTATGATTCTTAATCGGTTAATTTCATGTTTATTTATTTTCTACTTAATTAAAATAATTTCTACCTATATTGAAATAATATAATTGGTTTATTAAATTATAATCTTTTAATGATTACTGTAAAACCCATTTTATTCTTATTTTCCCTCCTATATGAATTGAAAACATCAATCATATGTGAACGTGGACTACCTCATCGATGAAGTGATGTATTTTATTCCATCACTAAATCATATGGATGGTTAAACTAATATAAAAGTTTAATATATATAATATTAATGAAATTTTTATGATTATTTCGGGTTTATATATTACTCACCTTATTACTAGAAACTTCCATGAGTAAATAAAAGCATCACCCCTGCATATGTGCGGTCTACTACCTTATCGAATAAAAGAGATTCATTTTTCATCTTTAGCATACAAGGATGGTCATAAGGATGGGGATAATAAATAAATATGAGATATATTTACTATATTGGTAAAAAATTAACTAATTTATTTCTTTTATATATTTATAAAATTTAATACCTTTTTAACACATTTGTAAAAACTAACATCTAACTAAAATTGTATTATTCATTTCATATAACCACATATAATAGTTATTTTTAAAAGTTTACTTAATATTTAAATATGAAAACTATATCAATTTTATTATAATAGTTTTAATGGAACCATAAAACCTTTAACTATAGTTATTGAATAGTTATATTGATATTATAATCATAACATCACCAAAAAATCTAACTTGAACTTAATCGCTTTAATAATAAAAGTCAACTTGGTAATGGAATGAGAAAATATTAGGTAATTGAAGAAAATATTTCCTGATTGAAAAAATTGATTACTGGTCAAACTAGGTTATCTCTATAGGGGAAAATAAAACAATATTGTTTTCATATTTAATAAGATCAAAAATGTGGTGTGTTTTTTAAAATTATTTTTTTTTCAAAATCGAAAAAAATAAATGAAAAAAAAGAGACTGAAATTATATTTGTGATAAAAGTGCGATGTTAAGTTTGGACTTCCATTTGTAATGTCATAAAATTCATTAAAATTATCCTATATCTCTTATAAAGGAATCATAAATTAAAGACACCTCAATAAAGATTTCAATTACCTGTGGTTAAAGGATTTAATATAAACCAGTAATGTGAAAATTATTTTCAAATAACATTACTAAACTAAAAATGGAATTTTTAATCTAGAATTTTTACTCATTATAAATTATGAAAATTATGAAATTAATCTATTCATTTGCCATGTATTTCCCTAAATTCACCCCCAATACAATCTTCCCAAATGTTACCTGATACACTTGGTGGAGGGTATTTAAAAATAATCAACTAGTGATTATAAATACTGTTGAAAAGAAACCTAAATAAAATATTATTATGAGAATCATAAAACACAAAAAATAGAAATCGTTCCATTTAGAAATAAAATTCTTAATTAAATAACAAGATTTTGGATGTTACAATTGGAAACATCATTCTCTAATCTCTCAAACGTTTTAAGCATCCGTAAGAAAATTAACAGAGATGAATATGAAAGAAGTGTGAATTAAATAAATATTAAAGGAAAATAATTGAAATTTATAAATAGATCAAGGGTTCCATTCTTTATCATATAACCTCTTTCTTCATTACATAAATATTTTAATAGATATAGAGAATAATATTTATAGGATTGAGGGGTGGAAAAATTTTCCTATAGATGTTTGGTGACATTGTCATTCATACTCGTATGATTTCCCTACGTATTCAATCCTATTTTCTGGTTTCTAAGAGGACATCGAGGACCATGATAGACATCAATAGCTCGGGAATCAGGATTACATATTATTTATGCTCACCCTCTTTTCTTTTGGTTCTTTACATTGGATTTTTGTTATACATTGTATCAGCATTACTTTTGAACATGCATGTGGGAGTGGATTTTTGATTTACTTTTACATTAGGTACTCTTAGATTCACGGGATTTAAAATATTATATCCAGATATTGTTCTGTATAAAGGATAATTCCTTCAATATTATATGATATTTTATACCGTTGGTTCATGTCTCCACTCTAGAGCCTATTAAAGGCGGGACTCGGGGGTCATTATCTCTCATTCATCTTAAGGATGGAAGGGTGGGGCACTTTTCTATCACATCCCTTGTCTTGAATATGACAAGCCATTACATAATGGTATCTGAGGAAAGGATTGGGATTTTGATAAGTAGTATTGGGTATGTAGTTAGGAACAATTAGGATTTCAGGGTATGGTAGGACTATGATGTTAGAAAATCATTGGAACATGAAATAGACTTGGGATGACTGGCTAGGAAACTAGTTTTTAGTGTCCCATATGATCCGTTGAAGGGTATTTGGACCTACTGAATGACCAAGTGAGTCTACGTCAATGGAAGGTTAGTGATCCTAGGAAAGTTAAATGAATAATAATGACATGTTTTTTGTGTGTCTTTGGTGTTATGAGAATTTAAAATAAATGATGAGTTAAAAAATTAAAATAAACATTCCACACTTCCCGGGCATTGGAGTTTCCTATTAAATTTTCATCTATGGTACCAAGATTTCCTCCAAGAGTATTATGAGAATTTGAGGCCTAGAAGATTGACCTGGTTGATTAGTGGTGGACCGATCAAAAAGAGGAAGATGTCCAATTGTAAAAGATGCTTCATGCCTTCTAGTGGAAGACTCTTAGAAAGATATTGGGTAGTGTCTTGAACTGGATATAAAGAGGTGGCTTGAGGAGCTAGTGATAAATTTTAACTTCATATGGGTTCTGATAGAGTATTGGGTTCCTCTATCAGGAAGCCAATTGAGGGGAGTAGTGTGTCGGTGTTGGACACATTACCTCTCGAATATAAAGAAGACTGATGTTATTTGGGCTATCTTTGAGAGGGAATTTTGTGCGGAATTCCTTTCTTCCATGATGATAGTAGAAAAGAGTCCTGATATAATCTCCCACCAATAGGGAAGTATGTCAGTAAGGGAACTCGGGGTCACGTTCTAGTTTCTCTAACTATTCGTACCTGGTCATTTTCTGGATGATGAGTGTCGAGCGAGATACTTAGAGGAGGCACGCAGACTTTCTCTTCAGTATGTATTCACTCTCTTTACTCTACCAAAATACATAGATGTTCATAATAAGGCTGATGTAGTGGAATGAATTAACTCTCTTTGAGGTGTGCTAACAGAGGGGGAACATTCAAGTTCTTCAAAGGGGAAATCCAATAGTATTAGGTATCTAGTATCCGGGCCTTCCAGGTTTTGGACATGGGGATTTTGGCCACAACATGTTCCAATTATAATCTTAATGTCCCCTCCATTTCTTCATGGGAAATGGAATGAGGTTATTTGTATTTTGAGGATGTGGAAATCATCAAAACCAGTTCTCATCTTGAACTTAGTGTGGTGGTTGTAGGTAGGTTCTTCTCCCACCACATTAGCAGTAGTTTCTAGTCTGGCCATTCCATCAGCAGAAGCTATGAGCTCCCACTCCACTGAGGGTAGATGGTTTTGGAGGAGTCTAACATCAGGGTTCTCCTCATAGACCTCCACCAAGGCATGGTCTGAGGCTATCGATGGCATAGAGGTATAGGACCTTGGTGTGGGCAGTTTCACGTCGTCGATGCAGCAGTTCTAGCAGGACCGGTGATTTTTTGATGTATGATCAGTCTAGTGAATACTCGTGGATTCACTTTGTTTCATTCATGAGATTCACACTCCTTTATTTAACCCATTATATCCCATGATCTGGTCCTAGATGTAGATATTCGTTCCATTCCCCCGATGTTGAGTACGCCAGTTAGAGATCAGACTAGGTTTTTTGATGTTTTCTGGGATGTAGAATGATGTTGGGACCACATCAGTCTAGTGGGGATCTTCTTCTACTATATATACAACCATACGATGTCTTTATCGGAATCAACTTCTGGTTATCTGTGAGTTCCGTTATCAATTTCTTCTAAAAGAGTGTCATGTTTTAAGATATGGATGTACATCGTTTATCTTTTTTTGGCCAGCAGAGTTGTTAGGTGGGTAGCCATCATGTGTAACATCTTCTCTATTTTATGGTCGTGCTGTTAGTATATTCATGTAATAATAAGATGGTAGAAGTTATATTGTTTTTCAGGGAGTTCTCGTATGTCTTCCCCAAATATGTTGTGATTCTACCCCCTCAAATTAATTTTGATTTCATGATAGTCTTGAAAACCAATGTATGTCTTATTTCGATTGATCATAATGAGATATCGCCTTCTGAGATGCGAGAATTATGAAATAAATATGAATACATGATGAATAAGGTTCTTATCTAGCCGAGTGTGTCTTAGTGGGGTGCTCCATTATTGATCTCAAAGAAGTTAGACAGTGGTCAAAGACATTACATTGACTATTAGAGGCTGAATCAGGTGACAGTCAAGAACCACTAATCTCTCCCAAGGACCAATGATCTATTCAACAAAATAAATGGACGTTTTTGGTTCTCTTAGATCGATCTACGATCTAGATATCACCTATTGAGGGTGAAGGGGTGTGACATCCTGAAAAGTTATTTTTTGATACAGGTATGGGAACATCGATTTCATAGTCATGCACTTTGGTGGGATAAATGCACCATAAATTTTCATGGGGCTCATGGACTATAATTTCCATGAGTTCCTACACCACTTCTTCCTCATTTTTATTAACGATATCCGGGCATAATCAAGGCCAGAGAAGGAGGACACCAAGAATATGAGGACTGTCTTAGAGGTCCTCTAGAACAACTATATTTACAAGAAGATATAAAATTCTATGTTCAAGATATAGAGGTTTACTTCCTTGTACAGGTGGTGTTTCATCAAGGGATATAGGAATCACGCAAGAATGTTGTAGTGGTTTGTAGCTTCCAGGGTCTAGAAGGCTATTATTGGAGGCTTGAACATGATTTTTTTTGATTTTCTGCTCTATTGATAGGTTTTAATAAAACGATAAGGCCTTTATATGGAGAAATAAGTGTCATACATCCTTTAGCTACTTGAAATGAAATTAGTTAAGTTCTCTAGTGCTCATGTTTCTTGATGAAGGGGTGATGTTTGAGGTGTTTTGTGAGGCTTCTGACCTAGGCTTGGGATGTGTGATGATATAGCAGTAGAGAGTAATCTACTATGAGTCTAGGCAGTTACGTCCTCATAAATGTACTAATTCCACTAATTATTTGGATCTTTTTGTGGACATGTTCACTTTATAGTTGTGCCGAAATTACTTAATCAGGGAGCGCTTTGTGGTCTTTATTTATAACCAGACATTGAGGTATATCTTTTCCCAAAAAGACTGTAACTTTCAATAGTGAAGGTGTAAAGAGTTTCTCCAAGACTATAATTGGAAATCTCTTAAGCCTTAGGAAAAGGGAATGTGGCATCGATTCCTTAAGCAGAAAATAACAGAAACATGTTGTCATGGAATCCACGGATGCATGGAAAGGAATGGAGGAGTTGGTCACATTTTTTCTAGATATAAGAGTTGATGGTGGAGGGGGATATTTATTTCAGATAACAGTGCATCAGTCCTTAATGTGGTAGGTGTAGGAGTCTTATTGGGGTGACTCAGAGATAGATGTTAGTCATGATCATGCTTCCTTGGGTGATGTTCTGGAGGGATGGTCAGAGGATAGTCAGATTCATATGATTTTACATGGGAATATAATGATCCTAGTGAGAATGTACGAGGGAGATCTCCATGAGATCCATAATTCACCCCTGGTGGTGCGTCTAAAAGTCTATATGATTCACTAATGCTTAAGGGACCAGTTTTGGTGGTTTGAGGTGAAGTGGGAAGTGGCGATGTTTGTGGAAAGGTTTCTAGTCTTTCATCAAGTGAAGGTCGATCATCGTGTTCCTGGAAGTATGTTGTAACCATTATATGTTACCAAGTGGAAGTGGGATGACATATATGTGTAATTTATTACAAAATCACATAGGAATTAGGGATTATGTGATGACCTTTTGGTATAAGTGGATCGATTGACAAAATCGGCTCATTGTTTAGCGATTAAGGAGTTTAGCCTAGTGGATTCCTTAGTGCAGTGGTATGTGGATGAGGTGGTGCAGTTACATGGAGTTCCAGGATCTTTTGTCTCTGATAGGGATACAACTTTTACAAATGATTTTGGTGGGGATTTTAACATGCCTTTGGTACCTAGTTGCGCCTTAGTTCTACTTTCCATGCTCATACGGATCGAAAACAAAGAGGACCTTCCAAATAATAGAAGATATACTATGAGTGAGTGTTCTAGACTTCAGAGGATCATGGGTTTGACACATACCACTAGTAGAGTATTCATACAATATTAGATATCACTATACCATTGTCATAGCACCATTAAAATCCCTGTACAGTAAACAATGTCGTTCACTAGTATGATGGACCATGGTTGGTGAAGTAACTTTTCTTGGACCTCAAGTAGTGCATAACACAATGGAGAAGGTTCATCTTTTTTTTGAGAGGATGAACATAGCACAAAACCAATAGAAATATTATTTCGATCATAGGATATGATTTTTGATTTTGAAGTTGGGGACCATGTTTTCTTGATGGTTTCCCCACGATGTGGGAGGAAAAGGTTTGTTATGGGAAGAAAGATTTCTCCCAGATTCATCAGATCATTTGAAAATATTGGGATGAGTTGGAAAGGTGTAATATCATTTGGTGTTTCTATAATGTTTGATGAATATCCATGATGTCCATAATTTCTCTCATCTACATTGGTATCTACAAGATGAATTCAATGTTCTTGACTAGGAATAGTCAGATATCCAGGATTAAAAGATGTTCTTGGAATAATTGGTATAAATCAATGATCATGAGGATAATATTCTTGGTAGAAGAACCATTCACATGGTTTGTGCTTTTTGGGGGCACGGTGGCCTTGATGAGAGTAATGTGGAGTGAGAAGCATGGATGCATTCCCATTACCTAGATTTGTTCTGATATTTAATTCTATTTTTTACTTTTGTGCTTCATTTGACATTATAATTATTAACCTCTATTTTTGTAAGATAAGTTTATTCATTGTTCCCAAAATATGTGTGAGTTTTCCTTTCTGTGGGGAGGAGAGGATATATCCCCAAATTGAGACACATTAATTTGGATGTCATTAAACCCGTGCGGACAAGTCAGTGTCTCCCAAAGAATATAGTATCATGGCATGGGGAAAAAGAGATCCATAGTCCATGTGTATAGATAGTATGACCTTTGGTATTTGTCTAGTTTCTTAGGGAAGTAAGGCCTATGTGCTTCTAATGTTTTTATGATATAGATGATAATGATGATTTCTTCGATATTATGGTTTTCACTCTAGCTTTCAAACAATATTAGGTGGGTTTTTATTTATGGTTATCAAAAGGGACATATGTTTGGACCTCATTTCTCTAAGTTAGTTTTCAATTATTGATGATGAAAATAGTTTGAGAGGTATATAATGTTATATCCTATTTTTCCATAAGCCTTAAAATTTTGAATATCTAGAGTTTAGGGTGTTTTGGAAGGAAATGGTGGATCATTTCAAGGGTTCTCCAAATTTCACGCTTTTTCATTTTTTTCTATCTGTAACCCAGGGTGTCATCTTGGGAATGTCAGTGCATCATAATTTCAATGTGTCATTATGTTAATTAATTGGTGATTCCAAGGCATCATCATCAGTGATTCATGGGAATCATTATCATTTTGTTAGGAACATCAGTGTTGGTGTGTTGAGGGTGACAGTGGCAACAATTCAGTGCGTCGGTAGGTTAGGTTGTTTCTAGGTCAAGGCATTGGTAAGTCATTACATTGGTATCTTAGTGTTAGTAGCTCAGCATAAATGGATCAACATTGGTTTGTCATGTTGGTGGCTCACCCATCAGCTGCTCTGTTTCATTGAATCACCCATCGATGACTCACCCATTAGTGACTCATTTTCACTTTTCCATTTTTTCCCTAGTTTTCCAATTTTTATCCTCCTATGTCTCATTCGATGTAAACCATGTTTAAAGTATTTTTGAGTTTTTAAGGGAATTTCAATGAATATTAGTTATATTGTATTATCCTAATGTGTCAGGGGATTTGAGATACACAAACCGGGTAATCTTGGCCACAATCCCCTTGTTAAGGGATTTTGAATTTGTTATTCATTTAAAATAGGATCATTCTCTTAAAAGAATAAATATTTTTTTTTCATTTTCTGTTTATTATTACCTATTTTTATTCCTAGAGCCTTATTCCCTGGATGATTCAGGCACATGTGCTAAATCCCATCATTCTATTGTTTTCATATAGGTTTTTTCTAATGCTCATGCAATCCCCTGTTCTTGTCACAAAGAGAATATTTAGTCTATTATTGTTCTAGTAGGGGTTTATTCTTCCTATCATAAATTTTACACCATGAGGGGTGGGTGAATTAATGATTATATGTATAGAACAGATGAATAATTTTCTTATAATAATAAATAAATAAGGACTGAATATGATCAAAAGATAACATTGTAATGAAATGATGGTCTTGGAGTGAATTGATGTTCGATCATCTGTTTTATCATGTTTCCCATGTTTCCTTATATATTGTTATAGCCTTGTGTATTATGAAAATCTAGGACATTGGTGGCCTTTTATTGAAACTAGTGGTGTTCTTTTTGTATTCCTAATGTTTTTTGATAATTGGTCATAACATGAAATGTGCTAAATAATGCATACCGAGTTAAATGAACTCAGTGCACTAGGATGAAAGCCCTTCTATGATCACATATATTTAGCAATGTGGATTAAGGAAAAATATTTACCAAATATGAATATATCCTTTTGATAGGTGTGGTTGAGTGCATTATTATGTTGGATTTTGTGACATTGTGAGAGTTTTGTGGTGATAATATTAGGACCACAGTTGTGTGTGGATAGAATAGTTGGATTAGTGAGAGGAGTTTGGAATGTGTCCACAGCAGGGTTAACGATTAATGGTAGTTTTGGGGGAATTTTTATGTGGGATAATGCGAGATGTGTGTTGGTATTCCAGCATGAGGGACTAAATGATTGTAGAATAGATGGACTTGTTGGTAGTGGGATTTCCTTTTTTTGTTGTGGTTTTCGAATGATGTTGTAAAGTGGGACTGTGGGGTGGTTATAAACTTGTATGTAGTGGGACTGCATTTGTGAATTTATTGTGCAGTGGAGCTGTGAAATCCGGTTAAAAGAGAGTGATTTATTGGTATAAAAATGAAGAATGATAGATGGTTGTTATTGAACGAGGCATGCAGTGGGACTACAAATCTGGTTATGTTTTGTTGTTTTGATACAGTTGTGGTTGTTAGTTTCCCAATATTTTTGGAATTAAATTTAATTGGATCCCTCAATTAATAAATTTCAGGTTGTTAAATGAAATAGGTTTTGGGTTATGCTTTGGTAGTGGCTATTGTGTGGTGGCATACATAGGGGTAGAAAAAATTTTGTTCTAAATGAGTTAATTGTTTGTTTTGGGATCCTTATGGTGGGTTTAAGTGTTTTCTAACCTATATATTTATGTATATAAATTTTAGTTCCTTATGATTTCTATATTCACCCAACCCTTTTTGGGAACCATGTGCTGAAGACCCCCATTTCATGGGGGAGGGTACCTTTCCCAACATCCTGGTTTATGATGGATGGCTCATTACTGATTTTCTTCCTTGCACCCACTTCTAGATCTTACTGCTCAAGCATATCTCAGTAGGATGTAATGGATTGGGGATTACCATATTCCCATATCTTTTGGAATGTTTTTTTTTGGATGAGATGGAAAGGTTTTTTCGGGATAGGATTGTTTTCCCAAGTGTCTTTGGGATGAGGCACCTGAGTTTTGGGCGAGCGGCATGGTTATTATGACCCATGTGTCTGTGGGTGGGATTGTGTATGGATTGTGGCCTAGGTGTGTGCTGGATGGCTATGGAAGTGGGATATAATATTGGAAGAGTGGTAGTGTCAAGACATTAGCCATTAGGAATGGGTAGTTAAACAATGGGAAATTGGTGTGGGGTACCCAAATGTTGATTTGTTTATACCACTACCTTACTTGACTTTCCTTATTTTTTGAGTGTGCCTTTGTGATGCTAGGATGGTTAGTAAACCTTTTTAGGTGATTTCAAGTTCTACAATTTTCTCATAGGGGAATTAGTATGTTCTCCCACCCGTGCAAAGGTATCTTCAGTTTCCCTACTGATTATAATCGTATTATCACCGTACGTATATAATTTTTTTTTATGTTTCCACTAAGACATTGAAGACTATGTTGGATATTACTATCTCAGGCGTCAAGATTAGTTGTTGTTTTTACTTAGCAAATTTTCTTTTAGTACATTAATTTAGATATTTTTTTATACCTTGTATTATCATTACTTTTAAAATGCATCTACGAATGGATTTTGGCTTTAGTTTTACCTCGATTACTTGTTGTTAAATGGGATTTACCAAAATATCTCAATATCATGTTCGATAAAAAGGGAAATTCCATCCATATTATGTAATATTTTATATTGTTAATGAAATTATTTACTCTAGGGCCTATTGATGGTGTAAATCAATGGTCATTATCTCTTCTTAATATTGAGGAAGGAAGGGTTTTTCAATTTGTCTTCCATTCACTCATCTTGAAGAAGGAATATCATGATAGAATATTAATATAGTAATTCATTAACTTGATTTTTCCTTAATAATTTATATCACGGGGCCATAGTTGATAAGGGTAGTAGAAAAATAGATGGATAGAAAATGTAGTTATGCATCGAGGGTTTCAGTAAGTTGACTCAGGAATGAAGACAATGGGGGAAGTGGTGGATGACCCAGATTATGTCCATCCATCATTCATGATCACACCAATCAATTTTAGTGTCGGAAGACTATTGGAGGGAAAAAGAACATGAGAATAAACAAATGAATTATATGTTCATGATCCCGATTAGATATTTGAGATGACATCCCTCAGTTTCTGGAATTTTACCACATTGAAATAGATTGGTTTTCGTATATTCTTTATAAGTCTATATGATATTTCTTTGGTTCCATAAAATTATCAAATATGAAAAGGTTCATTGTAGATATTCTCTTACTGTTGTATTACCATCCCTATGCTCGACAATGAAGGTGCTCTCTTCTAATCCCATGGATGATTAGGGATATGTATTCACTACTTATTACCTTGTCACCTAGTTAGACAGGATACTTACCTCCCACCTTTGGGTTGACCCCTTGGGTATCCTTTATGTGGTTGAGGTAGTCTTCAAGCTAATTATAAGGATGAAACATTTTTTTAAAAAGGTGAAAATTAAAAAAATATAGGGTCATATATCTTAAAAAACAATTATTATATATATTTAATTTGATTGAAAATATTACTTATAAAAAATACACATAAGTAAGTTGAAAATATTTTCATTTATTATAAATTAATGATTATTACACAAAAATCATTTTTATCATAAAATTTAGTAATTTATATATTAAATTTAATTTTATATATTATAACTATAAAATAAAAATTATTTAAAAGATTTTATTGTAATTTATTTTGAATTACCTAATCATATAATTGGATACTTGATAATGGTTGAAAAAGAAAACTTTATAAATAAATTTCCCCAAGTGATAATTGTATAAAATAAATTCATCTAAGTAATTTATATTTATCTCATAATGATTATTTTGATTCCTTCTTCTCTCTGTATTACATCTATTTTTTTATCATTACTTTTCCAATTATGATTGATCCTTACTTTTTTACTCTATTGTTCATTAGTTTATTTCCATTTTTACTACTTGCAATAAGTTTCATGGATCAGTTGAAGTAGTTTACCAAGATGTAATTCTCATTCCTATAATAATAATTTCTTCATAATAGAGTTTACTAATATAATTTTCATTAATAAAAAATAATATTGAACAATCACTAATGATTCTCAAATCTAAAACATATTATTTGTATTCATTACCAATGACTCTTACTTGTCACTGTCACATTTAAAATAAAATTACCACATTTATATTTATATAATAGTTAAAAATAAAAGACTAATAAATACTTTGGTCTAATGGAATTACTAAAACGCATAAAAACTCATCAAATTTCATTTCATTTTTTCATAATTGTTCAATAATTTCATCTTGTTCTAAGTATTATTATTATTTTACTAGCTAAAACTCTTTTTATTATAATATTTTAGGTGATTTGGGCTACTCATTTGGCATTCTTGTTTTAATCAGTGGTTCTCCAGTGGTTATGCTATCGCTAATAGTGAGTTTCATGAGTTAGATCTAGAATGGAATAATGTATTAGAGTCAATTTATAATTTTAATGTTTATCATTCCATTCATACACATCAATATCATATTTAATAATAATATTTATTTGACAGAAAAATAAATAAAAATTGGATGTTTCATTTTACCATAATAAATAAATTGCATCCTGGCAAAATATTCAATCATACACTCTTCAAACATCAGTTATGAAGATCTATCACTAATTTCTCAAAAATCATAAATCCTCATGGAAAGGTGGGATTCTTCTAATGAGATTGATTATAAGAGAGGTTTCATATTATTTTTATTCATTGAACCATATGAAACTACTACAACTGGGATTATATTATTGTGGGCATTAGAAATTAGTTCTTATAGAAGTAGTTTTCTTATAAAACTCCAAAGGGTCAGTTTGGATTTGATATCTAAAATATATAGCAATTTCCTCATCTTCGAATATTTTGTAGTCTTTTTTCACTCTACATCATCCAAAAAAACAAAAGATATTGAAATATATATGTTTCTTATAGGCATTCCACAAACACATCTTAAAACAAAATTGGTTGTAATTCATATTGGTCCAATAAGGTAAATCATCTCAAAAGACATTATTGAAACTTATCATAGTGTGCATGTTAAAAATATTGTGTTATATACAATGCATTATAGAAAAATATTGGTCCTAAAAAATATCAATGTATTTCAAATGTGTTGGATATGTAATAGATATGTTTATTAGTAAATACTATTTATTTATAAGGATGATACCAAGGTAAACATGATTTTATGATAATCCTAACATGTAACTCATCTTGAAGGGACAATAGATCTGTTTGAGTTCTCCTTCTTTCCTTCTAAAAGATTGAAGAACATATATATACATGGAAAGTATATATAACCTAATAAAGTATTCTAATATTCCAAAATGAACTATACCATTTTTCTGATACCAAATGTAATTCCCTAGACTGAAGAATTTAGATTATGTTCATAAATATATTGTGTCTTAATATTTTAATAAAAAAATAAAAAATACCCAAATAAATTTACATTTCAGTAACATTTTCTGGTTTAGGTTATAAATAATTATAAAAATTATACAATTTATCAGAGTTGAGCAGAATCTAAAAATAAAATAAATATTTTATATTGTGTTCACTAACTCCAAAAGTGATGTTGTTCATTTTTGAATTTATAAAACACATGTGAAAACCATTTTACACAAGGTATGAGCATGAAATTTTTGAGTAAGGGGTTTTAAAATTTTTGATAACTATTTTTTGAAAGATAAATTGTTACTACACTTTGAGAAATAATTTGGAAAATTATTTAAATAATACTTTTGATAAATCTTTCAGTGAATACATTTTCTAAATTTTATTTAAATTAATTTTTCTTTAAAAATACTACAACACGTTAAAAATAATAACACTAAAAATTGATTTTCGAATAATCCGATTATTTTTCTGAATATAATATACAATATATTGAAATTAAAATATTGAGGCCACATGAGACATCGAAGGATTTTGTGGGCATACACACTTTTTGGGGAACGGGTTTACTCACTAATTCCATGCCATATTTACAAATTTCAATTGTTAATTTTATAAATGTCTTCTTATGATTTCCATATATATATATATATATATATAATTTCAATGTCGTCTTTCCATTAAAACAAGAAACTATATTTTCAGACATGTTTATATATTTCTTATATATATATTCATATACATCCATATGAAAATTCTTGCTATATAAGATAGATTGAATTTCAAAAAAAAATTGAATTTTCATAAATACATGGAATGACAATGAAAGAATGATTAACATTCATGTACTAAAACATTATTCACTACCCCAATAAAATCTATTTAGAATGCGTTTTTCAGTGAAGGATTAATTTATTCATTCAACATGTATGTAAAATAAAATCTTCATTAAAATAAAATATTTCTGTGAATGAAATGTCACTTTTGGAGATAATGGTAATATCTAATTATATCAATGAAATTCATGGTTTTATATAAAATTATACGTTTTAATAAAATTACACATAAAATATAAACTTTCATTTACATTGGGGGTGTAAAATAATAATTTTTTTATTTGGAATATAAACATATATATTTTGATTAATTAAAATAAAAATTTATAATAAAATGTCGAAGAATAACAAGAACAGTTTTTTAAATGTTTTATGAAATAATTCTAATATAATAACACATTAAATCATATTGGAAGTATCATGGCTTATATAAAATATCATTTTACAATAAAATGTTGTTCTCTTATTAAATGTCTCAACATTATAAACAAAAATAAATATAAAACCCATATCTAACTAAACATGAAAATATAATATTTTCTAAATTAGAATACCATGAAAACATTGGAATAAAAAAAATTTAAAAAAATTATGATAATAAAGGAAATATTGGAAAACTAGAATTTCTCTTACAAATAAAATCAAATATCAATAATCCTTCATAAAAAATTATTAATGCAAGATCGTAGATTTATTTTCTCTAAAAATAGGCAATAATAAACATCCTTACATAAATATAATCCTAAAAAGATGAAATTTAATATTAAAAACATGAGTGATTTAGGAATATTAATTCATTTAAAATAGAAATTATAAAATATCCCTTACCTTATCTAATTTAAAAAGAATATAAACATGATTTGTTTTGTTACTAGTTCTCCAAATTTGAGAGAGTGATCTATGTTATATTATGAGAGGTTTTATACTATTTATAGGAATAATTTCCTCCCACTGTATATTGAAATTATTTTATTTGGATTATAGTTTTTATTCTTAGAGAAAAAATATGTATAATTTTAATCAACATGACTAGTGGGATTTTAAAAGAAAGTTTCTTCACATTCACTGAATTGTTGTGGAATCTGAACTTATTATATTGTTTTGATTAAAATGAAAAAAATACTATATATTTTTGTATGTATATTGTCGAGTATATTGGGAAAAAAATAAATACAGGAGAATTATATACCACCATTAATCTATTTTTTATGATTATAAATATACATATTTTATGTGATTATTTCATTACTATTTTATTGTTGATATCATAGAAGGTGGTACTAAAATTGTGGAGGATGTGTAGATCAAAATTCCATTGCGTAGTATGAGGAACTCATTTATGGGGGTGAATTATAAATTTTCTAATTTACTAATTGATGTTATTGATTAATTTTTCTATTAATATTTTATATCCTTGGGTCATGGTTGATGAGGATAGTGAAATCATTAATGAGTAGATAAATTAGGTTTGTATTGAGGGTTTGTGTTATTAAATTCAAGGACAAAGTTGATATGGTAATAGATGGATGTCCTGGATTTGATCCATCTATCAATCCAGACCAATTCGTCGATTAAAAATTTAGATAACCATAAGATGGAAATGGAATGTGGGATGAATCAAGCAACATAGATGAGCCTAATCCCTATTGGATGGTTGAGACAACATCTTCAATTATTGGGATGATTCCTCCCAAACTAGTGTTGCCCCTCAAGGGTCCTCCATGTGGTTTAGGTTTTCCCAAAGATAAGGACAATGTTAGCCCATTTTTTAACAAAGGAATCAATAAATTAAATCCCATGTTTTATATTTTCTATAAAAAAATTCTTATAAACATTCCAGTAGATTTAAAATATTACTTTTCAAAAATATAATATTTTATATATTGAATCTATTTTAATTTTATTAAAAATAATGAATATTACACATTAATAAATAATATATTAAAGTATTGTACATTATATATTGTTAATATTTTTATAAAGTGAAACAATTAATTAATAATTAATTTAAACCTATTGTTTTAATTTATTTTTAAATACCTAAACACATTAATTGAAATTTCATATTTGATAAATGTAAAATTTATCTCGAATGAATATGTTATCAAATATTTATGATATTTTTTTATTGATGTTAGTTAGGAATATTTTGAATAGTATATATATTAGTTTTATTGGAACAATATATGATTATCTTTGGGTATTATTATAGAGGATTTGTAGATTATGGAAGTATTTATTAATTTTATTATAGAGTTATATTTTATTGTATATTAACAAAAATTAAACAATTTTTTTGATTAATAGATTAAATGACGAAGAACTTTTAATCCCTTTTTGGAATATGCGATATATTATGAGTTAAATTTATTTATTTTGGCATGATAAGTTCATCTTAAATATTCATTTAATGGACTAATGGTTTATATTGAAGTGTAATTGTTTTGAAGAAGTTCCCAATAATGATGTTTTTATTATAAAATAGGATGAATTCAATTGTGTTTGTTTTCTCATGTTCTATATCTATATAGTAAATTCACCCCTTAACTATATGTAAATTATTTTAAAATTAAATTTTTTACTGTGACCCTTTATTTCTAATTAATTGATGGTCTTATTTATCCCATAAAAATTTATTATTTTTTCATTAATATTTTAGAGATCATTTTCTATATCTATCTAGTATTATATAGCTTTTATTTTTTCCAACTCTATCAAAATATTCAATTTCGCATATTGTTCTGCTTACATGGGACCATGATTGTGTGTTAATCCAGGTGAATGTAAGGCATCCATTATCAAATTTTGATTTGTTTTTTATGATACATTTATACAATACATGTTTTTAATAATGGTATTTAAAAATATTAAAATGGTTTTTCCTTTCATTATCCAATGTTTTTCTTTCCGCTCAATGTATTTTTTTTAAAAAATATTTAAACCATTTTTATGGTTCTTAACATAATATTTAAAAGAGAACATTCAATCATGATGGTATAATAAAACCCACAAATATTTTATAAATTATTTTCATTAAATAATACTTTCTATAGAGTATGGTATACAAAACACCACTCATTTATGAATGATAATATACTATATAAATATTATTATTCAAATATGACTATTATGACATGGCCAATAGTTTGGAATGTATAAGAAAGAATAAATTAGTTAAAAATTATAAATAGTAAAATTTTCAATAATAAAATTAATAGTCAAAGTAATATTGATTAATAATTTGAGATAATTATTGATAAAATCCTTGGATTATAAATTATGTGCTTTTTATAAAGTGATTTGTACTTCAAAATGAATTTTTATTTTAATAAATTTAATATATTTCAATATATAATTGATTATAAAGACATAAGTAATTTTATAATATATCCAATTTTAATAATCAAAATTATTTTAATTATGCTCTATATGCATTGACAGAGAATAATGTAATTTTAATCCTCAAAAGTGCATTTTCTTCATAAATTAATTATATTTGATTTTTTGAGAGAACATTTTATTTAATATCAGCTGCATTTAGAAATTTTATTTGAAAAAATGGATATAGTTTTTTGAAATAATATTTCCATAAAATCATTTGAATTACTGTTTTTTATTTCATTCCAAAGATTGATTTTTTCATGATTACAAAAAAATATCAATTATTGAAGACTAATTATTATTTAAATTAAGATATTTAAAAATTACCAATTGGTTTTAAGAATTATTTTAAATTAAAATAAGATATTTTTAACATAATTTAGTCAACAAAATTCAATAGTAATGAATATTTTATTTTATCATTTATATGTTCATTGTTATGCTTAAAAAATTGTAAATTTGATTCCATCATGTTTTCTATTCTTATATGAAAATTAATTACTTCCACTTATAGAAATGAATATATAAAAATTTTCTATATATATGGAATTAGATGATTCATATTCATTAAAGGGGTTAATTTCATTTTTGGTCATTGTGAATGGAAACCATGGAAAAAATGTGTCCGCATAATAAAGAGGAAATCATGCTAATTGAAGTAATTTTTTGATTTGGAAACAACATTTCATCTTCATAATTATTAAATGATATTATTTAGATCCTTATAACATTATATTTTAAATTTGATTGTTTTGTGCCTTTTCCAATGCTGAAGAATTTATAATATTTAATAGTTTATTAAAATACAAGTGTGTTAGTCCCATCACTTTTAATGGGGCACACCATCCTCTCCTTTACATGGGTAGCCTATAATGAATCATTGAGGTCTTATTCTCATCAAAATTCGAACACTATAGCATTTAATGTTTAATCCAACCATATTCTTCAAAATAATAGGTATGATTCTTAATCGGTTAATTTCATGTTTATTTATTTTCTACTTAATTAAAATAATTTCTACCTATATTGAAATAATATAATTGGTTTATTAAATTATAATCTTTTAATGATTACTGTAAAACCCATTTTATTCTTATTTTCCCTCCTATATGAATTGAAAACATCAATCATATGTGAACGTGGACTACCTCATCGATGAAGTGATGTATTTTATTCCATCACTAAATCATATGGATGGTTAAACTAATATAAAAGTTTAATATATATAATATTAATGAAATTTTTATGATTATTTCGGGTTTATATATTACTCACCTTATTACTAGAAACTTCCATGAGTAAATAAAAGCATCACCCCTGCATATGTGCGGTCTACTACCTTATCGAATAAAAGAGATTCATTTTTCATCTTTAGCATACAAGGATGGTCATAAGGATGGGGATAATAAATAAATATGAGATATATTTACTATATTGGTAAAAAATTAACTAATTTATTTCTTTTATATATTTATAAAATTTAATACCTTTTTAACACATTTGTAAAAACTAACATCTAACTAAAATTGTATTATTCATTTCATATAACCACATATAATAGTTATTTTTAAAAGTTTACTTAATATTTAAATATGAAAACTATATCAATTTTATTATAATAGTTTTAATGGAACCATAAAACCTTTAACTATAGTTATTGAATAGTTATATTGATATTATAATCATAACATCACCAAAAAATCTAACTTGAACTTAATCGCTTTAATAATAAAAGTCAACTTGGTAATGGAATGAGAAAATATTAGGTAATTGAAGAAAATATTTCCTGATTGAAAAAATTGATTACTGGTCAAACTAGGTTATCTCTATAGGGGAAAATAAAACAATATTGTTTTCATATTTAATAAGATCAAAAATGTGGTGTGTTTTTTAAAATTATTTTTTTTTCAAAATCGAAAAAAATAAATGAAAAAAAAAGAGACTGAAATTATATTTGTGATAAAAGTGCGATGTTAAGTTTGGACTTCCATTTGTAATGTCATAAAATTCATTAAAATTATCCTATATCTCTTATAAAGGAATCATAAATTAAAGACACCTCAATAAAGATTTCAATTACCTGTGGTTAAAGGATTTAATATAAACCAGTAATGTGAAAATTATTTTCAAATAACATTACTAAACTAAAAATGGAATTTTTAATCTAGAATTTTTACTCATTATAAATTATGAAAATTATGAAATTAATCTATTCATTTGCCATGTATTTCCCTAAATTCACCCCCAATACAATCTTCTCAAATGTTACATGATACACTTGGTGGAGGGTATTTAAAAATAATCAACTAGTGATTATAAATACTGTTGAAAAGAAACCTAAATAAAATATTATTATGAGAATCATAAAACACAAAAAATAGAAATCGTTCCATTTAGAAATAAAATTCTTAATTAAATAACAAGATTTTGGATGTTACAATTGGAAACATCATTCTCTAATCTCTCAAACGTTTTAAGCATCCGTAAGAAAATTAACAGAGATGAATATGAAAGAAGTGTGAATTAAATAAATATTAAAGGAAAATAATTGAAATTTATAAATAGATCAAGGGTTCCATTCTTTATCATATAACCTCTTGCTTCATTACATAAATATTTTAATAGATATAGAGAATAATATTTATAGGATTGAGGGGTGGAAAAATTTTCCTATAGATTCTAACCACCAATATATTTACCATAGATGGATATCAAAATTTCTATTCATAATAATTTAGAATATGTAAATTATTTTACACTATTTCAATCACATTTTTACTCAACGTCAAGATATCTTTATAGATAATTTGAAAGAGTTTTAATCAAATTACTATAGAAAAAATTTTCAATATGAACACACTCTTAATCTTCCTTCACTTTGAATCATGTCCTTCCATAATAATGAGATAATTTCACCATGAATTTTAATGTAGACATGAAACATCAAGTCATTTCTTAGTGACTGATAGAATTAAATAAATCAAAGTGTTTTATATTTGGATATTCCATATTAATCAACGAGTGGTTAAATTTTATATTCCAAATATTCCTTGATAATTATTAATATATTTGGTACTCATGGATTTTTAATGAAAACAATGTATGGTTGATGTAGTTGAATCCCAAAAATTATGGAAGCCAAAAAACTAATTTCAGTATTATTTTGATGAATATATAACATTTATTTCATGATATAGAAATGTTATAGAGAACAGAAAAAATAATATAATTAATAAATTTTGACATTTAATCTCAAGACAACATTAAAATTAAAATATGAAACAATTCAACTCAAATTATGAAATTTATGATAATTTATTTAGTGAACTTCATTTAATAATTAATGAAATATCTATATCATACAATATCCCAACACATATCACATAGAGAGATCAAAAAGCTATCATTAGACTCATATCAAAGATAATTTACAAGAACATTAAAATGATATATAAAAATTTATCACCAAGAAACAAAATATGTCTTGCCTCTTCAAAAAAATTATTTCAAGTTCTCCATAAAACATATTCAATCCATTTTCAAATCATTTCTCCTTCTAGTCACATAAAACACATACCTCAGATGAGTCATATCTGAACAAAAAATTATAGAGTTTTAACTAGGATTGTCTACCTTAAACTGTTGTAAGAGACCCCATAATAATGATATATTTCGACCTCCCCGCTCGATATGAGTAAAGAACCTGTTTTTTTTCAGAATCATTAGGATTGATCAATGGATTTTGATTTTTTCGAATAGATTCGAAAAACTATAAGGCATAATAATGATGGTTTGAATTTTTTTTTAAAAAAATTACAGGAATCTAATTATCACTCAACTATAGTATACTACTATATATAATTAAAAGAAATTAATCTATAATAATCATGAGGACATTGAAAAAATTTGATACTATTCAATGATTCAAAATTAAAAAAATAATATCTAGTAAATTTTCTTTAACTGGATTGGTTTTTTATTTATATTTCAATTATTTTTTCTTATAATTATATGAAATCCAAAATATTTTTTGAATTTCATTTAGTGTATTTGAATTCCTGTCCATTTTCATGTATGGAAATAAATGTTTTCATCTTAAAAACATTATTTCTCATTGATTTTTCTAATAGTTTCTACTTAGTAATTTTTCGGTTAATTTCTAAATGCCCCTAAATTGCCCAAATATTATATGTATAAACATGTTAACAATAGAGAAACATGTTTTAGAATTTTATTTTCAACCCAAAGTAATCCAAATGATTTATCACACCACAAGAAAAAATCACCCACACTTAAATTCAAATAATCTTTCATTTTCCCTTCTATATCATGTTGGACAGAAAAAAATGGATTTTAATTTTGAATAATAACTAGATGTTAATGTATAATAATTGATATATGTATTTAATGTATATGGGATGATAGGATAAAACAATCTATTTAAATGGTGGGATTCGAAAATAGATTATGTTCTTTGATAATTTAAAATAAACATACCACAAACACTCATCTTTGGAAAAAATATGTCAAATATTTTGTTAAAGTAATAATGGGCTGGTTCCCCCAAGAATTAATTAGACTATGAATAATATATAAAAAGGGTTAATAAGTCTCAGGATAAGATTATTTAAATTGTAAAACCATGATATGTGGCATGAAAATAAAAAATTATTTGAATTTTGAAGCTATTATCAATGGTTTGATCATTAAGCAATGTTATTTTTATCATTAATTTTTAATGGTTTCATGGGATACATTTTTTTAAAAAAATTTAATTGTTTTAAACAAATAAAATATTAATAATTTTATCTCACATGTTTCAATAACACATATACAATAAAATGTAAACAAATAATATTTTGGAAAATACACAAAAGTATTAGAAAATTGAAATCTATGAATCCTATATAACCATGGTTTCCTCACCCACAGAAAAATGTTGTCATTGCCTCAATGAATTAATTTATATTTAATAGGTAATATTATTTTACGTTTAACTACAATAATTAAGTAATTATTAAGGGCAGGGACATCATTACTTAAAAGTAATGAAATGATGAGTTAATCTCCAAATGTCTTCTTATTGAAGACTAGTAAGAAAAAGTAGAAAATAAAAGATAAAAATTTATCGAATAAATTTAAAATTGATATTGAAATAGAGAGGGTAATTAAATTGTGATATTGTAATAAATTAATTCTTAGTTATTCTTGAAACTCTAATTTTTGGTGTTTTATATGTATTCTTGGTGAATAATTAAAACATTCCACGTAAATTCCTATCATTACATAGCACATATGAATTGGGAAATGTTAATTTTTTTAAAATGGATGTATAAATGAAATATGGGTGACCCCTCAGATATATCAGGTTATCTCTACATTTTAATGGGAAGACTAGTGTTATGGTGGAGTTCTATATAGTGTGTGTAGTTCGACCTAGTCTAACATTAAGTTAACTAAATTTTTTCAAAGGACATGTAAGTGTTGATAGTTTTTATGGGTTATTTATTTGTCCAAATATTATTATAAATGCCAAGTGAGTTTAATTATTTATTTATTTAAGGGAATGTTGTAATTTATATACACTTTGTATAGATATCCTCATCTATCAATAAAGGTAAAACATTGTTTTTAAAAACTTGGTAATGGTAAGGGATTTTCTTTTTTAGGGTTACATCAATTTAATATAGAGTGAGTAATGATAATGATGATCTAATTAATGATAATTCTTATACTAAATAAGGATAACACATAAATTCTATGGGTTACATAATTGATCCATGTGTTTTCAATTGGTTTCATAGGGTAAATCATTACCCTTATGTGATGTATAGCAGCTTAGGTGTTGTCCATACGCTGCATAAGATAATTTTCTATGATACATGAGGGTAACACATAAATTCTATGGGTTACATAAAGTAAACCCATTTTTAACATAGGATGAATTAGGGTAAATCGTTACCCGCATGTGATGGTGATCATCATGTCAGGTTAAATCCATGTTACACGTAGACAACACCTTTTGGGAATAATTTTTTTAAAACCAAATTTTTCTTCTTATTCATCCTAGATTTATCTTCAAGTAGATTTTTGATGAATTTAAAATTATAAAATCATAAAAATAAATAAATTAAATCAATTAAAAAAAATGACTTATATTATGGAATTTTTTAAACCCTCCATAATTAAGAAATAATTAAATTAAAAATTAAATTGTGAGTTTAATATTGGGTTATGGTGGGAACAATTAATTGGAGATTCATTTGATTTAAATAAGTTATGAAATATAGTTGTTGAGGAAGGATTTCTGCATGTGCTATTATACTTAGTTTTATGAAGCTCATAACTATTAATATTGTTAAACTGGCCCTAAATAATAATGACATATCCTAATTGTACATTGGTAGACTATGTTTTTTTTTTCAAAATTGAAAATAGTAATAAATTATAAAGACTATGAGAATATATATTTCTAATAATAAAATTATAATAATGAAATAAAAAATAGTTTATCATTCTGATTTATTTGTTTTAAAATGGATGAAAAATAATTTTTAGGGAATTTAATAATTCTATTTATAAATAGTAATAAAGAATATGGTCCACAACACAAGCCACAAGGAATAAATAAATATACATTATTTTGGTAGTAGAATCACTAGAATGGATATCCAACCCAAAAATGTAGTATGTATGTAGTGTTTTATCACTTCTAGTAAGAAATAATAATGGGTTCACAGCAACCGCATGAGTGCTTGAGTATCTGAATGGGTTGGTGGGGTGTACAAATAGAGATATTGACTATTCTTCTCATTTTGTGTGTTGTTTTTCCAAGATCAGGCCCTAGGTTACTCTCAGTGAGTGGTTGAAGTCAGGACATCACTTATTTAGTGCAACTATACTAAATAAGTAAACGTTGTAGGATGAGAGGGAACATGGGTATTGTTCACCAATTTAAATATCAAATTACCAGCTAACATCAAATTTATTTATTATGGATTATCCATTTTTTGGGAATCATTTCATCCATCTGAAAAATGTTGGTATCAAAGCCTCCAATATTTTTTCATGTCATGCTTTCATCATCCTCTATTATGTATATCTCATGGTTATAAAGAACATAAATATAAAATGACTTCAATCTTATTGTATATTTTATGGGATTCTCATGTGATCATGTGTTCAAATAATATTCTTCTTTTGATGGTGATAGTATATTAAAGTGGGGATATATAATTGAACACATTTAAGGGTAGCAATGTCAAGGTACCTTTATAAGGGTATAGTGAGGACCTCATCCTAAATATTCTATGTTTTTACTATAAAGGTATTTAATAAATGAATTTATATTTAGGTTATTTAAAAAATAAATTACATGAAATATTTTTTTGGGATATTTTATCATCCTTTAAAGAAATATTTAATTTTGAATAGTTTAAGAGGATATCTCTATAAATATAGAAGGTCTATGAATTAGAAGTATTTTTGAAATTCATCAATGAGAGCGATATCATTTTCCAAGAAAAATATATCTTCTTTACACACCCATTATATATTGTATATAATGTTAAACATATCAATATTTTCTATAAAAAATAATATAATATTTACATATCTAGACTTGAGACCCTAACACTCAAGAGTTTCTTCAAAACAAGTTCTGATAAAAAAATTTCGGTTTTTATTAATGTACTTTTGTGAATAATTACTTGACGAAAATTTGAAGAATCTATTCAGGTTTATTCGTAAGGATGAAGAGTAAATTGAAAATTATTTCTTGTAAAGTATAATCCAAATTTAATACAAATAATTTTTTTCAAAAATAAGTTATTTTTGATATTTTTTTAAAACATTTTTCAATGAATTGAATATTGTGGTTCTTATTTTAAATTGGATTTACCACATTCATACATATGTAAATGCATTATAACTGGATAACATTTAATCTGATAGGAAAAAAATAAACAACTATTATTGTGCGCTAGGGCTTCAAATTAAATAATCTCAAGAAATTCTTATATAAATAAATTTGTTTTTATTGAATTAAATTGATATTGTTAATATCATATCATTCATATAGTAATTCATTAATAATTTTATGTGCATTATTTTCAGACATTTTATTGATGTCAAGACATCTTCTAAAGAGGGAATAATTCAATCCCATGTGTTTGAAAAAGACCGAGGAAAAATTATTATATAAAATAATTAAAAAAATTTGAGAAAAAAATTTGAAGCTACAATGTTTCTTGATGTTTTAATGAGCATGTTTGATATAAAAATCATGTCATGGAGGATCACAAAAAGATCATTCTACTATAATTATAATATTTTAATTTTTTGAAGAATGATAATAAGAAGATAGGGTATGACATGTTATGGGAGAGGTTTGAGTATGGGGTATCACCATAGGGGGTGGGTAGATGATGATTAGTGGGTATAACTAGAAGAGGAAGATGAATTATATTGATTGGGGATGTATAAGTATTGTCAAATATAGTATAGAATAATTGTGTGGGGTATAATGATTTTTTTCTTTAACAATTGTAATTTTAAACAAGATTATTGTTAAAACACATATGGGGGGGTTACCAACATTAAAAATAGTAGTTCATTATAAGGATCCTTATAAATAATTTTTTTTATGAATTTGATTTATATTTTTTTCAAGCTAAGGTTTAGACACCTAAAAATAAGGGGTTGAGGATTTAACTAAACACATGGGTTTAACTAAAAAATGATAATTTTCAAAAAAATAAAATCGATCAATAATTCACCACCGCCACTCTCTGTGATCTCACACTAATCTGAGATCAATAATAGGTATCCTAGAGAAGTTCCCATTTAAAAAATATAACAAACATCTTATAATGGGATATAGGATTTCAGTAAACAATAGGGGTTTATCACATTCAATGGTGACAACAGTGATGGATAGAGAAGTAGGATGATTCCATATCTCAAATTACATAGGGAAGAAGTGAGATATACGATAATTGTTGTTTTCCCACCATATGACGAGAATTATCCAATAACATTTAAAGAGAATATGTGTAGCATCCCAAGTAAATAATGAATAAAACATTTTTCTATTTATTAATATTTATGAATTAAATATTAATTTTACTCTAAAGGGGGTTCTATGTTTGATAGCGTACCCGATACGCAACGATGAGTTCCTTTGAAAACTTACATTGCACACTAGTAATATAATAATATTATTTTAAATGGTAGTTAACATTTAGCTGTTTTATTGGCGGGAATGGATATAAATAACTAAAATATGATTATATATGTTTTTTAAATGTTTTTACATTTATCTAATAAAAGATAAAGTCTTAAAATACGGAAAGAATTCAATTTTAGACTTTTATACACTAATTTTCACTAAAGGTTCACTTATCCCCTTTTGATGGTGAACCGTCATTAACTATATTTTTGGTCACTTTTATATATTTTATTGGACCAAATTAAACTCTTCTTTAGAATCGGGACACCAAAATTTACTTTGTGTAAATTTTTGTTATCTTTCCGGCAATGTTCATTTTTTTATGAATAGTGTAAAATGTGGTATTTTAATTCAAAACCACTTTTTAGTCTAATTTATTTATATGATTAGATTATCTTTTGAATTGTTTTTAATGTGAAATTAGAAAATATTTTTACCATTTAATCCAATAGTGGTCGTTGGAATTAATTTCACTTTGAAATCGGACTTAAACTAGTGTCAATCTCTTGATACTTATTGTTTCATAAAAAAACGCTATTTTTCATGACATCGGGAATTAATTATTAAATAAATTAATGTGACTTATATGTTTTGAATTTTGTAAAATAGACTTCATTTTTGAATTTGGAATATGAAATATATCTTAGGGTGAATTTTTGGTAATTTTGTAACACCCCAAGCTTCCACTGTAAGTTTCCCTTCGAATAATGCAATAGCGTGTGTTGTACGCAACCTCGAGCTCTAACACACACCACAACTAATTAAACTAGCTGTTGTGAGTAGTAATACCTAATTTTTGAAATTTTATAAATTTTATTTATCAAAATGGACTTCATTTTTGGATTCGGAATATTGAAATTAGCCTATGTTGAAATTTTGGTATTTTTCTGAGAACTTCTAAATTGTTATGAATAGTAAAAAATACTTAAAAACAACTTTTTTAATCAAAATAATTTATTGTTATAAATTATAATATTTAGTGGTTTTAAAGTATAATTAGAATATATTTTTACCATTTTATCCAATGGTGGTCATTAGAATTAATTTAACATTTAAATTGGACATAAACAATTACCAATCTTTTGATATAAATTGTTTCTTAAAAACACGCTATTTGTTGTAACAGCGGGAATTAATTATAAAATTAATTAATAAAACTTATATGTTTGGAATTTTTTAAAATAGACATCATTTTTTAATTCGGAATATCAATTATAGCTTAGGGTGAAATTTTGGCCTTATTCTGAAAAACATAAATTTTTTGATGAATAGTGAAACCACTAAGTGGTTGTTAAAAACTGATTTTTCGTTAAAATGAAATATTACCACTTCTGTGATTTGATTTTCAAAAATCCGACATACATGGTTGTCATTATGAAGTAAAATGTGGTTCAATGAGATTAAAATAATTTTTTGGTGAATAGTAACTTTTAAGTTCTTAATCGCGATTAGAGGTAATTAGTGTTGTTTAAGGTAAAAATAATGTTTTAATAATATGAGAGGAGCTTAACACTTGTCCTACTCCTATTGGATGAGTCATGGCCGACCAAGACAACCCATGGGTCAACTTGGGGACCCCATGGAGCCACTTTAGTTGGAAAATGACATTAATATATATTTATTTAATGTTAAAATTAAATTGACACAAACATGAGTTGTTTTACTAAAATAGTTTTTAAGTGGGGTTACACAGATCCAAATTTTGACTATAAATATTCATTAGAAAGCTCAAAAGATTTCCTACATCATAGTATTTTTTTAATAATTTTTAAACATTAAATAAATAAATTATTTATGACATCATTATGATGCAGCGATAACCTCATTATTTAACGATTTAAATAAAATGAGACGATAATGAAAAATCCAAGGATTACACTTATCCAAAGACTATTGGATGAAGATATTTCGAACCCTTATCACCTTATCCACGAATTATATAAGTTTTGGACCTTTAGAATCCGAAAAGCATTGTATAATAGTGTAACATTTCAATCATTCCAAAAGTGCCCCTCCTCTCCTCTTATAAAAGGCCCCCACCTCTACCACCTTATTCACACTTCCAAGACTTTTGGTTCGGAAAAACCCTGCCAAAATACTCTCCCAACTTCTCTCCCTTCATTCTAGAAGCTTTACTTTAGTCAGAAAGCCATCCTAAGGAGTCCTTTTGATCAAATCAAAAGGAAGAACCCGAAGAAGAGGTAACATTTTCATCACCCTCTTTCAAGTTTCTTTCTTCTTCCACTCCCTCTTTGTTTATTATTTCAATTCTAAAATTATAACTCCAGTATCTTCTATATACTATTATGTTATTATAAATATGGAACAACCATATTCAGTATTCTACCCATCATTTTAATGACATGTCACCATACGTGCGTACGTACGGCTTACCGTCTCCACGTCGTGGTGTAATTGTTATTCAATATATTATTATTTAGATGGGTATAATAGTGATATGTAATTCATGTAAATAATACATATAACATGATAATTATTCTGTATATATGATATACTATCCAATTATATATTATTTTAATATCAAAATAATGATATTGTCGCTCGTGCGTACGTACGGACTACCGTCTCCACGAACGCGATGAGATTCATTCTCCGTCCTATCCATTCAAGTATAATTATCATTTGATGATTTAAAAATAATGTTTAAGGACATGATATCATTCTGGATATAAATAAGATACATCCTATCCATGAAAAACACGACTTACTTCACAAAACATATAAAATAAAATGAGTAAGTTAACAACCGAAACAACGATAAATCTAAGATATTGTTAACAAAGCAATGTTAAAAGATCATATATGATATCATATGAATGTATATGATTCTTGTATAATTTAATAAAAATTATTTCACCATTATACAGGAGGTTAACCTACCCCAACCAAGGAAAAGTACAAGGTAAGGGTCTACTTCACAACCTCTTCATTATCCAAGGTTGTTTATACATAATTATCTACTGGGACCTCATTATCATCCACATCCATGTTTCTTAAAAATGCCTTTCAAAACATTTTTACTATAAAATGGAAAATGGGTTAAAGTCATTTATACCCTTATACGTTTTCGAAAGGAATCTTACCGTCGTTTTCCAAACAATGTACTTTTTGACCTTTTTGACAAATTTAAGGTAAGAAAGTTTTTTTTACTTATACGGCGGGTGCGGCTATTTTCCGCCATTATAACTTCGTCAAAGCTTCCCTAACAAGCTTATAAGAATATTTTCAAAGTAAATGTATTATTTTATAATTATGGGACTTTTAAATGATTTCAAAAAGGAGAGATATTTCTCTCAAATAGCTTTTATTTCATCCATGTCAACATCCTTTGATGGGTTTTAAGTTTAATTGAAATTGATTTATGATACAAAACTTCCATTGAACATTTTGTGAAATATTTGACTATGGATGTGTTATTTTATACCATCCATAGTTTATAGAGAAATTTTTGACATTTCATATGCTATTTTTAATACGAATATTTATGTTATTTTTAAACCTATTCATATGAGGAATGTATTGGACTTAATATGTGACGGGTGGAGCCCACTATAGCTCCTCGATGCATCGGTAGGTCTCATGAGACAAATAGACGTGGAATTGGCCGAGGCCCTTTCCCAATTTGATTTATGGTTTTGGCTGAGGCCTTAATCATTTTAGACGTCTTGGCCGAGTCCTTGAAAAAATGTTTCAGAATGTCTGGCATTATACATTCCCTCATTATGAAAGTGGTTATTGATATTTCATGTGATTATTCGTCTTGTATAATATCCATGTGAGTAAGTAATGGCATTATTTTATTTTACTTTTGCCATATTATGCTGAAGTTCAAGTTCAACAAGGCTTTTGTTCTAGTTATACATTGCCTTAAATGCTTATGTTTTCATATAAAAGCTTCTGCAATATTGTTATCCTTACTGAGCATTTGAGATCACCCCTTTCAATGTTTTAATATTTTCCAGGATGTGAAGAAGTGTATTATGACTGACTTGCAAGAATAGTCAGTGAGGATATGAGTGTGCACTATGAAGAACATGTTATTGTAGTTTTTCTACCTTTTGATGTAATGAAAGACTTATGAATTTATCTAGTGTTCCCAAGGCTACTAAACTAATCGGTCTTTCGAGACTTGATCTTTTGTGATCATGCCAATGTTACGAAGTAATGCACCGACTCTGGGTAGCTGGGGTCGGGGCGTTACAGTTGGTATCAGAGGCAGTTTAGTACTAACCATGGAAGCTAGATTTAGATAAACTCTGATTATAGCATATATCCCGAAGATAGACTTTGAGGATTAGTATAGAAGAACTTCCTAGAATTTTGGTATTGTAAAGATGTTGTGAGTTTTCCGAGCAATACATCCCTGTCTGGATACGAGCAGGTAGAGGCGGCTCTGGCACAGATGTACCTAGGGGTAAAACCCGAAAACACCGCTTTCAGCTAGACTCGAACGGGAACTGGTGCACGACAACGGGCCTTGCTGCACTCTTGGTTACGACACTCCTGGGGGATATTCTTTGGATAATTCCCATTTTCATTACAAACCACTATGAAGGGTTACGAGTATATACTTCCTCAAAGAAAACATTTTTATAATTATGGATTATATCCATAATTAGTTCAATTTATGTTAAGTGTTTTACAAGTATGGAATTATGTATTTTGATTCATGAACTAATCTAGTTTATTCCATTATTTAGAGATGGCTCCTAGTGGAAGGAATGGAAATTGTATCAATGCACGCACTCCGTGTAGGGATTGCCCTCCTGCTCAGGATAATTATGGTGGAGCTAGTGATACAACTGGTGCTGATCAGCTTCTCACCGTACTGGGACAACTCACGCAGGTTATGAATAACAACCTTACTCATATGGAGCACCCTGATCCACAACGTGGAGGATCAATGCTAGACCGTTTCATGAGGCAACAACCGCCAACCTTCAATGGGAGTACAAATCCTATAGTAGCTGAGCAATGGATAAATTCCTTAGAGAAAATATTCCATGCCTTGGGGAGTAGTGAAAGGGAGAATGTTGTCATGGCAGTTTATCGCCTCAATGAAGATGTCGATCAATGGTGGTCACTAATTCAAAACACAAAGGAAGATGTTGAAATAACAAACATGGAATGGCAGGAGTTCAAAGAGTTGTTCTTAGAAATATACTTTCCTCGAGACCATCGAGCGGATATGGAAAGGCAATTTCTGAGTCTCAGGCAGAAGGAGGATGAGAATGTCGCAAAGTATGAGGCTAACTTTACAAGGTTAGCAAGGTATGCTGCCGATTACATACGTAACCCAAGAAGTAAGACTGATCGTTTCTTTGATGGGTTGAAACCATTTCTCCGTTGAGATTTAGTATCACAAACCTTCTCTTCATATGAAGGTATTGTCTCGTGCGCTATCAAGACGGAAAAGGAATTATCTAAGTCTTATGACTTTAAATCAAAGCAAGATAAGAAGAGATCTCTTGAAAACTCTGGGAAAGGAAATAAGGAAATAGGGAAGAAGGGTAGAAATGAATATCCACCCTGTGATAATTGTGGTAGGAAGCACCCTGGTGCCTGTCTAAAAGGAAAAGGAGTATGTTTCAAGTGTGGTGAAAAAGGCCACCAAGCTCATGAATGAAAGGGAAAGAAAGCGGCTGTCAACGTGGAATGTTATAATTGTAGTGAGAAGGGACATTATTCAAATGAATGTCCTAAGCGTCAGGGGAACTTACCTCAGAAGAGGCCAAGGGATCAAGGCCAGGCTTATGCTATCACTACTACTGAGCTGGAAGCTCTGAAAGACATGGTGGCAGGTAATTTAATGGTTTCCTCAAGTTTAGCAAATGCATTATTTGATTCTGGATCATCGCATTGTTTCATATCTTCCCAGTTTGCTAAGAAAATTAGATATTTTTAATTTGATTTAACAAGGGAGTTGTCGGTCAAAACCCCTAAGGGAAGTATTGTTGCAACAAAGTTTTGTCGATTAGTTCCCATTAGAGCACCTAAATGTTCTTTACCTGCTGATCTCATCGTCATACCCATGATTGAATTTGATATAATCCTCGGTATGGATTGGCTTTCGGACCATGATGCAAAAATTTATTGTAAGAGGAAAGAGGTTACGATTATTGATGATGATGATAAGGAACACCTTATCTTTAGAGCAGAATCGTCGCCACATAATTCTTATCTAGATCCACCCCCAATAGCTCAACTAAATTCAATTATTGGGGAGGAAGAGAAGTAAATTACTGAGGATGAGGAAAGGAATATTCAAATAGAGGTTGTACCTATTGTGAAAGAATATGTTGATGTGTTTCCGGAAGATTTACCTGGACATCCTCCAGAACGAGAAGTTGAGTTTTCCATTGATTTAATTACTGGATCAAGGCCCATATCGAAGACCCCTTATAGAATGGCCACTATGGAATTAGTTGAACTAAAGAAACAACTAGAGGAATTTAGTAATAAGGGATTTATTCTCCCTAGTGTTTCTCCTTGGGGAGCCCCTGTTCTTTTTGATAAGAAGAAAGATGGATCTATGAGGTTGTGCATTGATTATAGGGAGATCAATGCTATAACAATAAAGAATAAGTATCCCCTACCTCACATTGATGATTTGTTTGACCAACTGCATGGAGCTCAATACTTTTCAAATATTGACCTTCGGTCTGGATACCATCAGTTGTGTGTGAAGAAGGAAGACGTTCCAAAGCAGCATTTCGAACAAGGTACGGGCATTACGAGTTTACAGTAATGCCTTTTGGATTGAGTAATGCATCCTCTGTTTTCATGGATCTAATGAATAGAGTTTTCAAGGAATATCATGATGACTTTGTAGTGGTATTTATTGATGATATCTTGGTATACTCCAAAAGCCACGAAGATCATGAAAATCACTTACGCATTATCCTGAAGACTCTTAGAAGGCATGAATTATATGGGAAATTTAGCAAGTGTGAATTCTGGTTCATGAGATTTCTTTTCTTGGCCATATTGTCTCTAAGGATGGAATTTCTGTTGATCCTTCTAAAACGAAGGCAATCCAAGAATGGCCAACACCGACAAGTATAACTGAGGTACGCAGTTTTATTGGTTTAGAAGGTTATTATCGACGTTTCGTCCAGAATTTTGCCAGATTGGCTAACCCATTGACAAATCTCACACGTAAAGGGATTAAATTTGTCTGGACAAATGAGTGTGAAGAATATTTTGAAGAACTAAAGAGAAGATTAGTCAATGCCCCTGTATTGACTCTACCATCGGGGAATGATGGGTTTGTTATTTATAGTGATGCATCGAAGAAAGGACTTGGTTGTGTCCTTATGCAGAATGATAAGGTCATTGCCTATGCATTACGACAGTTAAAAATTCATGAGCAAAACTATCCTACTCATGATCTTGAGTTAGCAGCTGTGATCTATGATTTAAATATATGGAGACATTACCTCTATGGTGAAAAATGTGAGATTTATACTTATCACAAGAGTTTGAAGTATATTTTCACACAAAAAGAACTCAACATGAGGCAAAGGCGATGGATTGAACTACTCAAGGATTATGATTGCACGATACATTACCACCCGGGGAAGTCAAACAAGGTGGCAGATGCTTTGAGTAGAAAAGACCATGGAGTTTTGAATGTGATAAGAATTGAAAGGGATCCAATTTTCTTGGATCTACTGAAGATGGACATGGGAATAACTAGGGAAGGTGAAACATCAATGCTTTTTCAAATGGTTGCCAAACCATCATTACTAGAAAGGATTAAGAGTTCTCAGACCAATGATGAAGAATTTCAGAAGAAGATTAAAGGTGTGAATGATGGAAGATTGAGGGACATTGTGTATAAGGATGGAATTTTGAAATTCGGGAAGAGACTTTGTGTTCCCGATATACCTGATCTAAAAAGGTAATTGCTGGATGATGCTCATAGTTCCAACTTCTCTATACACCCTGGGAGCACCAAAATGTATAGAGATTTGAAGGAACATTTTTGGTGGGACAATATGAAGAGGGAGATTGCTGATTTTGTGTCGAGGTGTATGGTTTGTCAACAAGTGAAAGCTGGAAGGCAACATCCTGGTAGAGTATTGCAACCTCTTCCTATACCTGAGTGGAAATGGGATAATATTACGATGGACTTTGTCATGGGAGTACCAAAGACTCCTAGAAGGAATGATGCAATATGGGTCATTGTTGATCGACTTACTAAGTCAGCACATTTTCTGGCTATACGGGAGGATCTACCACTTGAATGTCTAGAAAGACTATATATTAATGAAGTTGTAAGACTTCATGGAGTACCCCTATAGATTGTTTCTGATCGTGATCCTCGTTTTACTTCATGATTCTGGAAAAGTCTTCAAAAGGCCTTGGATACTGAACTTCGTTTGAGCACTGCCTATCACCCTCAAACAGATGGACAATCAGAACAGACTATTAAAACCTTAGAAGACATGTTGAGATCATGCTCTCTTGGCTTTCAGGGTATGTGGGATCAATATTTACCACTGGTAGAATTCTCCTATAACAATAGCTTCCATTATAGTATTCAGATGGCACCATATGAAGCGTTATACGGAAAGAGATGTCGTACAACAACCTGTTGGAATGACGTTGGTGAAAGAAAACTTGTAGGCCCGGAACTGGTGGAGGAAACAGTGGAAAAGGTGAAAGTAATCCAAAATCACATCAAAGAAGCTCAAAGTAGGCAGAAGAGCTATGCCGATAATCGAAGGAAGGATTTGGAATTTCAAGTCGGTGATCATGTTTTCCTGAAGGTATCTCCATGGAAGGGGGTAATACGTTTTGGTAAGAAAGGTAAATTGAGTCCCAGGTACATCGGACCTTTCGAAATTCTAGAACGAATTGGGGCTGTAGCTTACCGATTGGCAATGCCGCCAAGTCTCTCCAAAGTTCACGATGTGTTCCACGTATCGCTGTTGAGGAAATACAAGCCTGACCCAACGCATGTACTCACCTATGAGGAATTAGAACTGGAACCCGATCTTTCCTATTGTGAAGAGCGCGTCAGGATTCTTGATGTGAGGGAGCAGGTGCTGAGAAACCGGACGACTCGTCTGGTGAAGGTTTTGTGGAGAAATCATAAAATGGAAGAGGCAACGTGGGAACCTGAGGAATTTATGATGAAAAACCACCCGAGTCTTTTTATGCAGTAATACCCTAGAAATTGCGAGGATGCAATTATTTGAAGGAGGGGAGAATGTAACACCCCAAGCTTCCACTGTACGTTTCCCTTCGAATAATTCAATAGCGTGTGTTGTACACAACCTCGAGCTCTAACACACACCACAACTAATTAAACTAGCCGTTGTGAGTAGTAATACCAACTTTTTGAAGTTTTATAAATTTTATTTATCAAAATGGACTTCATTTTTGGATTTGGAATATTGAAATTATCCTATGTTGAATTTTTGGTATTTTTATGAGAACTTCTAAATTGTTATGAATAGTGAAAAATACTTAAAAACAACTTTTTTAATCAGAATAATTTATAGTGATAAATTATAATATTTAATGGTTTTAAAGTATAATTAGAATATATTTTTACCATTTTATCCAATGGTGGTCATTAGAATTAATTTAACATTGAAATTGGACATCAACAATTACCAATCTTTTGATAAAAATTGTTTCTTAAAAACACGCTATTTGTTGTAACAACGAGAATTAATTATAAAATTAATTAATACAACTTATATGTTTGGAATTTTTTAAAATAGACTTCATTTTTGAATTCGGAATATCAATTATAGCTTAGGGTGAAATTTTGGCCTTATTCTGAAAAACTTCAATTTTTGATGAATAGTGAATCCACTAAGTGGTTGTTAAAAACTGATTTTTCGTTAAAATGAAATATTACCACTTCTGTGATTTGATTTTCAAAAATCCGACATACATGGTTGTCATTAAGAAGTAAAATGTGGTTCAATGAGATTAAAATAATTTTTTGGTGAATAGTAACTTTTAAGTTCTTAATCGTGATTAGAGGTAATTAGTGTTGTTTAAGGTAAAAATAATGTTTTAATAATATGAGATGAGCTTGACACTTGTCCTACTCCTATTGGATGAGTCATGGCCGACCAAGACAACCCATGGGTAAACTTGGGGACCTCATGGCACCACTTTAGTTGGAAAATGACATTAATATATATTTATTTAATGTTAAAATTAAATTGACACAAACATGAGTTGTTTTACTAAAATAGTTTTTAAGTGGGGTTACACAGATCCAAATTTTGACTATAAATATTCATTAGAAATCTAAAACGATTTCCTACATCATAGTATTTTTTTTATAATTTTTAGACCTTAAATAAATTAAATTATTTATGACATCATTATGATGCAGCGATAACCTCATTATTTAACGATTTAAATAAAATGAGACGATAATGAAAAATCCAAGGATTACACTTGTCCAAAGCCTATTGGATGAAGATATTTCGAACTCTTATCACCTTAGACACGAATTATATAAGTGTGGGACCTTTAGAATCCGAAAAGCATTGTATAATAATGTAACATTTCAATCTTTCCAAAAGAGCCCCTCCTCTCCTATTATAAAAGGCCCCCACCTCTACCACCTTATTCACACTTCCAAGACTTTTGGTTCGGCCAAACCCTGCCCAAATACTCTCCCAACTTCTCTACCTTCATCCTAGAAGCTTTACTTTAGTCAGAAAGCCATCCTATGGAGTCTTTTGATCAAATCAAAAGGAAGAACCCGAAGAAGAGGTAACATTTTCATCACCCTCTTTCAAGTTTCTTTCTTCTTCCACTCCCTCTTTGTTTATTATTTCAATTCTAAAATTATAACTCCCGTATCTTCTATATACTGTGATGTTATTATAAATATGGAACAACCATATTCAGTATTCTACCCATCATTTGAATGACATGTCACCATACGTGCGTACGTACGGCTTACCGTCTCCACGTCGTGGTGTAATTGTTATTCAATATATTATTATTTAGATGGGTATAATAATGATATGTAATTCATGTAAATAATACATATAACATTATAATTATTCTGTATATATGATAAACTATCCAATTATATATTATTTTAATATCAAAATAATGATATTGTCGCTCGTGCGTACGTACGGACTACCGTCTCCACGAACGCGATGAGATTCATTCTCCGTCGTATCCATTCAAGTATAATTATCATTTGATGATTTAAAAATAATGTTTAAGGACATTATATCATTCTGGATATGAATAAGATACAACTGATCCATGAAAAACACGACTTACGTAACAAAACATATAAAAGAAAACGAGTAAGTTAACACCCGAAACAACGATAAATCTAAGATATAATTAACAAAGAAATGTTAAAAGATCATATATGATATCATATGAATGTATATGATTCTTGTATAATTTAATAACAATTATTTCACCATTATACAGGAGGTTAACCTACCCCAACCAAGGAAAAGTACAAGGTAAGGGTTTACTTCACAACCTCTTCATTATCCAAGGTTGTTTATACATAATTATCTACTGGGACCTCGTTATCATCCACATCCATGTTTCTTAAAAATGGCTTTCAAAACATTTTTTCTATTAAATGGAAAATGGGTTAAAGTAATTTATACCCTTACACGTTTTTGAAAGGAATCTTACCGTCGTTTTCCAAACAATGTACTTTTTGACCTTTTTGACAAATTTAAGGTAAGAATGTTTTTTTTACTTATAGGGCGGGTGCGGCTATTTTCCGCCATTATAACTTCGTCGAAGCTTCCCTAACAAGCTTATAAGAATATTTTCAAAGTAAATGTATTATTTTATAATTATGGGACTTTTAAATGATTTCAAAAAAGAGAGATATTTCTCTCAAATAGCTTTTATTTCATCCATGTCAACATCCTTTGATGGGTTTTAAGTTTAATTGAAATTGATTTATGATACAAAACTTCCATTGAACATTTTGTGAAATATTTGACTATGGATGTGTTATTTTATACCATCCATAGTTTATGGAGAAATTGTTGACATTTCGTATGCTAGTTTTAATACGAATATTTATGTTATGTTTAAACCTATTCATATGAGGAATGTATTGGACTTAATATGTGACGGGTGGAGCCCGCTATAGCTCCTCGATGCATCGGTAGGTCTCATGAGACAACTAGACATGGAATTGGCCGAGGCCCTTTCCCAATTTGATTTATGGTTTTGGCCGAGGCCTTAATCATTTTAGACGTCTTGGCCGAGGCCTTGACAAAATGATTCAGAATGTCTGGCATTATACATTCCCTCATTATGAAAGTGGTTATTGATATTTCATGTGATTATTCGTCTAGTAGAATATCCATGTGAGTAAGTAATGGCATTATTTATTTTACTTTTTCCATATTATGCTGATTTTCAAGTTCAATAAGGCTTTTTTTCTAGTTATACATTGCCTTAAATGCTTATGTTTTCTTATAAAAGTTTCTGCAATATTATTATCCTTACTGAGCATCTGAGTTCACCCCTTTCAATGTTTTAATATTTTCCAGGATGTGAAGAAGTGTATTATGACTGACTTGCAAGAATAGTCAGTGAGGATTTGAGTGTGGACTATGAAGACCATGTTATTGTAGTTTTTCTACTTTTTGATGTAATGAAAGACTTATGAATGTATCTAGTGTTCCCAAGGCTACTAAACTAATTGGTCTTTCGAGACTTGATCTTTTGTGATCATTCCAATGTTACGAAGTAATGCACCGACTCTGGGTAGCTGGGGTCGGGGCGTTACAAATTTTCTGAAAAACTTCAATTTTTGATGAATAGTGAAACCACTAAGTGGTACTTACAAAAACTGATTTTTCATTTAAATGGAATTTTACAACTTTTGTGTTTTGAATTTCAAAAATCTGACATACATGGTTTTCATTAAGAAGTAAAATGTTGTTCAATGATATTAAAATAATTTTTTGGTGAATAGGAACTCTTATGTTCTTAATCGCGATTAGAGGTAATTAGTGTAGTTTAAGGTAAGAATAATGTATTAATAAAACGAAATTACCTAGACACATGTCCTACCCTCATTGGATGTGTCATGGCCGACCACAAAAATCCATGGGTCAACTTGGGGACCCCATGGAGCCACTTTGGTTGGGAAATGACATAAATACCTTTTATTTAATGTTAAAAGTAAAAATGACACAAACATGAAATGTTTTACTAAAACTATTTTTCCATGGGGTTATACAAGTCATATTTTTTACTATAAATATTAATTAGAAAGATAAAACAATTACATACATCATGATATTTTTTTATAATTTTTATACAATAAATAAATTAAATTATTTTTGACATCATGATGATGCAACGATTAACTCATTAATAAAGGATTTAAATAAAATGGAATGATAATGTAATATCTATGACCTACACATGTTCAAAACCTATTGGATGGGTGGATTTAGAACCCTTATCACCTTATCCTAGAAATAAATCAATGTGGGACCTTTAAAATCCGAAACTCTTTTGAAAATAAAGTAACATTTTGTAACTTTACAAGAGTGCCCCTCCTCTCCTCTTATAAAAGGCCCCCACTTCTACCTCATTACCCATACTTCCATAGACATTGGCTCGGCCAACCCCTGCCCATTTTGACTCTCCACTTCCCTCTCTTACTCCTTGAAGCCTCACTTTGGGCAGAAGTCTTCCCAAGGAATCCTTTGAGCTCAAACCAAAGGGAGTTACCCGATTTTAAGGTAATGACTTCTTTTGAGCCCTTTTGTTTTATTTTGCTTCTCCAACACCCTAAACTCTTTTTATTCATTTATTTTGTAACATATACAGTATATTAAATATACATGGATGTTTTTGTAAGAATATTTCTAGCAACACTTACACACACCTACATCTAATGGTTAAAGAATATATTGTTTCTGTGGATGGTGAATTTCTGCCTCCCGAAACGATGATTGTTCAAAACTATTTTAACACCTTTAAAGGTGGAAGTTAATATAACAATATATTTATATATGATATATAATATTTTTATGTTTCCATAAGCTTCTCTATTTTTCATTTTGGGAATACCTTTATGGTTTCAATTATGGGTAAACGCGATATCTTCATTTAAGGAAGTGTGGACTACCGCCCCCTCAAAGTGATTTGATTCGTTAATGCCATATGTGGGACGTAAAAAGGATGGATTTAAATTTATTATATATGATGTTATAGTGGAAATATAATAAACCTCTATATCATTATTATTTCATTCCATTAAAGTATGAGATAGAAATGAAAGTACCATTCATGCGTACGTACGACTTACCGTCTCCATGAACGATGCATTTCATTTCGTATCCCCAAATGTAATGTACTATTATAAGAACATGTATATAATGGATATATATGATGAATGACACATCTAAATGATGAATATAATTCTGTAATTAAAATTTACATACCTCTCATTTTGTTTTAATTCCATTAATATGACAATGAAATGAAAGTAGCGTTCATGCGTACGTACGAATTACCGTCTCCATGAACGGTGCATTTCATTTCTTGCCTCTAAATGGTTATGTAATATTATAAATACATGTATATTCTGGATATATATGATATATATGATAGCCAAATCAGGAATTTCATTCTGGATATAAAGAACCTTTGACCACATGAACAACATGTAATTGTAAGAAGTCCACTTTCGACTTAAGAACCGAATATCGACTAAACAAACATTATTAACTTAAATGATTACATAATGTTTATAACATTGAAATAAAGTCATATAAAAGGAATAATGAACTTGATAAAGGTTCTTAAGAAAATAGAAATTAACTAAAGTTTATTATTCAGGACGTTAAAGAACGATCGAGTCAATTCGGACCCGAGGTAAGGGAACTTCTTAACCCAATTTCCATTCGTTGGGTTAATCTCCTACTTTAAAATTATGTCATGATATTATTATGTCCTATCTTGTATTTTTACTTTCTTTATGTGTACTTATATTTAATACACATAATAGATCTATTTTATTTAGAAAATGATCTTTGTAAGGGACTTCGTCTCAATCTCCTTTTATTGAGGCATATTTCGTTTTATACACAAATTTCTTTTATACGGTGTATAAACCCCTTTGACTTTTACTTTCATACAAAAGGAATCTTTTTATACGAATCATTTTACTAAACGACAAAAAGGAATGTTTTTTTAACGTACACGGTGACAACGGCCTTTTCCGCCGCTGCGAGTATTATTTGGTCTTTGACTTCCTCAACAAGCTGTAATGTTTTTAAAATGAAATAAATACCATATACTCTTTTATGTATTTTGGTATTGAAAATGAATTTTATAATGGATTTGTTATGTAAATATATTTATGTGATATATTGTGATCAATGTGTGGAAATGTTTTCTTTCCATTATATTTGTTTTATGATTTTATATTGGTACTTGGACGTTTGACGGGTGGTTACGTGATAAACCATATGACGGGTGGTGCCGTGAATACTATGACGGGTGGTTACATTATAACCTCCAATGCATTGGGTATTGAAGTCGGCCGTATGGCTATTACATTAAGTATGTATGGAATTTGGCTCTAAGGCTATTCTATAAAGTGATATGTGTGGAAGTCGACAGTATGGTTATTCCACTTAAGGATGTTTATGTCCTAAGTTACCTTTATATGTTATGTGTTCTTTATATGGGTTTTATGGTAATCCATTGGTTACAAAAGGGTAAGTTATGATATTTTTTTCAGTGAAGAGTTTTTACTACTTCATGAAGGTGAAGGTATTACATTGATAAAGTATACATGGTTTACGTGATGTTTGAAAAACTGACAGTTTTTATTCTTTGTGTATCCCTTACTGAGCTTTTTATGCTCACCCCAAGTTTTTTTGAAATGTTTTTCATAGGAATTAATTTGGAATATGGTCAAGGAAGGGATCAAGGGAAAGTCATGCTATATAAAACATTGAACTAGACATGTCTCTTTTTAAGAGTTTTTTATTTTATGGAAACATAGTAGAATTTTCTACTCTATAATCTTTTGAGATGTAATAGTAATGTCCTAATTCTCTAAAACTATAAACCTGAAAAGATCCTCAATGTGAATTATTCATTTAATTCAATATTAAGTAAGGTTTATGGCTGGGGCCTTATAGTTGGTATCAAAGGTCAGTTTAGACAACTTTAGGAGTTAGAATTCTATTAAATGACTATCCAAAAATATTTATTTATGGTCAAATTGAAATGATATAGCATTTATAGATTACCATGTTGCTTCACCTATGCTATTTCTATGTTAAGAATGGTTTTCCACAGAGGAAACATGTCAGCTATGTTAGGAAGGCATACAGGGGGAAATTACCTTCTAAATAAGAAACCTGAGATGGTCAGAGTCAGAATTGAACAGTTTTTTTGCAGTGATGGCTCAGTTGATTTAGGTGATAAATGGTGGTTGTGTTTATTGATGATATTTTGGTGTTTTATAAAAGTAAAGTGGAGCATGAAATTAATTTAAGGGTTATCTTTCCAACCTTAAAATAAAATAAACTACATGGAAAATTCAGCAAGTGTGAGTTTTGGTGACAACAAATTTTTTTCCTGGGTCACATTGTTTCAAAAGATGGAAGAACTGTTGATCCTGCTAAAACAAAAGTTATTGAATATTGGAAAAGACCTACAAATGTAACTGAGTTCCGTAGTTTTCTTGGTTTGGCATGTTACTACCGAAGGTTTTTTAAAAAAAATTCATGGTTATCTAGTCCAATGAATAAGATAACTCGGAACGGTGTTATGTTTATCTGGACAAAAGAATATGATGATTGTTTTCAGGAGTTGAAAAGAATATTGGTGAATGCTCCAATTTTGGCACTTCCTTCTAGGAATGGGAGTATGTTATAAACAGTGATGTTTTGTTGAAGGGACTTGGTTGTGTCCTTATGCAGAATGATCAGGTAATTGCTTATGCTTCACGTCAGTTGAAAACTCATGAGGTAAATTATCCTACACATGATTTGGAATTAGCTGCTGTTGTTTTTTCATTAAAAATTTGGAGGCATCATTTGTGTGGAGTAAAGTGTGAAATATATATTGATCACAAAATTTTAAAGTATATATTCACTCAGAAAGAATTGAACATGAGACAGAGGAGATGGCTCAAATTAATCAAGGATTATGATTGTACAATTCACTACCATCCGGGAAAAGAAAATAAAGTGGCTGATGCTTTGAGTCGAAAAAGTAATGCTTCATTAACCATACTACGTTTGGAATGAGATCCTTTAGTTTTTGATTTGATGAACCTTGGCATAGAAGTTGTTGGAGCAGGAAGTTCTTCAGTTTTGTATCAGGTATCAGTGAGATCATTCCTATCAGACAGAATCAAGTAAACACAGAAGCAAGATAGTGAGTTGCAGAAAATGGTAGAGCTGGTTCAGAAAGGTAAGTTGCCTGAATTGAACAATGATAGTGATTGTGTTTTGAGATTTGGGAAGAGATTGTGCGTTCCTTGTGATTCACAGTTGAAAAGAGAGTTGTTATGTGAGGCACATAGTTCTTTATTTTCAGTTTATCCTGGTAGTACTAAGATGTACAGAGATCTGCGGGAGTATTACTAGTGGGATAGAATGAAAAAGGATATTGTTGATTTTACTGTGAAGTGTTTGACTTGTCAACAGGTTAAAGCAGAGCGGCAGTTACCAAAAGGGATGCTTCAGCCTTTACCAGTGCCAAAGTGGAAATTGGAAAATATATCCATGGATTTTTTCGTGGGATTACCGAAGACATCTAGAGGTAATAACGCAATCTGGGTTATTGTTGATCGCTTGACTAAATCTGCTCATTTACTAGCTATACAAGATACATTTTCCCTAGATCATCTTTCCCGATTGTATCTTAAATAGATATTCAGGTTACATGGATTTCCTCTCTCCATTGCATCTGACAGTGATCCTAGGTTTACTTCTAACTTTTGGAAAGGCCTTCAGAAGTCGTTGGGTACTGAATTAAATTTTAGTACAGCTTTTCATCCTCAATCAGATGGGCAGTCAGAACAAACAATTCAGACCTTGGAGTATATTCTACGAGCTTGTTCGATGGATTATCTGGGAAGTTAGGACCAACATCTTTCTTTGGTTGAGTTTTCATATAATAACAGTTTTCATTCCAGTATACAGATGGCACCATTTGGTAAGAAAGTAAAGCTGAGTCCAAGGTTCATTGGACCATATGAAATTATGGAGAAAGTTGGATCAGTTGCTTACCGAGTGGCTTTACCTCCGTGTTTATCTCAGGTACACAATGTTTTTCATGTTTCGATGTTGAGGAAGTATATGCCAGATCCATCTCATGTTTTGAGTCCAGAGGTAGTTCAGTTGGAAGAGAACCTATCTTATGAAAAACAACCAATCCAGATTATTGACCGAAGAGAGAAAATGTTGCGAAATAAGGTAATCCACGAGGTAAAGGTTTTGTGGAAAAACCATATGGTTGAAGAGGCAACGTGGGAATCTGAAAATGCTATGAGGGATAAATACCCCCACTTATTTTGATAAGTGAATAAAATTGCAAGGACGTAATTCCCAAAAGGGGGGAAGGATTTAACATCCCAGGTAAATAATGAATAAAACATTTTTGTATTTATTAATATTTATGAATTAAATATTAATTTTACTTTAAAGGGGTTTCTATGTTCGATAGCCTACCCAATACGCACCGATGAGTTCTTTTGAAAACATAGGATGCACACTAGTAATATAATAATATTATTTTAAATGGTAGTTAACATGTAGCTGTTGTATTGGAAGGAATGGATAGAAATAACTTAAATATGATTATATATGTTTTTTAAATGTTTTTACATTTATCCAATAAAAGATAAAGTCTTAAAATACGGAAAGAATTCAATTTTAGTCTTTTATACCCTAATTTTCACTAAAGGTTCACTTATCGCCTTTTGATGGAGAACCGTCATTAAAAATAGTTTTGGTCACTTTTATACATTCTATTGGACCAAATTAAACTCTTCTTTAGAATCGGGACATCAAAATTTACTTTGTGTAATTTTTTGTATCTTTCCGATAATGTTCATTTTTTATGAATTATGTAAAATGTTGTATTTTAATTCAAAACCTCCTTTTAATCTAATTTATTTATATGATAATATTATCTTTTGAATTGTTTTTAAATTGAAATTAGAAAATATTTTATCTATTTAATCCAATAGTGGTCTTTGGAATTATTTTCACTTTGAAATTGGACTTAAACTAGTGTCAATCTTTTGATACTTATTGTTTCATAAAAACACGCTATTTGTAATGACAACAAGAATTAATTATTAAATTAATTAGTGTGACTTATATGTTTTGAATTTTTTAAAATAGACTTCATTTTTGAATTTGGAATATCAAATATAGCTTAGGGTGAATTTTTGGTATTTTTATGAAAAACTTCAATTTTTGATGAATAGTGAAACCACTAAGTGGTACTTATAAAAACTAATTTTTCGTTTAAATGAAATTTTACCACTTCTGTATTTTGAATTTCAAAAATCCGACATACATGGTTGTCATTAAGAAGTAAAATGTGGTTCAATGAGATTAAAATAATTTTTTGGTGAATAGTAACTCTTAAGTTCTTAATCACAATTAGAGGTAATTAGTGTAGTTTAAGGTAAGAATAATGTTTTAATAAAATGAAATGACCTAGACACATGTCCTACCCTCATTTTATGTGTCATGGCCGACCAAGACAATCCATGGGTCAACTTGGGGACCCCATGGAGCCACTTTGGTTGGGAAATGACATAAATACTTTTTATTTAATGCTAAAAGTAAAAATGACACAAACATGAGATGTTTTACTAAAACAATTTTTACATGGGGTTATACAAGTCATATTTTTGACTAAAAATATTCATTAGAAAGATAAAAAAATTTCCTACATCATGATATTTTTTTACAATTTTTAGACATTAAATAAATTAAATTATTTATGACATCATGATGATGCAGCGATTACCTCATTAATAAAAGATTTAAATAAAATGGAAAGATAATGTAAAATCTATGAGCTACACATGTCCAAAACCAATTTTATGGGTGTATTTCGAACCCTTATCACCTTATCCTTGAAATACATCAATTTGGGACCTTTAAAATCCAAAACACTTTTGAATATAAAGTAACATTTTGTAACTTTACAAGAGTGCCACTCCTCTCCTCTTATAAAAGGCCCCAACCTCTACCTCATTACCCACACTTCCAATCCCTTGGTTCAGACAAACCCTGACCATTTTGTCTCTCCACTTCCCTATATTTCTCCTTGAATCCTCACTTTGGGTAGAAGTCTTCCCAAGGAAGCCTTTGAGTTCAAACCAAAGGGAGTTACCTGATTTTAAGATAATGTCTTCTTTTGAGTCCTTTTGTTTTATTTTTCTTCTCCAACACCCTAAACTCTTTTTATTCATTTCTTTTGTAAAAAAACAGTATCTTAAATATACTATGATGTTTTTGTAAGAATATTTCGAGCTAAACATACACACACCTACAATTAATGGTTAAAGAACATATTGTTTCCGTGGATGGTGAACTTCTGCCTCCCGAAACGATGATTGTTCAACATTATTTTAACACCTTCAAAGGTGGCCATTAAGATGACACTATATTTATATATGATATATAAAATATTTATGTTCTTATTATACTTCTGTATTTTCCATTTTGGGCATACCTTTATGGTTTCCATTATAGGTAAACGTGATATCTTCATTTAAGGAAGTGCGGACTACCGCCCCCTCAAAGTGATTTTATTCGTTAATGCCATATGTGGGACGTATAAAAGATGGATTTAAAGTTATTATATATGATTTTATACTTGAATTATAATATACCTCTATATCATTATTATTTCTTTCCATTAAAGTATGAGATAGAAATGAAAGTAGCGTTCATGCGTACGTATGGTTTACCGTCTCCATGAACGGTGCATTTCATTTCTTATCCTCAAATGTACTGTACTATTATAAGTACATGTATATAATGGATATATATGATGAATGATACATCTAAATTATGAATATAATTCTAGGATTAAAATATACATAACTCTCCTTTAGTTTTAATTCCATTAATATGACATAGAAATTAAAGTAGCGTTCATGCGTACGTACGGCTTACCGTCTCCATGAATGGTGCATTTCATTTCTTGCCTCTAAATGATTATGTAATATTATATATACATGTATATTCGGGATATATATGATATATATGATATCCAAATCAGGAATGTCATTCTGGATATAAAGAGCCTTTGACCACAAGAACAACATGTAATTGTAAGAAGTCCACTTTCGACTTAAGAACCAAATATCGACACAACAAACATTATTAACATAAATGATTACATAATGTTTATAACATGGCAATAAGTGATATAAATGGAATAATGAACCTGAAAAATGTGCTTATGAAAATAGAAATTCACTCAAGTTTATTATTCAAGACGTTAAAGAATGATCGAGTCAAGTCGGACCCGAGGTAAGTGAACTTCTTAACCAAATTTCCATTCTTTGGGTTAATCTCCTACTCTCAAATTATGTCATGATATTAATATGTCCTATCTTGTATTTTTACTTTCTTTATGTGTACTTATATTGAATACACATAATAGATCTATTTTATTTAGAAAATGATCTTTGTAAGGTACTTCGTCACAATCTCATTTCACTGAGGCATATTTCATTTTATACACAAATTTTTTTTATGCGATGTATAAACCCCTTTGACTTTTACTTTCATACAAAAGGAATCATTTTCTACGAAGCCTTTTACTATATTACAAAAAGGAATGTTTTTTAACGTACGTGGTGAAAAAGACCTTTTCCGCCACCGCGAGTATTATTTTGTCTTTGACTTCCTCAACAAGACATACTATTTTTAAAATGAAATAAATACCATATACTCTTTTATGTATTTTGGTATTGAAAATGGTTTTTATAATGGATTTTTTATGTCAATATATTTATGTGATATATTGTTATCAAAGTGTGGAAATGTTTTCTTTCCATTATAGTTGTTTTATGATTTTATGTTGGTACTTGGACATTTGACGGGTGGTTACGTGATAAACCATATGACGGGTGGTGCCTTGAATACCAGGACGGGTGGTTACATTATAACATCCAATGCATGGGTATGGAAGTCGGCCGTATAGATATTCCATTATGTATGTATGGAAGGTGGCCATATGGCTATTCCATGAAGTGATATGTGTGGAAGTTGACCATATGGTTATTCCACTTAAGTATGTTTATATCCCAAATTAACTTTATATGTTATGTGTACTTTATATGGGTTTTATGGTAATCCATTGGTTACAAAAGGGTAAGTAATGATATTTTATTCAGTGAAGAGTTTTTACTACTTCATGAAGGTGAAGGTATTACTTTGATAAAGTATGCATGGTTTACGTGATGTTTGAAAAAATAACAGTTTTTATTCTTTGTGTATCCCTTACTGAGCTTTTTATGCTCACCCCAAGTTTTTTTGAAATGTTATTCATAGTACTTAATGTGGAATATGGTCAAGGACGGGATCAAGGAAAATTCATTCTATATAAAACATGGAACTAGACATGTCTCTTTTTAAGAGTTTTTTTTTTATTTTATGGAAACATAGAAGAAGTGTCTAATTTTCACTCTTTTGAGATGTAATAGTTATGTCCTAATTCTCTAAAACTCTAAACCTGAAAAGATCCTCAATGGGAATTATTCATTTAATTCAATATTATGTAAGGTTTAAGGTCGAGGCCTTATAATAGGAATATCAAAATTGGGGGAAAATCTCATAATAATCTTTTGATGTCCCGTTATGATAAGTTGTTCAATAAATTCATGGTACTCTGATCTTTAAGGATGTTAAAGACAAACTGAAATGTATATATTTTGGAAATATTAATATTATTGAATCCATGCTATAGGTGTGCATAAAAATATTTAAAGAAATAAAAAAGTATTTTGGAGAATGCATTGATAACATATTTACAAAATTAAATGATATTATTAGTGGAATTAGTGTTTTTGGATAGTAGATGGCTGACTCGACCATTATGAAGAAACTAATGGGAAACATTCTAGAGAGATTTAAACCAAATATTTTTTAAACTATAAAACCTTGAATATCTATTATCAGAAAAAAATTATAAAATTATCAAGAGCATATTAAATGACAATAATACTACAATTCATGACAGAAATAGATGGTATGTCCTTGCAATTCGTGGTTAATGGTATTGCTAGAGTTGAATAAGAATTGGAATCACATGATTGTATGGATGATGAATATTAATAAGATTCTATTAAAATTAGGTACATATTTAAAATATTGCATATAATGGGAAATTGCAACGTAAAGGTAATATAATAACTCAAATGATGTAATGTTCACAATTTTTCTCAATTTAGTGATAATTCTCTAAAATAAGAAGGGTATTGATATATAAATTTATTAATAAGTTAAAAGGGATAATAAATTGAATTTTAAGAAGCACAAAAAGTGTTTTACAACCAAGACGATGATAATGATGAGGATTAAAATGGTTGAATATTCATAAAACATTAATGACCCATAAAATGGATGATATTTTAAGAATCTTGTATGTTTTATAAGACAATAAAATATATAAAATGAGACATTTTAATGTGTTTATGATGATGATAGAACTAAACTTGAATGAATTATAAAATAAAATTTAGATGTTAGTTTTCTAGAAAATATGAAACAAATGAAGGAAATGAAAAGGAGAAAGAAATAAATTGATACGAAATATCAGGATATTAAAAAAACAATTAATAGTTATTTGATTAATCTTAATTAAATAATTTTAATTAAGAATATGATAAATAAATTAGAAGGAAATAATAAAATTTTTTACGCACACCTTATAGGAAAGTAAAATAATAATAAATATAAATTATAATATGATGAGGATAATAAAAAATATCAATGTTAGTTAAATTTTTGAATAAGGTGAATGACCGTGGTGAAAATTCTGTTTAAAACTGGAATAATTATACAATAAACATTCAATAAAACATTTCACTACAAATGAATTGAAAAAAAATGAATGAATAACTTACTAGAAAAATTTATATTAACAGTGATTCATCATTATCTTCTGATAGGAAATGTATATGTAGATGTGTCAAATCAAATCCTAATAAATTTCTATGCATATTGGTTACCTTTTATAATGTAGGCCTGAATTAGAATATTGAATCAGAATGGACTAAAAGAACAAATGAGAAAAAATATTCCAAAAAGGAAGAGTGGACTAATTCAGGTTGAATGATTCCTACCTAGAAAAAACACCTAGAAGCAATGAGAAGATAAAAAATGATGTCTTCAGTGTAGATCTACTAAAATTCGAAAAGTTCATGGTTTATAGGACAATATTACTATTTTTGAGTGATTTTTATTAGTCATATTCATAATTTTAAAAAATTACACTATTAGTAATGATACACGAATAAAGGGGAGAATATCTAAGTAAATTTGATGTGAATATTATAAATTGAATAATGTGAAAAAGATATTATCTAAAATTCTAACAAAAAACTAAAATGAATTATTATATGAATTTATGGAAGACATTGTCAAAATGTTGAAAATTATGAGAAATATATAGTAAGCATAAAAAGTTATATTCTTCAAAAAATAATTGAATTTATAATACATTTTTTGAGGAAGGCTAAAATTACCAATTAATTGTGTAATAATATCAAAAAAAAAATAAAATATCATGATATTTATGTGTTAGAAAGAGGATGGTTGTGATAATTGAATCAGATAAATTTTTCTATAATTCATCTAAAAATTATGACATAAAATTTATGATGTATACAAAAAGTGTGTATGCAATTATGAATTTAATTTATTATCACACGATCATAATAAGAGAACATGATTAACATCTTGAATGAAAAAAATAATTTTTTTAGTTATGAATATGAAAATTAATCAACAATTTCTGTTTCAATTGATGAAGGAATAAAATTATGCATTATAATAAAACTATGAAATAATGGTCATCCAATAATGATATTAAGAAGAATATGTAATAAATGATAAAAGGAAACCCCCATCCACAATATACCAAACAAAACATTTTATGTTTATACTTATACACTTTTAGTTTTTATATTAAATAACAAGAAAGTAATTTAATATTTAATATTATTCATCATAAATAGAATGGATTTTCTTAATAAGTAATTAGCTGTATTCCTTCATGGGGAGAAACAATGAATATGAGGTATGATCATCACACATAAACATATTTCTTGATTTTATGAAACTAAATATTACTAGAGAGTGATGGATTATTAGAATATGAGATTCATGGGGAGTAAATTTTTATGAACATTAGATGATTTGATGTTTTTGTTATGATGTTTGAAATATAACTATTGAGAAAAATTCATAGATATCTCTAGAAATGAATTACATGAATTATTTTGACAATTATATCACATTCTCAGTGGTGAATCACTTTTAAGACATAAATAATATTAGGCTTATAGTATCTATTAGATTTCTCGTGTGAGCACCTGTATAAGTCGGGCCGATATATGGAGGCATAACCTGTGAATCCTATTGTATGTGTTGTGGTTCTTAGAAAAAACCCTAGGTTAAATGTATTGAATGATTAAAGGTGGAGATTTACTTATTATATGTGACTGAACGGAAAAAAGAACTAAAGTGGAAAAATAAGATTCACATGTGTTTTTCACACATTTACATGATATTCCTATAACAACCACCATATAATCTTTTTTATATGGAGTTTCCAATCATGTTGAGATTCATCATCAATATTTCAAAAAATGAATGTCTATCAATTTTCATATGTTTTTTATGTTATGATGTCATCATCCTAAATAATGTCGATCTTGATTTTTTGAAAGAATTTCAATATAAAAATGATTGAAATATTAATGTATGTTTTTCCTCATTAGATTAGTAGTTTGAAGAATATGTATTTTTCATGGATTATAGGTTACTATAATGAGGATGTGTAAGGGTACCCATGTAAGGAAAATTATGTAATGGAATTTGTGTAAGGGTATAGTGAGGATTTTATAATGTAAATTCAATGAAATTCGGTGTAAATGTATTTGAGAAACAATTAAATATATTCGTTAATTTAAATATGTATGACATGGACTCTGTTGCATGTTTTAAAGATATGTTGAATAAAATCCAAATCAATATCAATACATATTCATTTCCTATTATAATGTATGCCTAAAACAAAATATTGAATATGAATGTACCATAATAAAAAATGAGAAAATATATTCCAAAAAGGAAGAGTAGACTAATTCAGCGACATGGTTTCCTAAATAGAATAAACACATAGAAAATATAAAAGGATTGAAACTAATGTCTTCAGAGTAGAATACTTTTAGTCAGGAAGATCAAGAATTATAAGATACTTCTATTATTTTTAGTGTTTTTATAAGTCAAAATCATAATTTTATAAAATGCCACTACTAGAAAAATGCATGAATGAAGTGAAAGAGATTCTAAATTAATTGGATGATAATATCATAACGTGAATAATGTGAGCATGATATTAACTAACATTCCAACACAAAACTAACATGAATTATCCCATGATTTTTTTGGAAGAAATTTTCCCAAAATACCCAATTATGAAAAATACAGAGCTATATTAAAACATTATATACTTTATATTATAATTGATATGATAATCCAGAATTTGATAAAGGCTGCAATCAATAGTAAATTGTGTTATAATATAAAAAATAGCATATCATAAGATTCTTGAGTTAGAAGGTAATAAGTTGGTGATAATTAATTATGTTAAATATGACTAGATTTCATCTACAAATTATTACATGAAAATTAGGTTGTATGAAAAAATACGGTATGGAATAATGAACTGAATTCACTATCTTACAGCATAAGAAGAGAATGTGAATGACATTTCGAATGTAAAAAAATGTATCTATTACTGATGTTGAAAAGTGATCAATGTTATAAGTTTCAACTGATAATGAAAAAAATAGGGATTATTAGAGAACTATGAAAGAATGTTCATCCAATACTTATCCTAAGATGAAGATGGAAGAAAGGGTGGGAGGAAACTGACATCCAAAATTTATCCATTAAAACATTTTATGTATCTCCTTATACCATTTTACTATGTAAATTAAATAGCATGAAAATAATTGAATGATAATTTTTTCTCATCATAGAGAGTACCAATTTCAAAACTGATGAATGGGGTGTATCTCTCCAGGTGGAGTAATAATGAATCTAATTTATTATTATCACACATGAACATATTTCATGATTCTATGAAACTACTTATTATGGTGGAGTTATGGATCTATATAAGATTATATATTTAGGGAATTAATCTTTAATGCACATGAAAGGATTTAATTTTTTTGTTAAGATGTGTGAAGGGTAACTCTTGAAAAATATTCTTAGATATCCCCTAAAACAAATAAAATTAACTATTTTGATAATGATATGACATTATGAATGATGAATCACTTTGAAGAGATAAAAATTAGTTGGCGTATAATATCTATTGAAGTGCCTGGGATAGTTTATTGGTAGGTGGGAACTATATATCGAGGTATAATAATTGAATCCAATTTTAAGTGGTGTGGTTCTTGGAGAAAACCCTAGGTTTTACGCATTGAGCTATAGATGGGTGTGATTTTCTTATTACAAGCAACTCAACTCAACAATGAACCATTTTTGTTCAATAATTTTTACAAGTTTTTTTACAAATTTAAATGATATGGATATAACAACCACCATCTTGTCTACTTAATATGGGTTTTCCAATAATATTGATATTCGTTATCTTAATTTAAAAACTCAAAAAGTTCATAATTTTCATAATTTCTCTATGTTATGAGCTCATCATCCTCAATCATGTTGAGATTCAGTTTGTGAAACAATTTTGACATAAAAATGATTAAAATTTTCTTGTATGGTTTTTCACCCTCATTAGATTAGTAGTTTGAAAAATATGGTATTTTAGGATGTTAGGATGCTACAATGAGGTTTTGTAAAGGTAACCATGTCAGGTAAAGTATGTAAAGGTATATGTGTATGGGTATAATCGGGAGTTTATAATGAAGATTCCATATAGTTCTGTGTAAATGTTTTTGAGAAAAAATTCAATATTTGGGGGAATTAAAATATATAACAAATGTAATATTTTTTGGGTTATTAAACCAAGATTAGGTGCACCAATACACATTTAATAGAGGTGATATATAGACATCTATAAATATACAGACACCATGAATGAGTTTTGTTTCCTCCATTAAACATCTAGAGGGAACTCATTTTCAGAGAGAGAGAGAAAGCTTCACCATAATAATAAATAAGGATTAGTAGAATGTTTCATAAAGAAGAAACCACAACATCCAAAATTTTTACTCTCCAAAATTATATTATCAGAACGAACTAGTTTCATGAATAATTCATTGCTTTCATGAAGATAGTTGTATGAACAAGAATAAAAATGAAACTAAAATAATCTTTTGCAGTATAATATTAAGGATGAATAAAAAATCAGGTATTCAACGTCAAAAATAATTTTATTCATATAATTCCAATATTGGTTTGTGTGAAGAGGTTGTTTATGTAATTCATTAACTCTATTACCTAATGAAATGAATGTTTTAGTGGAAGTATTCAAATTGTGTTACCATATACATGAATATGTAAATACATAAGAAATTGTGAAAATTCAAATAGTTATACAAAGGAATATTAATATAATGATTATATATTGTTGGGGTTTATAAATCTGAGATCTCTTGTATGATTGGATGAAGAACATTTATGTGTATTGAGTGAAATTAGGATTGCAATATTTCGATATTTCATAGAATAATATATATTGAAAATTACTTACATCATTTTCACACATTTTAATATCATTATAAATTAATCTGGGGAGGGAACGATTTAGTCATCATCATTTGATAATGTCTGAGGAAGCATATTATATACTATAATCAGATGTTTCCTTCATAGGAATGGGAATATTTATATGTTATTAATGATTATACATGAAATTGTGATATCGTAAGTTCATATAGGATGATCACCAAAATATATTTCTATAGTGGATTAGTTCTTCTAAATATTATAATAATGATCTATTGACTATGGTAATAACCAATTATTAAAGACGCTTTAAGTCGAGTGTTTACTACCAGTCAGGAAAATGAAAATATGGTTGGATGTATAGCCAACTGAGATAGAATATTTATTGTTTTAGGGATATAAATTGGATCAAATTATGTATCAACTATTGGGGTATAACCAGTTACTACTTAATCCGGTATAATTGATTAAAATATTATAGTTGATAATCAATTTTTGGGTGTTTATCCAAATTAGTTAGGAGTATTTATTTTTACTAAAACATGTAAATCCTTTATTCCCATGCCTTTGGTTTAAAACATTATTTGAGGTAGCACTAAGAGACACAATATTATTGGATAAAGTGTTTATCCATTTATAAAGGATAAATTCAATGGGAACAATTTCTAAAAATAAAAGGGATCACTGATCAACCCCCACCCAAACTCAATCACCTCAAACTGATCGAAAATCATTAGGGTTTCAATGGTATTAACCTATACATGATAATCCTTCTTCTAAAAAATAAAATACTTACTATAATCATTTTTATGAATACATTATTGGATTTAGGTATTCCAAAAAATTCTTAAAGAAAGATGTATTAATTCATACTTTATAAATCTTTGTTCCTTTTATAAGTTCCTTGGATCAAATCAACTCTCTCTAATAAACTGTTAAATTAAAAAGCAATATTTTTTTCAAAGGTATATTTTTAAAAGGCTAATTTTTAATGTAATTTATAAATTTATCTCTTCATTTTATTCTTGAAGTTAAGGTTAAATAATTCTGAAATATTAATAATATGGTTATTATAAAATAATTTTTCATAATTGTTATCTCAACTTTATCTAGGATTATTCTATAGGGAGAAACTTATCACCATATGTAAATTATTATTTTATATAATGATGATTAATTATTTAATGCAGTAACTAAAACATGTAATCATGAATCATATAGTATAGAGAATGCATTATCATATGTGATATTTTTATATCATTATGTAATAAAATTTTGAAACCAATCATTGGAATTTATTGTCATCTATTTGAACCAACTAATACTCAGATATTATTTTAATGATGATTCCATTAAAACCACTATGATAACATCAAAAATATTGAGGTAAATATTTCCATACCATTTTAGGTTCTCATATATGCTTATTTTTATTGTAAGAGTCATGTTTTATTAAATGACTTTTTCTTCATTGAAGTAGACTTCACGTAGTTATTTTATATTCAATGTTACCCATAGTTGATACTTGATCCATGAGTTTTATGATAGTATATTATTTCTATGTTTGATGTTAATTAACATGATGTTTGTGATTCAACGATATTTATCATGATTCCATGTTATGTGTGTTAATCATGATTTAATATGTTTTTAATTATCATGCTTTTCAAGGATTGTTGAATTATTCACATCATAAGATACTATATGGTATGATTATCCATTAAAGGGGGGAAACATAATTTTTTTTCAATGGTGAGGTATTATTTCCTTGTGTCGTGAAAAACATTATTCCATGAATATTATAAGGAATATATTGAATCTATGTCCCTTTTGGATTCAAAATAGCATGTAAAAGTTATTACCTTTGGAATATTATTGACAAAATAATTATCTGTATTCTAGTTCACATAATTTCAAAAATCATTTATCTTTATTATTTCATGTATTCACAGAATGTACGATATTATTTCTTTTCATCAAAGTAATATTGTAACAAATTGATATGTTTTTTTTGTTTTTATTATCACTTTTCAATTTATTATTATTATATAATACAATTATAATACATTAAGAAAATTTTCAAGGACACATTAGTTGTATACTACTTGGATTATTACTCAAAACATGTACAAGTATTTCAATGAGAATGAATACATCATGTATTGGTACCCAAGAAAGTTAAAACAGATTGTGGCTACAGGATGAGGAGAGGAGCATGGAGCTGGTAACATATTGGGATAGACTCTAAAGGACACCAATGTTTTATGTATTTAATTTTATTCTAGTTTTATTACTATGGATTTTATTTCCACATTGGGAGACTATTTATTATGTGAAAACTATATTTTAATATTTTCATTTATGCATGATACTATGATTGTTGGTGGCCTATTGTATGTAGGGATGTTCAAAATGATCCTATTTTTCACTCCACTTTAGACCCAATGGTTTTTGTCGAGGCTTTGTAGATTGAACATGGATGAAACCCCCTATGGGCCTAAGGTTGTGACTACCTTTATACGTGTATTTCATATGTTGTCCACAGTCTAATTGTTGTTGACATTTATTTGAATTGAACCACAATATATTTTTTCATCCAAATTTTAGTATCTTACTATTTTTTGGTCCCCATGGATAGAGTATATCAAATCCCTCTCCTTGGAAATGAGATATGTCTTTCAAGGTGGTGTATAATAAATTCAGGTCCTTATCCATTGGTTCTACATATACTTCGAAAGCCACATCTTTATAATGTTGGGAATACTTTTATATTATTTATATCTTCACATATTATTCAATGGTTATTACCTAAGGTACAATGTCAATGTTCGGGACTATATTATACTCATCTAATCCATAACATCTAGCAAAAAAGTAGATATTTATTTTCGTTAAATAAAAGATAAATCATATTTAAATAAATACTAGGAAATATTTAATCTCTTGAGTGACCATTCCATGATCATTTATTCTGTATTTAAAGTCCCATATTGTTTTCGTTAGGATAGTCCTGTGGATCTATCAAGATATCATAAAATCCTAAAATATAAACTTCTTATTCATCTTCAATGGAATGATCTAAATTCATTTATTCTACATTTTCAAAACAATGAAGATGTTTTTTATAATTTTTTTAAATATTAAAAACAGAAGTCAATGTTTTTCATCCCCCATATGAGTTTCAACTTTTTATATGTGTTTCTCCATGAGTGACATGGGATACATCTAGTAATGTTGAATAAAAAATGATTATAATGTTATTTTCCCTATATATGGATGTCCCCATTATATGATGTTGTTGTGGTCCCTTTTCATGCCTTAGTAAAATATTGATTGTGCTCTAAGAAGTATTATAGACTCTCAGGTAACTCTTTTCCAATTCTTTTAACCTAATTGTTTTAAAGTTCTTCTTAGGATCACTAAAGATATATCTAAATTACTTTTAATATGTAGTAACTCTATCCCCAATATAAATCTACGAAATTTAGAAATATACTTAGAAATTATGTAGCGATGAGTCAAAAGTATAATCCATATTTTATTTTAAATATAAAATTGAAAATGAAATGATATTTAGAATTAAATTTTTTGCACTGCTTCCCCATAAAATATTTTATGTCTTGATATGATTCTATAATGGGATGTATAAAAAATAGTTATCTACTAATATAAAAAAATATATAGTCGCCATCCTATGTCACCTTCAGAGAGGATGGCACAATAATCAAATATTCACAATTAATTAGAGGATAATGGCGGTGTGAGATGTAATTTTTTTATTTGGAAGAAAATAATTTTATGATATATGATATTGAAAAAATATATATATATAAAATAATTGATATATTATTTTTTGTATTATTTTTTTCAATTCCATAATAGTCATAAAAATAGTCCTACATCGATTTTGATTGAATGATAAATGAATGCAACCTTAATGGACTTTCCAATCACCCTTGGATAAAAAAGAAATATAAACCACTCATGTGTGCATGAAAGTAAGAAACAAATTCATTATCAACTATGTTAAGTCTAAATTAGTAATTTTTCATTGTAACCATTCCATAAAAAAATTATTACGTTGAAAAGAAAATTATCGTTAAATCATCACCACAGAAAACCATTTTCTCAATCAATATTATCTACAAAATTGGGAATTAGTTTAATGAACATTAACCAAAAAATTAAAAAATTAATGACCCCATAACCATAAATATAATCAAATCAATATAATTTATCACCACTAAATAAAGAAATAATTCAATAGAAAAATATAATTTTAAATTATAGTGAAGGAATGAAAAATTTTAATAGGAAACCACTCTTCCCCAATCACTAAAATGTTTACCCATACATAGGAAGGGTAATAGAAATGAATGGGGAAGAATAGAGGATTAAGGATCATATAAATGGGAAAATTGAACATTAGTATCACTTCATGGTTTAAAATATAATGAAAATAAAAAAAATTTCCATACTCCCAACTACTATGAATTTATTTGGAGTAGCATATTTGTTTGATTGTGTGGTGGAGAATCTTCCATTCTGTTTATGTCTAGTGAAAATATAAGAAAGGGTGGAATAATAAATAGCTGATTAATGGAATATATTGTCCATATATTATATCCCACTAATTCATTCTCTTATTTCATAATAAAATAAGTATATTTTTAGACATGTATAAACTTCTATAATTTAAATTCTTATGTTCACTTTCTGAAGCCAAAATGACTCTTCATCTTACTATAATTTGAGGCATGCATCAACTAGCTTAATGAGTTAATTGATCCATGAAATTTAATGTGCACATGATCGATTGAGTCCCATTTTAGTTTTAACTCAAATAAACTCATTTTATGAATGTTATCCCTAGATATGCCTATTTTATTATGGTGTAACAAAATCCATCAGTCCAAATGTCATCCCATGTTATTTTTTTATTGGGCCCTCATGAGACTATAATGGGAACGTAGTCCAACCGAGGAAGATAAATCCCATTAAAAATAAAAGGCTTAAAAATAAATTTCTCATTTTGGATAAAAAATAATATTATTGTCAAATTTTAGAAGTGATATGAAATATCTAACATTCTATAATTAACCAATATATAAATTTGATATCAAAAAACATCTCTAAAATCCAAAAATAATGCAATGGGGTAAAAATAAAAAATTAGTGAGATTTTATTCCATGAAATTTGTATATAATGTAATTGAATGTTCATATATATCTGGTAAAAAATAAAATACATGAAAAAATGTTAATTTAAATAACATTATTTTTTTAAAAAAAGTTTAATGACAAAATAATATTATTTTTTGGATTTACAGAATATACAAATCTATAAAAGACATAGCGTAAAGGATTTATCTTCAAAAAAATTTATTTAATTATTCTTTTAAAATAATCCTCTTTGATCTCTCTATTCTAATACTTTTATTATTTATACACTAATGATAGTTAAAATTCCATTTTATATAATTATAAAATTATTTTTAGCATTTTATAAATAATTGTTTTAATAATACACAATTGGATTCATTTTGATGTTTTTACCAATGTGGAAGAAACATTTTTATGACATATACTTCATGAGCTTTTTTCCCTCCTATAATAAAAATTATTTATTATAAATCATTATTAATATGTTTCCTTAGTTATTTTAAAATAATTTTTTCCTCTCTATATCCTTTGAATTTTTAGTTTTAAAATTACTCTCTATGAAATAGGAATATAAACTAATAATTATGAGGTAAAAACTGTTTTATTTATGCTGTCTTGAATTCCAATTCAAAGTGGTATTATGATTAAAGTATAATATATGTGTGTTTTAATAATTTTGTGGTTCTTGATAATTTAATATGATTGAATTTAGAGACTGAAATACAATGATGGTTTGTGAGTCTGATATTTCTCTACGACACATTGGGAAATGTGATAGAGTTTACTAGTGGTTAGAAACTTATAAAAGATAAGGGAATTACATGGTCATATTTTTCCATTATATTTTTTATAGTGTATATAAGGCTAAACTTACATGGTTCCTGTATGATATTTTTTCCTTGGTCTATGAAGGTTGTTTTTAAAAATTTAATGAAATGATATTTTATGTTTATGGAATTTTTATGACAACTAAATTTAAATAAAAGTGTAATGATTTATTAAGGATTTATAAATATGCTTTTATATTTTTTCTGAGATACTAGTATGATTGTGATTTTCCTTTATGATTTCATAAGAACTAATTTATTAATTCTATTAATAAATTATAGTTTTTTCAAGGAATATCAAATTGATATTTTAGGTCAAATGATTATTCTAAAAAATTTAATGTAAATTTTGGATTTATCATGTTAGTATGTGGGATAATGAGTTTCATTTCCTTTATAACCCTTACTATCATTTGTTTTTATCATCCAAAATTTTCAATTGATTCATCACATATCTAATGGATAAGTATAAAAATCTAAAAAGTAATTGTTTTACATGTGGATGTAACCTTCAACAAAAAAATGTGTGTTTATAAAAAACATTTTTTTATAAAAATTTCACAATGCATGGAAATTTTCTCTTTGTAATATACTGGTTTACATAATTATTTAATAATATAAACTAAATAGGTTTAGTAAGTATAACAAACCAATACCATTGGTAAATATCTTATAATTATTATTATAGTTATGAGTAATTATAGGTTGTGGAAAGATAGGACAAACCTATATAAAATTCCATTCACTAGAATTATCCTAGTATAATGGTTTTCTAAGTATGTGAGAAAATATAGTGAAAACGGGTTGGCCCTAAGTGGATTCAGGTCACTAGGTATTTATCATATATAATTATAGTTGTCTCCCTTGATGTTATACTCATGGGGGGAGAAATAGGTGCCATTGGTGGTAGAAACAATCTCTTATGTACCACATCTACGACCCACATATTTTCTAGTATGTAAGGAGAGCCTTATTCTTTGAATTATTCACCAAAAGGGGAATAAACACCCATAATAATTACCCATTTAATATATTGTTTGTATTGAATTTGTGATCAAAAACTCAAATCCTATATGATTTCTTTTAAATATTTATAATTACATTAACTATAAAAAGATAATTATAATGGGAATTTGTTCCACATTATCCTAAGCTCTTATTCCATTGTAATTATTAGTTTCATTCACTATTTATGTTAATGTATCATGAAATTAATCTGATTATGAAATCTTATATAGTAAGGAATATATTGTGGTGTCCATTTCGATAAGATATTATTCTACCTATTTAGGAATCTCTTTAAAAAAAATATTCATAAAAGTACTTAAATATCAAAAACATTTCAGTTCAATTTATTTTTCACATATTATCTTAAACTCTTATTCAAAAAATGATCCTCCTCTTGGTATTTCACCCCATCCATGAATTCGGGAACGTTTATCTGATTGAAATATGGAGCAATGGAGGAACCTCAATTTACAGGGGTTAGGATCCAAAAGCCTTATTTTAATCATCAACATCACATATAACAATGAAATCCTCAAAATAGGTCATTTATTAGGCTTTATGGAATTTAAAAGTGAAATATTATAATATTCCTCGACTATAGGTGGACCCTAAACAAAGGGAACTTTTTCATCCAACTACTTATTCAAAAATGAATGCAACAAATCTTTAGCATTTTTTACATATCCAATCACAACATCACTAGGTTGATGCTCCACTCTGATACATGTCTCCTCTCAAGGGAACATTACCAAGGGCTGACAAGAACCCAATAGAGTTTTCACTACCCACATGCTATTTAGAGGAGTAGGACATATTTTCTTGACCCATAAAATCTTCCACCAAAATATATATGGTTAATACCCCACTTATATCTGATCGACATAAATTTTTTAACTAATATTCCTTTTTAGAAGGATATGAGATACCCTCAAGATACATGGAATAAAGGTGAGTTATCCATCATAGTCCCTATAAAATTGTATGTGGGGAATATAAATAAGGAAGTATTGATAAATTAAAATATTTTAGACATCTCTATATTGTAGTGATAATAATTTGAAATCCCTTATTCATTGATGATATGGCCTCGGGCCTCTAGGATTACTAGTAAATTATAAATTCATATCCCCAATGTGAGGTACCGTCCATCCATAGAGGAACTATAACATGAAAATAATCTTGATGGGGACATCCCCTTAATGATATATCATAGGTAACAATTGAACATTTCCAAAAATAGGATTTCTAGTTAGATTCATATCCTAATATGTTGTTGAATATTCATTATAATTTTTGGGTATTCGACATCTTTATGGAACTCATGAACTAGTAGGGAGAATCCATTCAAAAATTATGAAATGTATAATTCCCATCATGCATGTCTGTTGATCCTAGGATCCACGTAAAAAAAATATGTGAAGAAACCTTATGCTCATATTGTCCAATATAATCTCTACAATTATAGGTTTTGAGGGCTTTGCATACCCTTGGACTACTAACCATTAGATCATAATCATTTGGCATTACAAATACATAATCACTATTATGAAAGGGAGTTTTTATATTTCAGTTGATTATATCATACCAAGGTATTTTTCTCTATTATGAGAAAATCTTTAGAATATTAGTGTGCCATCCTTACAGTATCCCTTATTTAAGAAGTGGTTGTCAACTCGTCATACATATACCTAAGTATCAGCACCCACATTATCATAATTATTTCCCAAATACTTTGGTTGACCTCCCCATGCACAAAATAGAATGTATTTTTCATCTGGAAAACATATTATTGGGATTTCAATTAGAATATTATTTTTTTGGTGAGTGAATTATTTTGAGACCCATAAAGACATGTATAATTTCAAATCATTAAACTTTTATTTAAATTCCTTTATGCATAGATGATCTATGAATATTCATCCATGGTGTATCTAAAATGACCTCCCAGGGTGAATATACTGAATCGATGACTGTTATTGCATCTTTTTTTCAAGACCTCTTCAAGATAAAAATAAATTTATGAATATCTAAATCCAATTACTATATATATTCATCCAAAATCATGGGTGAATTTCCCTATATGTACTCATTAGAGAAATATTCCATAATAAATGTACAATTTGGTGAAATGTTTTCTAAAATGGTATCTCAATTGTGATTTATTCTGGTAAAGGGATGATTCCCCTCACATAGAGTAGGGTTGGGGATAATGTTTAGAAACGAGAATCAATAAATAAGAATAACGTTTTATAATTTCTTATTCAGAATACTATAACACATGTGATCTGATAATGGATATTTTCAAGAATTCACCTATCTCTTAACATCATCTTAAATACCCTCAACTGTATAATTCATTCTCTCATAAGTGGAATAAATTAATTCTGAAATATTTATTTTATATGAAAATAAAGTGATATTATAATTTCCAGTGATTGGAAAATTCTTTATTGAATGTAAAAAATTATTCATAATACTATAGGCGCTCCATGAGCCATATAATTCCATTATCATTTTGAAGATACCTAATTATAATGAGATGTAGTCAATTTTTCTTATATATATTTTCTGTGAATCATCAATATATTATAGGAGAGTACCAATATTTTTTGTGATGATCTAATTTGAGAATTTCCATTCATAGATCGGACCTCCTATGGGAAATAACATATGTATGTGAGATCTTGGTTATAATGAATTGAATTAAGAATAAATAGTAACAAATTATGGAAATATCATTGACTTATATAGTGTGGACCTCATCGCACTAGAGCACATGGGACATATTATAGCTTTTTTCATTCATTATAGTTTGTTCTACTTTACACTAATCATTCACCATTCCAATGGTTGGATGAGGGAATTTCTTAGGCTCCCATAATAGATTACACCTAAGAAACATAAAAAAGAATAAAATTTAAAAAATAGAAATACAAATAATTTTACGAATAATTTTTAAATTGAAATGGAATATTCTTCAGATATACTATTAAAATGTTTATTAGGAAATATTTATTTATTATGTAATTGATCCAAACTGAACATTAGATAGTCCATGAAGTACTTTCTCCCTTGATTCACTGTCATTTTCTGTATGAACACATGACATTCAAAATATCTGTAAACTAATGTCTTTTGTGTCTAAAGGTTTTTTTCTAGGAGCGTTTATATTTTTTTTAATTGGCATTCTAAAATAATTATTTAATTTTCACATGAATCCATTTTTCTTTTCTAACCCATATGCAAGGATTTTTTATACCATTTAAAACACATGGTGAACACATTCTACCCTACTAAGTCCTTTCATGATCATCCACTTGCATAAATATTTTGGGAAAAAAATTTAGCCTGAACACCCAATAAATAACTCATTACTTATCCAAACTCAAATAAAAATAGAAATTATAACAACTCATGTGGAATAGTTTCTAATTTTTAAAACATTATACTCATATTTGTTTCATAGGGCATACCAAAATAAATGTTCCTACCCGAAAGGGTAATGAATGGAAGCATAGGAAAATCGTGAATCCCTTCATGAATGAAAAGGATTCCTAACACCCTTTGAAAAAGATATAGTCTATGAACCCCTCAAGTGAATGAAAACCATCACGAGACACTATGTAGGGGATGTACATCACAAGGTCACTAGTTTCTTATAGAATGTCCCATACATGATAAGGGGATATATAGGTTATTTATTTCCTATTTTCTAAGGAATTAATTTAATTTATAATTTTTCATCACAATATACCCTTCATGAAAAATCTAAATGATCATTATGGGTTTCCATCTACAATTTAAAAACCCTGAAAAGTTAAATTCAAAATATTCTCTCAAGCCACCAAATTCACACAATTGGGAAATGTGTGGCATCGAACACCCCATCTGATCATGAATTCCATTGACACAAAAAGGTTTAGGAAATTTCTTCCTTGATAGTATAACCAATGGGTTGATTATAACTGTGGAGTCCTCTTATCACAACAATCCATATCATGGGTATAGTAGGGTGGACTCTATTTGGTCAACACAGTCATCCTAGATCTTGATTCCAATCAATAAATATGTTCTAATATGAATGAATTTTCAAAAAAGACTCATTATGACTACCGAGATGATTTCATCAACATGAGACATGTGGGAGCATATCCATACATATACCCCACTCACATTCTCATAATTCTCAATCAATATTTTGGGAATCTGATTAGTCATAATCTCTAAATCAATATTCCAACCACCTATGTCACTAATTAGATCCTGAATAGGTAATACCAATTGAATATTCCCTACAAAGACCTATTTGTTTAGCTTATTAAAAAATACATTGAATTTTCATGATGATATAATGAATTCCAATATAATAGTATCATGATTTTGAACTAAATTATAACATATTAGTCACATGATTCAACAATTCATGACAAATTCATTATATTAGAACATTAAACTGAATTGTATGGTTCTACCATGAAACTGTATGTTATAAAACATACACTAAATGGGATTTGATTCATAATAATCAAGAGAAAGATGATGATTCTATATGTATAGAACCCAATATTGAAAACCTTTAAAAATATTCAATCCCCATACTTTTGGGGTCATATTCCTCATGAATCTAATTATTCCATCCCTCATGAGTCCATATTTCTTATAGGATCAGATATCCTCTAATACTATATATTTTCACTATAGAAGCATCATCGTTATTCTATACTCATCATGAAGACATATCCTACACACTGGGACTTATTATTATAAGCCCAATCTTCTATCTCGTTGGTTCATATGACTGATAAAGTCAAGCCCCATTGCAAAGGGTAATTTTCTAATCAGGATATCAGTATGTCCAATTTTGTAGGGATATAGTGTCATTAAAGTCAACCAGAAATGGCCAATTATATACAAGTATAACAAAAACCATTATCCTATAGATTTCACCCAGTATAAAAATCTATATACCTTAAAACCCATAAAAGGAACCATAATTGACCATCTTACATGACCATAAAGTGCATGATGTTTTTTTAGGTTGAATAGTACTAAATGAGTTCTAATTTTCTTCATCATGATATAATGGAATCCCTTCTCCTATGGCTAATACCAATATTACCAACACTTACTAACTCCCTCGATAGTGAATGCCTTGAAATTTTGCACCTATGTGGATTTGATCCATACTACACCAAGAATAAACAATACAATTGAATATTAATAATACCAAGAATCAATAATATATATATATATTCATATTGATGATCGACCTATAATATATAGAAGACAATAACAACAACATAAATTGATAACACGTCACTAGTATGATGTTAAAAAATCAATTTACAAGAATTGTGGATGATTTATGAATACATTATAAATCCATAATAGAATCTTAGACTTTAAGATATTTTCCCCCTAAGATGGTGAGGATGATCCCGACCTCTTGTCAATTTGACTAATGTTTATTCCATGGTGTCACATCTAATGTACTAGAGACTTATTTCCATGGTAAAAAGGTCCAAAATGACTATAAATTCCACATTTGAGTCACATGGGGTTTTTCAATATAATCAAACAATTTGTGAATTTATTTATACCCTTTTAATTAAAACATACTGTCATATATATTATCTTAGAGATATTCATTGTATTATTCAAAAGAAAAATAAATAAATCAGTAATGGTCAATGTTCTTGCTAAAGGAGTCTATAACCAAATATTTGAGCATTAAAAGGCCCCAATCCATTCAATATTTTCATAATATTACTAACATTATATATTTCTATAATATAATCACAATTTATTTTGTTTAATTGTTATCTTATATGAGTATGTTAATTTAGTTGGTTCTGTTATCCAATATGAACATAATTTTATTTATTTTATTTTTTAATTATTTACCATTTCATGAATATGAATCATAAAATAATATCTATATTATGTTCATAGTTAAAAATAAAATGATTACTTGTAGCCAATAATGATGGTGGTAAATTTTCACTGGTAAGAAAACCCGAATAGATGGTTGTACAAAGAATTACTGTATATGTGTCTAAAAACATCAATTATATTCAGTATATTTTATTACCAATCCTATTAAAATATTTTAATATATTTTTTTATGATATATATTTTAGTTATAATATTTAAAAATCATATGAAATAGAAATAATATATAAGAAAAGAAAAGATAATAAATTAGAGTTCCTGCCTTACTTCTCCAGGATGACCCATTTCCTAATCAACTAAGTCTTAAAAGGGATGGTTTATAGATGATACGAGAAAATTGACCCCATGTTTAATGGGTTTTAGATATAATTTATCATATATGGGGACATATATGAATATTATGGTTTGATGATAATTTTATTGTCAAGGTGTCATATTTATAAGATGATGATATAGGATTTTCTTAATAAAATATTACAAAACCATAATTATCTCCCTATCTTGTAAGCATACATTTGATTAAATAGTATGTATGCTATGAATTAATTGTAATTTTGGTGTTATAATATACATAAAACATCATATGTATCCAAAATCTATCAATATACCACAATTTAAAAATATTTTAGATTAATGAAATGTTACAATTCCCTTATGTATTTTACAAATAAAGAAATATACAAAAACACCATGCATGTCAAATTTCAATGTAATAGTTCAAATAAGGATATCCATTTCTATAAAATAACATTTATTATATTATTTATATATAATTATATAATAAAAATTATATTTCTATTAGACAATGTTAAAAAAATTAGAAAATTATATTATTTTATTATAGTAATTTTAAACATATTTTAATAAATGTAATTTTATTAAATATTATTTATAAGTATACATAATTAGTTATCATAACATAAATTTTATTTATTATTATATCCATGTTCTTATTCTGATTCTCATGTTACTATTCTAACAATAATATATCCGGAGTTAATATTATTTAGAAAATAATAAATACCTTTTTACTTCTTAACTCCTAATTCACTAAAATTTCATTCAATGATTTCTTGTACAAAATTTTAAAAATTATAGTAATATTTTTATGCTTTTACTCATTTTAACATGACACATTTTGGTTCACTAGTTTTTCTATTTTTTATCAATTATTTTTCATGGCTTTTATTATTAGATTTTCATTGTTCTTTGGGTAAAAATTTTAGTTTTTCGTGGGAAATTAATTTCAAAAAGAACTCCAGAGGGTTTATAGGACTATGTAGCTAACATTTCAATGGTTTTTGGTTATGGTGTTTGTATTTTTATATAGTTTTATCATTGTTTAAAACCATGAATAGAAAAATAGAAATAGTTTGACATGTTTATCAGGTGATAGTAGATTCAGCTTTATTGATACAAAACTTTCCTAACTGTGCAACCAAACCATGTTTTCATCTAGAAAAATAAAAATATAGCTTTTACATACATTCCCCTATTAAAATTTTTCCCATTTGCCTCCTTCCTCATACCTTTCATGTGTAGCCCCACTCCCATGGTATTGAATCTTACCCTCTCTATTTTTTGCCCTCTATATGGTTCTATTTTATTTTTTATGTAAGTAACACCCATTAAATATGATTTCATGATTTTTTCATCATATATTCTCTATTCTTCAATTTTGATGGATGTTTGAAACTCTAGTTGATGTAATGGAAGAATATTAAGGCTTTAATATGGTTTTTTATTTGTTCTCAATTGGATTTGTTCTATGTGCCCTTCTCCTCACCTAATCAGGTGCTTTCACTCAAGGTTGAAAAGTTCAAGACCAATCCTGAAGTAGGTACCCCTATTTAAGGTTGTGTTTAGTGTATTAAAATTATATGATGAATCCATTTTGGTCTATGTTTTATAAATTTTCCGTAAAATTATTATAAATAAATTTTATTATATATTATTTATGAACTATAATTTTTTATTGTAAATTAAAGAATTAAAGTGTGTTTTCCAAATGGATGTATCCTAAGTGAAGTCCATGTGGTTAGTGAAATAGCTCAAAATGGATTTGGGGAATGAAATTGATTTCTAGTGTTGTATTATAAATATTTTTAACATTTGTGATGTTTTTAATTAAAATTTCATTTTTAATGACTTATTATATTTATTATTATATATGTGAATTTTGGTGTGACTGTTATTGGAATTGAGTAGTAAGTGTTATTCCTGGGGTCTGAGAAAATGTTCCCAAAGGATTGTGAGTTCCATTCGGAGTAATACTAGTAAGTAATCAACTAACTATCTGAATGAAAATGAGAGACATTAAGAAGAAGAATAAGAGAGAATCAATTCCTTATCCAAGGGTTAATGTGATCATTTTGGAGGAATAAAGAGAGAGATCCCACTGTAAAATAATTGATTGATAGAGAACATAGAGTCGGGGCTAGGGAATATCATGATAGAACCTATTTTCTTTAGAGATATAGAATTCCTAATATGTTGATTTATCACATTAGACCCTTACATTTATATCCCTTGGGATACATTACTCGTGGTATGATGATTTACATTCTTCTTGCATTATGTTAATGCCTTACTGATGAAATCTCATGTGTTATGACCATTTCAATTTTATACATATATGATGAACATGTATATTATTACTCTGATTAATCCTTATTTTGGTATTGAATAGTGTTGTGTCCTATTTTCTTATTTTTTCATCAGAGGTAGGTTAATATTTGTTTGTAAAACATGCTTTCATTAAAAATGAGACCAATAAGATTTCAAAGTCATGATATTAAATGTAATTTCATAAATGTGAAATGGTTTTATAAATTTTTTTAGAACTATGTTATTTTTTTCATGGTTTAAAATTATTAAATAGATTCATGGTGATATCTTATTATTAATTGATCATAACAACCAACTTATTCCTTTGGGTGTGTGTAGAATTTATTTTGGAAGACATGAGTAAAGGATATAAAACTATAAACATATTCTAATCTTCATAATTTTCTTCAAATGGGTTTTAATGAAAGATATTTAGTTTCATTGGGTTATCTCATGAGGAGAAGATTTTCAAATTTTGATTCTTCTGAGATGCATGTATTGGAAAGAAATTGTTCTTACCATGTTCTGGTTTTTGATCATATAAAATATGATTCTATATTGATGTCTTGTAATAATGTTTTTATACATTGTTCTGTTAGTTTTCAAGGTATCTATTTTAATCATTTGTACTTTTGTTTATTTTATGATTAGAAATGATGACTCAAATGATGATGGTGGTGCTATCGCATATCATGGAATGATCGTGATGGTATACTATGGGTGAAATTATTCCATACATATTATCTATTAGGAATTATTCTAGATTCTATATTGTGGTGATCATGATCTCCTTTCAATACATTTGGCATAATAACTAAAGATTTTGGTTAGATGAACCCAAATTGATTCACGGTAAAATTATATAAGAGATTATTTTGTGAGGGTTTTTCGTTGGCACGATTTAGGACATTTAGGAATCCTAATGTAGGAATAGAATAAATTCTTCCCTCTCTTCTATGTATGTAGTATCTAGTTTACATGGGTGGTTTGGGATTTTTAATTTTTTTTATAGCACAATTGAGCGTTTTTTATGCGATTTTGGCGTAATCGATTTTTTTTGTTAAATCATGAGGTATGTTCATGGGTCATTTTTAGGCTTTAGTGAGAAATAAAGAGGCCATTAAAAGGCCTATAGTTTATGTTCATGGTTTTTAGTAACCATGATCAACATGCGTTACTATTTATATCACCTTATATAATTGGTTTCATGGTTGTTGAATGGTTTTACTAACGATTATCCCAAACAATGCATTGTGGGAGAAACTTAATTTTATGATTTTTTTAATTTTTGTTTAAATATTATATTGATTACATTTCTGGTTTTTGGGTCATATATTACAATTTACTTCTAGTGTAATAGATGATATTTTATATTTATGATTATATTGTCTGGGATTGTGTTTTGTGTTTTGTAGACATTGCCTCCAAGTAAAACATCATGGGAAAAGGTTTTATTCAACCCATAATATAATTGTGGTCTTTTTTGAGGCTATTTTTAAATATTTAAGACAAAATATTCTACCTATTCATTAAAAATACTAAGCATAGTTAGGTTACTATGATTAATAAATAACCATTTCACATAATTGATTATTTCTTTGATCATCTTAAAAGAGACAATTATTTTTTTAAATGATGATTTGAGAACCACGAGCCCTATATTGAGGGTATGGGAAGAGGATTTCTTGAATTCTACCTTTCAATGATGGAATTAACATTTTGGGTATCTCGTTAGGCCATTTTGGATTAAAAATAATATTTTTTTCTTATTTTTATAATAAACCAAACCATCCTCTACATTTTGGAATCCATCATTCTTTTTCGGGGACATATTAGTGTATTCCAAGATGGATGTGGACTATGCTGAACATCTAGTTGTTGTTTTGATATTTTATAGAGAGTATAATATATATCCATAAATATGCATATATTAATTTTGGATCTTGGTAGTGATGTTCTTGTGCCAAGTTATTTATGAAATTATTGTTTCCATAGATTTCGAAATGTGTTGAGTGGTCTTGCATTGGTAGCCACCCAATAATGTGTCCGAGATCTGAATAATTTTTTACTTTCCAAGAAATTATAGATTATTTGTTTAGTATTAATGTAGGAAATCTTATCCCATTATATCTTTGACTGTGAACGGGATATTTTTGAATAGGATGATAATTTCCAATTTTCTTTTTACTAGTTTCAAACACAATTGAAATCCATGTCAGTTATATATTTTTTCTTATCCTAGTTAATATTATTCTTTTTTAATTCCTCTAATTTAGTATTTGGATGTGTGTTTATATAAGAAGACCATTTGGTGAACTAGGTAACATGGTAGATATGACCACATGAAAGGAGTTGTCCCACCCATGACCAAGAGTTACCAGTCATGATGTATGCACTAAAGTCATGGAAGTACTAATTCTTTAGTTATAACAATATTTTTTCCTATATATTAAAATAGTGATGTATATTTCTACCCATAGAGACATTATTAAAAAATATATTTTCTAGTTTGAATATCTCGAGACATTTATTTATAAATCTATTATACACATGAGAATAGGAATGTATCCACTGTTGTGTTGGCAAAAAATCATATAGTTTACGTTGTTCAAGAATCATTAGATGAGTGAGGTCTAATGAGTCTATTTGAGGATTTTATTTTGGAGTTTAAAGGGGATTTTGAGTAGGTTTATTGACCCTTTTTTATCTCAAACTTTCTCTTATCTATTGGGAAAGGAGAATGTTGGTATCAAACATGTTGTTCTAATATTTTAGTGAAATTCTAAATATTGGGAATACATATGGTTTTATTCCCATTATCATGATGGTTCTATCCATTTCATGAAGACATTTATACATCCATTGAACATGATGTAGGAGTTTATTCAAGCATGGAATCATTCTATTTGGGTCATTCACCTGATATACCCAAAGATGTTTTATACCATGATATGTCTATATTGGTGGCCCAATATGAGTTAGGTTATTGAGGAATTTGTGTCCTGATGTTTGACCTTCAATATATTTAACATAGTTCATTAGATGAATAATGGGTTTTTATAGCCTCCACCAATTTCTCTTTTGAAGTTGGATGAGATCTCAATATATTTCACTATTGAACTATCTCGATCTCAAATAAGTCAAGGTGTCATATGGTTGATTATTGACTGTCTAATGAAATCATTACATTTTCATCCCCTCACAGAGTTGATGAAGGAAAAGGTTCTTGAAAATACATATTTTTTTGAGAATTTTAATGATTATGGAGTTCCCAAGAAGATAGTGTCTAGACTTTATGAACTATTTACTTCTAAAATTTCTAGAAAAAACCATGTGGCTTTATAAACCAATCTGAGGTTGAGAAACATGTATCATATGCATATAAAAAGTAATTCTAAGTGGTCCATATAGACCCTTGAGGATATGTTACATGAATCTATGATTGGCATCAGAGGATTGTGATAATTAAACCCATCATTGGTTGAGTTTTAGAATCATAATAGTTTTCAGGCCTTGATTAGGATGTCCATATTTTTGGTATTATATAGGTAGCCATGGAAATCCCATTTCTGTATGGATGATGAGGGTGACAATTATTTTTTTGGACTGAGTATCTTCTAGGAGATGAATAATGTGTTTTAAATGATTCAGAGAAGGAAAGAATATATCAGTGTCTCCATATGTAATATGTTAGTCAATTTAATTTCCGTTTGGATTTTGCGGTTTACGATTAGGTGTTTCTTAGGTAAATAATTCTACTAAATATTAATTTTTTGGGAATATAGGGAATGTTTTCACATCAATACTAACGGTCATTAGGAGTTATAGAGTTTTATAAAAATGTAGGTTATATGTTATATTTTCATCCATGGAGGACCTAGATCCTTCATTATTTCATGATTCTATGTTGATGATGTACCCTCCACACACTTCTCATGTATTTTAGTATGCTGATTTGGAGTTTAATCCTAATTCCAGCATCATGGAGAAACCTATTCTGATTTTGAGTTCTATGAACATTATATTCTATATAAATTTTACCTCTTTCATTTCTTTTCAATGATATCGTGTTGGTGATATCCATGAGACATTATAATGGGATACGTTTGTGAGGTTTTTCTAGTCCCAACTATTTCTTTGTAATGTTGGATGATGAATTATTGGAGGAATAAAGTGGCATGGTGTTGAGTATTGGGACAGTTTCTGTGACCCTAGTACATCAGTTATTGGGATTTTATTTAAACTCTGTTTCATTATTGTGGTTGATGAGTGATTCAGATTGAAACTACTGTTTTCAGGGGAATATGATCTGAAAAAAATTTGCATGCGATTTTTATAATCAAGTGTATAAATACGAATGGTTGGATAGTTAGATATAGAGGTCATTTTCAAGGATTTATTATGTTTTTTTAACACCATGAAAAGAATAGGATAAATTATGTTTCTGGTTTTTTGGGGGTGCTAGTAAATCCATCATGGTTGCTGCATGATTGTACTAACCATGAATTTAAAAATTGAAGTATGTCCATCACATTAAAATTATGGGGTTTTATCATAATTAAATATTAAAATTTTTATCCCCATGGACTCATTTGTCATCCATTACATGCACATACCCTTTCACTTAATATTGGATCTTCCTCCTCTCTATGTTTAGAGGATTATCCTTGGATCTAGGTTTTTTGGCATAAGGGATTTCTCATCCATTATGATTTTTGCATCCTTTCCCCTATCATATCCATGATCATCAATTTTTTGGGATGTGTGAAAAACTAGATTATGTCTTAGATAAATAAAATTGTATTTAATTAGTTTTTCTTTTGTTTTATTTTTGAATAGGTGTCTATGTCTTCCTCCTATGCTAATCGGGTAATTTTCATCGAGGGAGAAAAGGTCGATACCATTATCAGGGTAGGTCTATCTATTTAAAGTAATTTTAGATTTATCACATATAAATAATTTATTTAGTTTTTTTATAAACACTAAATTTTACATAAAATTATTATTAGTGATTTTTTCCATGTTTGGTGTGATATATGTTTTTTTATTTGAAATATAATGTTTAACATCGGGTTTCCAATGTGAGGATGCCTAAGGTAACTTTATGTGTTTGGTCAAGTGAATGAAAATATTTTTTGGAATGAAATGGATTTATAATGATGTTTATGAAATTCTATTTTTTTGGGGATGGTGTTTTATTAATATTTTCTTGATTTTTTACTAAAATTTATTTTGATATTGTTTGGATGTATGACAATTGTAGTTAGATTACGTTTAAGATTGAATAGTATCTGTTATACTTGGAGTGTTATAATTTGACTCCAATGGACCATGATATCCTTTCAGAGGTAAAGTGATTGATAATTGACAATCTATTCAATAGATCATGAGATTATTTGTGAGGAAGAATGGGAGAGATTCCACTCATTATCCAATGGACTGTGAGATCCATTGGGAGAAAGATCGAGAGAGATTATATTTGGGTTTTCTAACTACCGAACCATTATTGATTCACTCTCACATTATACCCTTATGGTTAGATCCCTTGTATAAATTTACACAAGATAAGTTTATTTTCTTTATATCTTCAATGTATCAGTTTATTTTTGATGTGATCTAAGGTGTAGTTCCTATTTCAATTTATTTGGTAATTTAGTGATCATGTTTCAAATAAGCTTCATTATGCCTTATTTGGGAATTAAAGTATATAGTTCCATAAAGCATTATTCCATCATTGTGCCTAGGTTAAATAATTTTCAGTATAATCTATTTTGTTTTAATGGAAACTTCAAGGATTTTTGTAGATTAATTTAATGTGTACTTTTTATTAGTTACATGGATTCGGAAAAATATTATTCAAATATAGATTATTGTTTTCATACTTTGAAATCCTTAAATAGATACAAGTTGGTATCCTTCTCACCTTTGGGACTGGAAATATTTAAATTTATTTGGATGTACGTGAATTATTTTTTATAGGGAAAAAGTAATGTAAAGAGATCTATGAACATAGGTGGCTTGTCTTGATAACTGGACTCTTTGTTTTGAAGGATGAGGCATGAAATCATTAGGATGTCTTATGAGGAGGTTTTTTTAGAGTATTGGTCCTCTTATGGGAATGTTTTTCCATGTTTTGTCTTGTACTTATTTTTTTTATTTTTTTTGCTTATTACATGAGATACCATGTATATTTATTTTATGGGATGTTTTGTCTATCATATTCTAGAATGTGTTTATAGTTTCTTCATTATCCGTTGAGGTTTACTTTGATGGCATGTTTATGCTTATTGAATCTGATGATGTTTATGGGTCCATACTAATTTTGGGATGGGAAATTCTAGTTTAACATGTTTCAAATAGTTCCAATGTTATTATCTATTATTCATATGCTAGTCTGTAGACTACAGAGATCAGGAACATTCTTTTGGCTATGTGGCATGCAAGTTTGCGTGATGGGTTATCTTGAACTCGGTCAATTCACTATATTTCCCTTATAGTTTATGGTTGTGATATTTATATGATATTGTGTAGCGATGGATTTCCAAAATCATGAAATATCATTTTTTATAGTCTATTTACATTTATTTCAGTTTTATGGACTATATTTAACCATTATATCTATTGTTCAATATTGATGATATAGAATGATGTCCATTTTGATGATTTTTTAATATGATACCTTATACATAAATGTTCCACTCCTATATTATAAATGTATATTTAGTATATTTTTTTTGTCTTGTTACATATAATGAGTGACATAGTGAGATGTTTGGTATCAATGTGTTTAGGAATCATGATTAAGAGATGATGTATTGTGTATGTTCTTGAAAGATGATAATTTTTCTATGACCCCAAAATTCTTACAATGACATCCACTCTTCTTCTTATTATTTATTTTATGAGGTCATTTACATAGATTGTGAATTTTTACTAAATAAGAAATTATTGAATGGTTTTCTTTTTAAATGTGATTGATTTTAAAATAACATATACTATAGGTTTTGTATGTCACTAACTAACATCATGACTCTAGATGATTGAGATATAGAGTTATAAATCACGATATATTGTTGTGAAAATGATATGTATTGCGTATAATGATGATTTATGTATGATTCTACATATTTTTGTCTTCTTAGGTGAATATTAGTGGTTTTATTACTAACAATAGTTCCTAATATTTTTTAGACATAAGGACGGTAGGAAATACTTAAAAAAATAATATGTTCTTGACATTGATGGATGATCAATATAAATTTTTATGATGATAAGATGAATGATATGATAATGAAATATTTTAATAAATTGGTCATGTATTTCAGATCATTTTAAAGATAGCTTATTGAATTTTTATGTTATTTCAGTTATCAAAGTAGTATTCACTTCACAACCACCGTTATAGTGAGGTTTTCTCCGATGTTACCCAATACAATCTTATTTAGTAGATTTTTAATATCCAAATAGTAGATCAATTTTTCTCTACTGAATAGATTTGGTTATAATATATATATACATTGGAGAAGATCATTAAATTGTGGGTTTTAGTTTTATGACCATTTTGTTGTATTTATGGGGTTTATGTGGTCAGCATATGGAGGGAATGATTTTGATTTCATTCATGAAATGGGGATTTCAGAGTATTAGCGATTGGGTTGGTGGTATTTGGTTTGTGAGGGTTATTCTACATGTTTTTTTGTGTATGCTATATTATATATAAATCTTTTGTTTAGGTAGTATTAGTTTTGGGGAGCTCAGTGATGGAATACTCAAAAGTGATAAAATTACTATTAGTAACTATGAATTTATTGAACTAGATAGACTTGTGTAGAGTAAAATGGTGACTTATAGACCAGATATTTCACTAGTTTATGTTTGAACTAGATTACAGTTGGGTCATATTTTTAGTTGAGAATGCTAATATGTGTTTTATCACTTACACTGATTATTATGCATGAAATATTTTGGATTAATTTTTAATCCTTTGGAAATGGCCTACTAAGTATTATAGTTATCATAAAAATACTCTTACATATATGATTTAATGATTCATGGGTAGAGTTATAAGGTAATTTTATCTTCATGATTAATATTGATAATAGATTCCAGTGTTTCGGGATTATTTTTTCCAAAAAGCAAATAATAAATGTTTATTTTTATTTATTTTTTGATATTTGAATATTATTTTATTATAGTAGGGTTTCATGGAATTTATTTAAATTTTAAATGAAATTAGTTCAATTTACACAATTGTTGATATAATTTGGTTAGGGATACATGTTTTTATATTATATTAGTGTTTTAATTTTTTTATGACTGTGCTTAATGTTCATTATATGGTATGGACTTCTATTTATTTGGTTACACTATATGTACTAGTAATTTACACATGGCACACTAGTAATGGGATTTGATAGTCACATAGAGATTATTCACCATACTATGTAAGTTTTAGGTAAGTGAAAACAATTAAATATTGGTATCAATTATTTTTTTTGTTATTAAAATTTCATTTTGGAAATAAGATTTTCTGAGTATTTTTTCTTTAAAAAAATTATTGAAATAATGTTTGATGTTTTAGAGTTTAGTAAGAGAGGCAATATAATATATAATATGGTCTTGTGATAAATAATATCTATATTGATATATAAATTATATTTTAGATAAAAAAATTATTTTGATCATTTATTGTACATTATAGATATATCAGTATATGCACCCTATAGTGATTTGACATGATCAATTATCCTTCTTGTGTGTGATATGGGAACTATTCTAGGATTTATCCATAGGTAATTAAAAAAATATCAATTAATAAATTATTTTCATTATGTTATAAAAATATCGATGTTATCATGTTATTTTTAATGTGTTATCAATCCATATATTCATATCTATGTATACAGTTGATATTCCCCCATGCCACTTGTGTATTTTTCATGAAACTCCAAAATCTTATTTGCAATGCTCATTCACTTGTGATGCTCCAATGAGAATGAATCCTCTGGTGAATCTTTCCATTGTCTTATAGATTATAGTCAACCCATATCACCATCCTGATGCTCCACTTCTCGTTGTTTCTTGGATTACTATCAACCGATCACATCATTTGTGACGCTACACAACATCATGATTCTCAGCCTTTTTTATTCATAGTCTTAGAGAAAAATGAAAATTTACAATTTTTGTGAAGATTCAATACCATATAACTACTTTTTGAGATTATTTCTTGTTCCTCGTGATTTTATTCCAAAATAATTGGTTAAATTTAAAAATAACATCACCTTCAACACTATAATCCTCTTTTATTGTAGGCATACATGCCTTGAAATCTATCTAATAAACTTAGTATGGATTGACAAAAAAACTAGAATTTGTTTCTAGATATCAAAATCTTTAGTTCCATCAAATTATATATTCAATAAATTATTTTAACATTCATTTATTTTGGTATTATAGTAATGGAATGTAAATAATTCCATTTTATGTATAAAAATACATTTTCTTGAAAAATTGTTTATATTTCATTTGACATGGGTATTTTATAAATAATTTTTACAATAGATATAAATTTTCTTCCAAAATAAAAATATCATTTTTAAAATCATAATATCAATATTATCATAAGTTGAAATATTGGATGTTTTTTGAAATATTATTTCTTCATAGAATACTGTTAAAAAACTGATTTTATTGAAAATTGACAATTATATTCAAAAAACTAAACATTCCAATTTTTTGAAATTCACTTTAAAATTTAATATATTTTTATTATTTATACCTAATCAAATTAATTTAATTTTCATCAAAATTATGATTTATTGGTATCTATAAATCTTTATGTTCAAAAATGAATTGTTCTTAATTATTTTTTTCCATTAGTTTTGAAGGATTATTTTAAATTGAATTTATAATATTTATAGGTAATTAATTTTTCTAAATGGATTTATTATTTTAAATAACCAAAGTTAACATTATATTATATGGTCGTCTTAATATTCATTCTTTATGAATTGTAACCGAGGAAAAAAATCATTACTACGATAAAGGCTATGACGGGTTTATTAGGAGTAAACATAATTTATAAGAGTAAAAATTAAGTAATAACTAGTCTAAATCCCATTTTATTAACATATCTATTCTATATCATTTTATATTATAATAGGATCCAATTTTGATCCATTCTCCCTGAGTAAGGCATTAATATGTTTTAAATTTTGGGAAAATTAAATGTATGTCCTCTTCCAAACTCAAAAAATAACACAACATATCCTCTCTTCCACACACACCATGATCCTAATATATCAGAAAATAACTTAAAAAATTCATTCCAAACATATCTCTCAATGTATTAAATTTATTTTATTGATCATAATAACATCTTTTCATGGTTGATGGTGTAATCTAAAGAAGTTTTATGAATGATTATGTATAACTATAAAATTAGTACATTCAATTTTAATTATTTTTGAAACTGCCCTATAAATTATATATCTATAAAAATTATAAATTAAATTTCCTAAATATACTATGTTTTTAATATTTCAATGGATTAACCTTTTTTCGTCATTTTAGAATACAAAAGTATCACTCATGTGTGTGTGTGGACTACTTGTTTCACGTAGCAATGAGATTAATATCCCATCACCATAATCCATAGTTAGTTATTATGATGGATTTAATATATATAATATTTATGCCATAATTAAAGATCTTGAATAAAAATAACATGTATACATTCTAAAATTTTCATTTGTTGGAAGTGGATGACATCACACATGCGCATGTGTGGACTTCCACCTCTACAAAGTGATTTCAATAGTTTTTAATTTCATTTTCACATAGATTTTAATACTTATATGTGTAACACACACACATATATATATATATATATATATGATATAGTTATGATTCTATAAATGTGATTTATTATTTACCCTTCTTTCATTGTATACATTGAAAAGTGGAAACTTTAATCTTGTGTATCAATGGAATACTATCTTCACGATATAATGTAATTAACTTTTCATAAAAACCTTATATACATGATTATAATACATTACATTATGAAAAAATATGGTAATTTTGTAACTATTATGAATATGAAGATGGTTAAACCATGCCCATCATTCATGTTCCAGAATAGTTGAACCAAAACATGCATAGAGAATGAATCAGTTCCACCATAATGTTCATTTTAAAAATGAAATTGTTAATAAAAGGATAATTATATATTATAAATTACGATATTTATCATGTTATTTATTAATATTTTAATTTATTTTTTGTAAAATAAATCAATATTTATTATAGAGGATATTTTAACATGTATGAAGAAACCCAAGAGCTGAAGTAACTGTTAATGATAAAATATAATTTCATTTATTGTACATTAATGCTAAATTATCATTGACAGAAATCATATTTTTTATATCCATTGTACCCCATATAGATTCATCCCCATTGGTTATTATTTTAATATTTATTTTATTCTATAATTTCTTCTCTTTGGTACTTAAAATTATTGAGATGTGTTTAAATTTGTTTTACCATAGTCACATTTTGGAAAAAATAAATATTTTCCTCAATGTCTACAATCATAGAAATTGTTTTTTTAAAGTCATTAACTATATATGAAATATCTAAAAAAGTAAATATCCACTACTATTTACATTATTTAAAATAATTATAAATGAAATATTTCAAAACAATTCCATAAAATTCAATTTTGACCTTTTGAAATATGTGAAAAAAAATTATTTTAATGTATATGGCATGTATAGATTTTCTGACTATCATTGAAGTTATATTATATTAATATCCTTTTATTATTTTATATAGTTGTTAAAAATTGATTTTATTAATGTTATGGGCATGTTATGAATAAATTTTCAAGTATTCTTTTCAATGTAGTTGGAATCAATGTGGACACCCTTTAATGGTAGTTATGATCCACTAGGGATAATATATTATGATATTATCCACATTATTTTTCTAGAAGCATTATGATGATTATGATTAAAGGATGAATATTTTAAAATCATTTCATTTCCAAGGGAAAATTATATTATCAGGAATCATTTTTGATTATCATATCTTTTCAACTCTTAATATTATGATGGAATGATGAAATGTCTATGAAACTTATTTTCCGTTAATTAGAAATGAAATTATTCCATGATGAATGTTTGATGATTTTGAGGACCACAATGAAATTATTTTTGTAGAATGGATGGATTGAAATTATAAATACCAACAATTCAATGGGTAATGTTTGATATCTACCGATATTAGAAAGACTTTAATGGGGAGTGAAAAAAGTTCATTATGATACTATATACAATAATATTTTCATTGGAGTGAAACATGGACATGGAAATAAAGGAGTGGGGAGTGATTATAATCCACTCTGATAGTCGTCGATGTGATCCATGAATATAGAAATTATTTTTTATGCATATATGTACCTAAAATACTTATGTTACATAATTATGATATATCCTCACTGATCCTGATTGATAATTGATGATTTCACAAACTTATAAAAAATAATTTATGTTATGAAAAAGAATTATTCCATGATTTTTAATGATTTTATTTTACGTATTGGTTATGAATTTACTATTTTATTATAAATTTTTCATACCCATAATATTTTAGGACACTAACTTTTGATCACTGATTAATATTTATTATGATTATCCTTACCTTGGTTTTGAGATCATACTTTTTGATGTTTCCCATGGTTATGAAGAAATGTTTTGGGTAGTATATAACTTATAAGTATAACATGTGAAAAGATATTTTTAGAAAATATTGAATATCATTCTTGAATTAAGATTATTATATATCTAGAATGCAATGAAACGAAACATTTATGGTTCTTTAGTTAGAATTGTTTTAAAATTTATTAAATATTCATCTATGTTGATGTAATACATATGTATAAAATTCTCAGGTCACATCAGTGGGATTCATATAGGATTTTAGTTATTTATAGATATTATAATTATATAACTTTATTGGAATACCTATGGATAATTATATGTATAGGATAACATCTGTATTCTTTGGTAAAGTACATATAGTGTTTTGTTCTAGAAAACATATCTCTTTGTCAATAATTAATGTTGTTACAGATGTTGTACAAATGCATCTAGGGGTAAAGAATTTCTATAGGGTTTGATTGGGAATTAACTTTTGTTCATGGATTCATAATGAGTGTGCCTAATACTTGACACACGTTTAGACACCCTCGAGGGAAATTCTTAGTTTAATCAATATTTTATATGAATAAATTTATAAATGATTAAAATTTATGATGGCCATGAATGACCTAGATTAAATATAAAATTTCATAAATTGAAATTAAGGGGACATGATTTAGATATCATAGGAATTATTTTTCGTGATTTCATGTTTTCTCACTATAATTATTATATCTCACACTATTCTTTTTGGTCTTATTCAATTGATATGAATTATAGTAATATAGTTAATGATGATTGTTGTGGGAAATGAAATGACTATCCTCATGAGAAAGAAATTTAAATGGGATCCAGAAAAAATAATAATGTTGTTATTCTCTTAAAAACCTCTCATTATTTTAATGGTAACATGAATCAAGTGGAATTCCAAATAGCCAAAGGAATGAACTCAATAAATTTTCTTTTGTGCAAAAATATCAACCTTAATTTAGTGGTTCATGTGATACTCTTATTGTTTAGAAATGTATAAATATAATATAACATATACTCTCTAGTATCCAATAATTATGTGATTTGATGTTTTTGAGCCATGTGTAACCCAAATGGTTAATCTATTAAATAGTGTAATGTTATTAGTAATGTGCTAAAAGGGTTATAATTTTAATCCATTATACGGAATGAGTTTAAGAAGTTATATTTTAGTAATCTTAATCACTACACCCTTATCATAAAACAAGGAAATGTAATTATTATAGCTAATAAATAATATTGATGAATCTCTTATTACCCATAAGGAATATTTAACTAGACACTTATTTTATGTAAGGGGTTGATTCATTTTCCCTAAAATAATAACTGACTAAACTTTTACAGGTTTGAGACCAGTTCTATAAAATCAATTTTATATAAAATAAATTTATATATATAATGAAATTATTTGATGTGTTATCAATATAGAAATTGTTGCTGGTGGACCTTTTATATTCTCATGGATTTGGGGGAAAAAGAAAGATAGAATTTTATAAAAAATATATGGATAAAACCCATTTTGGATGGAAAACTAATCATCATTCATGTTAAAAATATGGATAGTAGCATTAATGAAATTTACATATAGTTTTATGTAATTTTTAAAAGGGTAGATAATTTGGTATTCCATCAGAAAAATGTTTTAGTGATCTGAATATGCTAGTTAATGAAATGAACAATAAAAGAGATCATCCAAATGTGCCACTTAAACATGAATTATATAATTGCAAGTAATGTTTACATTATTAACATAAGTGAATGAATCTAATTTTTAATGATGAAATTTGATGTTAGGAACCAATTATTCTAAGAGAAAACGTAATTTTTTTTTGATCAAAATTACTGAAATGGTACAATATGACTATGTGTAGAATAGTAAAATTAGAATCCATTATATAACGATGAATGTTTTATTTTATTCTTAACATACCCACTCATTTATTTCTATATAATTTTATACAGGTTATACTTTACCAACACAGTAATTAGATGTTGATTTAGTAGTAACAACATAAAATGGTATGAATATCAAATTTTATGTCTATATCTTCTCTATGACAGATGTTTATGGGAATGTATATAATGAAAATATTTTTATTCCCCCTCTAGATGAATTTAATGTGATTTTCACTGTGTATTGGAACATTATATATAATGACTATAACAATTTACAAAAAAGGGAATAAATTTTTATATTTTGAATCAACATATTATCTTTTACTAGTGAAAGGATTAATATGAACCTGTAATGGAAATTACTTCTATTATGTGGGTCTTAATGCCCATTCATGAGAGATATTTTTATTAAATTATTGGGATAAAACTAAACTTGTAAGATATTCTTGTTATTTATGATTATGATAAATTAATTTTTGAGGAATTTCATATTATTCCCCTGAATCATGAAGTTGAGTTTTCAATAGAATTCCAAACATAGGATAAACCTATTTAAAAGACTCTATATAAAATGGGATCGACTGATTTGTTGGAATTGAAGAAGAAAATACACAATAATCTTTAGAAGGGAATCATATGAATTAGTGCGTCACTATGGGGAGAAAACATTATTTTTGGTATACATAAAGATGTGTAAATGTGTATTTTGATTTATTATTTCGAACATAAACTAATCATTACCATGAAAAGAATCATCTAATCTTAATTAATTAATTTTTTTTCAATTGGTAAAAGGTCAATACCTTTCAAAGATTGATCTTCATTATTGATATCATCAATTGATGGTAAGGATAGGGGATACAGAAGGGTTATCCATTCATATGTGATATATTCATTATAAATTTATATTAATGACTTTTATTCGGACCAATTCCCCTTCTATCATCACGGATACAATGAAATGGTTTATTACAGATTACCTCAATCAATTTTTTATATTCATTAATTTATATTAATTTATATTTGAATAGATGAAGGAGAATAAATACCATTTGAGGATTATGATGATGAACATGAGGAAAGATAAATTTTAGGTCAAATTTAGATATTTTTAGTTTTGGATGCATAAATTTTCATTATTTTGTAATATAACCTTGAATTAGGGTATATCGATAAATCATTCATAGATTGATGTTATAGTCCAATAGAACAAAATAACATTAGTAAATAAGATATATTATTTTCTTTGTGTTGGGATAATGCTACTAGATCTTTGTAAGGTATTTCATTTCGATATATAATCAAATAATCAAGCTTACTCAAAGGGGTGTCATGTTTATTTGGATAGTGAATGTGAGGAAAAATTTTAAGAAGATGAAAAGAAGGTTGGTGACTAAACATTTTCTTATACTACCCAATAGTTGATATGGGATTGAGATCTACTGAGATTCCTAAAATATGTTATTAGGCTGAATCATTCATGTAAATTATATACGGATAGTTTTTTCTTAATTTCAACTAAAAATTCAAGGGAAAATCTACCAGACTCATGAGTTGGAGTAGATATTATTAATTCATTTCTATGAAAATATTATGGATTTAACAATATTTTTAGAAATTATAAATATATTATTATTATATAATATTATAGAATAATTTTTACATTAACTAAAATAGTTGGTTTTAATTAATTAGTTATTATTACTACTCAATACATTGCCACCCTAGAAAGGAGAACAATGTAATAGATACTCTGAAATAGAAAGAATATGCTATTTTTTACATTATAACAATTTATATTGGTAGAATATTTTTTTATTTGAAGATTATTGATATTGATATAATTTTTAAAGTGTGAAAATCTTTTTTTTATAGGTTAACATTCAACCATCCATCCACGCGAGGATTAAAGAGGAAATAAAGGGGGTGGAAGAACTAAAAAAGATGGTGGGAAATATTAATATAATAAAACATTATTGTAATATAATGATAAGATTTATGAATAGAGTATGTGTCACATTAATACCTGAAATAAATAAGGTGTTATTAGTTGTATCACATAAATCATCATTTTGTTTTCATCCGAGAATCTTGAATATGTCAAGAGATATGAAGGTGTTTTTATGATAGTGTAAAATGAAAAGAGATATTTTAGAGTTTGTATATCAATATATTGTATATCCATAAGTGATGGTTAAGTGAAATAATTATTATGGGATGTAATTAAAATTACCCTTACTATAATGGAAAGGACAAAACATTAAAATAGATTTCATAATCAAACTCCCTATAACATTTTGAAGCCACCATACTAAATCAATTCTCATTATACTACATATAAAATCATAATATATCATTAACTCTTGGGAATATTTATTTTTTTATTATTTTTACAGGATATATTTTAAATAATACATAAGGTTTCTTGGAATAAAATTTTAAATTGAATTTTATCGATAGTTGAGGTCTACCCTAATGTTATAGAGAAGTCTATAAAAATCATAGAATATATAGTTAAACATTAAAACCACATATAATATTGACACATATGGATTGTCTTATATTACCAATAAAACACTGGATTATATTCTAAGAACTTATTCCTTGCATTTCAATGGTGTCTAGGATCAACATATTAAACTATTTTATTTTTTCTAAAATATTATCATTCAATCAAAAATTTAAATTTCTCTTTATAAATACTTATGTGGTAAAAGTGAAGAACACCAACATGATAGTATTATAATAAAAAAATAAATACATTGGGACGTATTATATAAAATGAAATAGAATAAATGATTATAACCATTCAGAATCCATCAAGGTAACTCAATGTTGATAGAAGTGTTTTGTTGAAGATGGATGATGATGTCGGGAATTCAATGCCAGTGGTAAGGTATTACTATGAATTTCCCTATATTAAATTTTGGTTAGATTCATAAAGAAGGTGAATTTAAGACCTAAATATATTTATCTATTTAAAATCCTTTATATGATTGGGATGGATTCATATTGCTTGGAAATGCCTCTAAACCTCTCCCAATCTTGCAATGTGTCCCTCGTATATCTCTTATGTAAGAACATACATAATCCTTCATTTTTACTAAACTCCTAGGTCATAACCCTAAATAATAATCCCTCTTATCTGGAATAATTCGTGGATATTATGGATATAAGAGAAAAAAAATATCTTAAATAAGATCACTCAATAGTAAATGTTTTTTAGAGAAACCATAAATTATAGTAAGCTGCCTAGGATCCCGAGGATCCGATGTAGAAGAAGTATCCTCTATTATTTATATCATAGTGTTGTTATATATTGGGTGAAATTATTATATGGGGGTAGAATATAAAACCATTTCCTTTTTGTAATTATTTTTATTTTTATGAATTCAATTTCATTTATAACTTTATTTACATGCAACCCCAAATTTATACCAATCGTGATATAAAATAATATTATTAATATTTAGTTTCATGATGGTCCTCTTACAATTTTATTGGAGGGAATGAATGTGAAAAAAAATTAAAAAAAAATATTTTTTATATTAATATAAATATAATTAATTGTTAATAAATTGGTAATAAATGAAAACCAAATTTGTCGAAGTTAATATGATTTTTAATATGATAATTATATTTATTCACTTAAACTGTTTTTATGGTCATAAACTCAACTGAATATTAATGGTGATTATTTTTAATGAATGTTTTAAATTTTATATTCTATCAAATATTTTAATATTGATTAAATTATATTTATTAGGATATTAATGAGAATATGAACAGTTTATGCTTTAAAAATATATTTCATCAAAAGTGGTTTTTGTTTCATTTTATGCATGGATATTATTATTTCTTTCTATAACTTTTACAAATTTTATTTTTTAAAATGAATCCTTTTTTAATATAATATATTTAGAATTATCTTAAGTGTAATTTTTTTTAATTTTTAGAAAATATTGATTTATTACAGAGTAGTAAATCTTTTATACATTTATATAAAACTATCATTTCATTTCTTGTATTTAAAATGCCCTGATTTGTTTGTAATTGTTATTGGATTTTAATTAATTAATTTTAATTTAAAAAATCCAATTAATTTCATTTTAAATTTAATTTTGATTAATTTGTGTATAAAAATATATTTAAACAAATAAATGAAATTTTATAGGAAACTTTTATTATGTTTCACTGGATTATTTTGAAAAAACATTATTCTACCACTGCATCAATTATTCATCATTATCCCACGCCTTTATTTATTCTAAATATAAATCTCATAAAACACGGAAAAACAGAATTCATTTAACAAAAAAACACTTTATTATGAAGAAAAATAAAATTTATCATCAACTCAATAATAAAGGTATCCGGTATCACATCTAGCTCCTCTCACTCAATCACGAAGGACATGTTCATATTGTACTACTGTAGTTTTGATATATGGAACACATCATGGAAGGGTGTTATCTGATATGATAAGGCTAGTTGATGTACCAATTTACTAGGGAATTAAATGATTTAAATAGACTAACCTAATATGGTCTCAACCTACATTACCTTCCCAACTAATAATTTCATATAGGGTGAATCTCTTAGAAACATGAGATTAACAATGTAAAATTACAATGAGAAACCTAGATAATCAATGAATTGTTTTATATAATACTATGTTTTAAATAATTTCTTTTGGATAAACTAAACCATTTATATAATCTCCTAGACGTTTCTATTCCCCAACATGGATCCCTCAACCTATTTCATCCAAGATAGAGATGATCAACATGACCATCTGAAAAAGTATTAAAAAGATTAATCCTAATAGATTATTGGTAATCATTTTTACATAAAAATTATACCATTGAAAGATGTTTCTCCCAGGAAAACAAAAAGCAATAACACATTCTCAATGTACATCTTCAAGAATTTGGATTTCCAATATAGTTTAACCACCTTCTTTGGATGATATTCCATGATGAAATTTATAAGATATCCAAATGCTTTTAAACAACCTCAATAGTACTATCATGTGAATAATGGGTCTTCATAAGAAATATTATTCAATGGAACTTAATGGGGACTCATGATATCATATAATTATAGGTGTTTGATATCCTTTAATATGATTGACTCTCTAAAAGAAATAAGAAGGTGTATTTTGTTTACTGATCAATGGCTACCCAAATAACCTCATTCACACTCATAGTCGATGGAAATCAAATCATTAATTACATAGAAACGTTATCCCTCTTGTACAATGAACTAAGAATTGGTAATAGAAATATAGTAGGTTAATTATTCTCGTGTATAATACTCTAATAAGTGTTTCATTAAGATGTAAAATACACAACTGATCTTCTCATACCTAGCCGCTAATATCCATATTTTATGATATAGATAATTATTGTTACCAATTGTGAATTTTTCAACTTCATTATTATCCGGAATATATCATCTCCAAACATAGATCCCAGGGGGGGAAGGAATCCTCTTAAAATGAGTAACATGAGAACGTTACTGAGACTAAAAACATGAGGTCTTTCTAATATTTATAACTCTTCAAATATATTGATGATCAGTATCTATTTTATACCTGGTGTGATTTTGTTCCTACAATGATGGTTTTGGTTCCACATATGCTAAATGAACATATCATACCACTTTTTCCACCTGAAAATGATTATTATTAAATAGACCTACTAATTCTAATTTATCCCCTAATTACCTCAGTACCTAGGAGGGTGACTTCATACTTCATGTTTCAATAGCAAAAATCACCTTCCGGGGGATGTATGATATATCAATATCAAAATTCTAGAGTCAGTTCACCCAATGTCACAACTGAAGATTCATATTTCTTTTATTAAAGATATACTTTAGACTATTAATACCTCCATGTCTTCACGGTCGGAAACATAGTCTCTAAAATAAGATCATGAGAGGAGTAGAAATTATCATTAAGGAATAATTAGTGAGAGTTATATTCAAAAACATTGATAGGTTACATCAACACACACTCATACATATTACCTTTCATTTCAAAATACACAATAAAACTCATGCCTAGCTCAAGAAGAACTGAAAAAAGGGATGGAGTTAAACACTTATTCAATCCCCCAAAGTTACCATAAAATTTCACAATTCAACAATATTAACACCATTCAGAGTAAAATATTTTTAGGTTAATTTAAACATGGAGAATAATTTAATGAATTTTTAGTAATACCCATTAAAATCTAGGAATCTTCTAAGACTAAACACATTTATAATCCCTCCAATGAAAGTACAAACATGAATTTATATGGATTCACATAAAATAAATTATTAGATACCATATGATCCAAAAGTTTCACATATTGGATCCAAAATTATCATTTTGATTAAATTTCATGAAGGATTTTTTCCTTTGTAGCTTCCAAAATTATTTCCAAATGGTCCTCTTACTGCTAATTCATCAAACAGTTCACTAGGATTTCATTTTAAAACAATTCCATTATAATGTCGATATAGTTTGGGAAAAATATATCCCATTAAGAATATGAATACTATTTGAGCATTAATAATTCTAGATGGAATAAATAAATTCATATAGCTAGAATACTAACTCATGAAAGACTTATTAGTGATATCCTGTTCTTAAACCCTCAACTGATTATATCCCAATCACAATTAGTTTTTTTGAAATCCATCAAATTCCATTCAACTAATCAAAGAGATCATCAAACCAAGGTAATGTGTATTTATTATGGATATTCACTTGTTTGGTCATTTAATAATATATTTAAATGATGGAATTTTTTCTACATTCATTGAAAGGGGAACTAGTGATACCCAATCTACATACTCAAAAAAAATTAGTCCCTTTCCATCCAAATCATTAATGTATATTTTAAATTCCATTTTCTCATCGTGTGTCATATGAAAATATATAATTGAGAGGGATATTATACCATGATGTAATTTAATAAAGAAATATATAACCTATTTGGGTGGAAACCCATATAAACCACTCTGAAAGCCCTCAGGATACATGTCTAGCACAACTAGAAGATGAACAAAAAAACTATGATAAACTATATCTGAGATTGGAATGGAAACGTTTTTTATATCAATAATATATTTGTAACAACAAGTCCTTACTTTTTTGACCTAGGATCCCACAATAACATGGAATACATGGGTGATATATTTAAGAAAATGTAATTGAACTAAATATTTATAATATTCAATATAAGATGTTAAACTAGTCATCCAATCAATTTCAATAAAGTGGATAAAAACATCTACATCAAGGACTATTGAATCCCACAGAATCACTAAATAAAAAATTATGATATAACCCTCACAACATTTGAATGTATGCGCTTAATTCATTCAAAATAGTGGAATGATCCATTATGAATGGGATTATCTTCAATTATAATACTAAATAAGAAATAATAAAATAAGAAATAAAATAATTGTATGTGACTATATTATGTAATGAAAATCTATAGTGGAAATAATAAACATTGTATCTCTCATAGTGGATGGGCTAGTATTGGAATCATCTTGATAATTATTAGTTGAATAGAAATTCATAGACTCTATAAAATAATGAATCCTCATATCCATGTGGGAATCCCCTTTTCTGGGGAATTATACACACATTCTTATATACAAAATTCTGTACATGTTATCCTAGATAAAAAGATTATATGACTCTAGTACATAATGGGGTAAATATTGAAAAGTGATAAAGGTGTCCAATATTTCCATATTGGTGGAACATATTAGGTGAAAAATGGGTATTTTTTTAGTAGACCGTGATTTTCCACACTAAAGTTAAACAACCTACATGTTTTTAAAGGATTACCCAAACACATGATAATAAAAGTGATGAATTTCTCTACCAAAACCCTAACGGGACTACTCCCACTTCTATTACTTAATTAATAATGATATCCAAATAACATTTATAGATGAATATTATCCAATAATTTCTATCAATAACTTTACTTTATTCCCCTCTATCACAATTTTTCAAACCCCATCACACATGCCTACAAGAATATGGGAACAAGCCTCAACCTACCCTTAGGATTCAACCCTGTTATTAATAGTATTGAATTGAGGTTATCATTCATGATATGATATAGATTAAAATTAATCATTCAAGAAAATAAATGGAATAATTCATTATAGAATGGATCTCATATTTCATGGTCATGAAATCTTGGGATTAACCTTCATTAATATATTTAGATAAATATATTGATTAATCATTTTAATGATGTATGTTTCAATCATGTAGATAGGAGGTTATATGTGTGCAATATTAATGATTCCATTTTTTAATTATCATTGTGAATGTAGGTATGTAATATTTAATTATCACAGAATGATTATAGTATCATATACATTATATTATCTATTTAATATACTTATATGTATCATTTATGTGGTGTGGTAGAAGAAATATGGTCACATCACTTCGTAAAGGTGGTGGTCCACACATTCATTAAAAATATCATCATTTTTAAGTGAGTAAAAATGTATGAATGAAAATAAATCATCATCATTTAATAATGGTAAATGCATCATGAATATCATAATTATGTCATTTATATCACATATATTCATTAAAATTAACTTTAACATCCATGTAAAGCATTTGTGAATGAAAACCACATCTCTTTGTGAGGTAGTAATCTTCCTTACACTGGAGGGACATTATCGTATCCCATATAAAATAAAAATTAGAAAGGTACATATTACATAATTAATCTAAAGATAAAATTATTTTTTTAATATAATATATAGGCAATATATCCATCATCAAACCCAGATATGTGGGGTGTTGTTTCAAAATGTGTGACATTAGTTCATGAGGCTATAGTCAGTAGTACACATGACTGACATTATCATTTACTGTTTGAGGGAAGAGGATATGGATGAATTACAAGAGAATAATTTTAACATATATTATTATATTTAATATAATAATTTAATTATGTTATAATTATTTAATATAAAATGATGTATGGGGAGGAAAATATAGTGTAAAATTTCATATTGAACAATGTTCCTTTTTATTCAAGTAACCTCCTTAGGTTTGCACCCCCAATGTTTGATAAGACAAATTAATGACAAAATTAAGGTACCTGAGTCATTGGGAGGGAATTGAGGATTATATTTGGGAATGTATTTTACAATCCAAATGGATTTTTAAGAGTGAATATGGGATGACATGTGGGTTATTTTATAGGTGGGGAAATGAACTCACATATAAATTACATAGAAATTTATCAAAAGACTCTAAAAAAGATCATTACCATGTGAAAACGTTCAAATGAAACTATATTAGATCTTTATAAGTATAAGATAAAATAATTTCCATCCAATATGATTTAAACTGGATTTGGATTATTTTTAACACAAATTGACTTATTATAAAATCTGGTAATCCCATTTGTACCTTAACTATGGTAAATAATTTTTATTATTTTCAGTCTTAATTTTGGTACAAAAAAAATTAATATGACCATAATTGATAGTATAAAATATTATTGTTACAAATATTTAATCCAATTTATGAAATAAAATTTACATATATTTCATATTTATATTAATGTACCAATATTTATGATAAATATAATGGTTTTTAATAAGTGTATTATTTCCAGAAAATATCATTTAAAATTAACCCTATGATTTATAATAAAACAATTTATCAACATCAATTAATATATTTTGTTGTATAATCTATAAATTCCCTTTAAAATATTTCTCATTAGGGATTATCTTAATTAAATAAAAATGAGAAACAGTATGCCCTTTAAGAACTGTTTTTAAACCAAAAACAATATTGTAGTAAAATACAATATAATATTCATACAAAAGTAAATTAAATATAACTAAAAAATAATTATGTTTCTTGAAATCATATTCAAAAAATAATGTTACATTAATATAACATAATTTATTTTAAAAAAAAATTAAAAAAAATCAATATAATTAATTATTTAATGAAAAATCAACATTTTTTGAAAAATACGAAATATTTAACAAATGTAAATTTTAAAAATATGATTGAGAAAATGATATTAATTTTTTAAAATTATAATTCTAAATTTTTTGTAATTATTCATGAAAACAAAAACATTAAAAACATATCTAGAACTTCTTTTTTTACATACGTATTACATAATATTTTTTTAAATAATATAAATATATTAATTAAGATTAATGTGATTTTTTCTATCTTAACCTATGTTATTACATTATTACCCTATTTTTGTAAATTGCGTCTTATATGATTTATTGACCTATTATAAATGGGGGAAATCTTTTCCTTCGTGAATATTCATATTCACATGTTGCCTCATTAACAAATTTTTTTTACATAAAACATTATCCTAATGAATCACCTTATTTACAAACACATTCTATGAAAATTAATGAATATGGACTATATACTCCTCATAATAAATATTCTCTTCTAATTGAAATACATTATGTCTCAATATATGAGATGAATCTAAACCATATTTTCTTACCATCAATCCATGAAATATAGTGTTTACCTAGGATAAAATAAAAGGTAAGGCCACTGTAAAGGAAACTAATCCAACTATCACAATTATTTTATAAGGTATAATGATCTATTGATTTAGCATTCCCTTTATTGAAAAATTCAAAAAACATTTCTATAGAGATATTTTAAGATTTAATGATCACATACCTTGAAATCAATATCCTTCATCTGGTTGTCCTCATATATGTTCACCCTACTCATAGATATTATCATATGTTGTTGAATACAATTTTCATTCATATCCATATCCCCTACTAGCTTTGGTAGCATTATCTTCCATTCTCCTACTTCATCCCAAAAAGATGGTGTCTAACACTACATTCTATATATGGCATCAAATGGTTCCACTAGTGTGATGGAATGAAATATATTATTATAATAAAGTAAAAAAATAAATATTATGATCGTAACATCCCTAGTAATACATTGAGCATGATAAAATTGTATCTTCCATGGGATAGATCTTCCAGCCGAACTGACCATAGGTTCAAGGATGTAAATATATCATGAAATTTAATTTATTAACCAAATTTTTCTAAAGTCCCTTCAGAAAATTAAAAGTAAATCTTGTATTTTTTTAGAGAAAATGGTAAGTGGAACACAATATAAGATGAATATCTCATTTATACATAGATTAGAAATCATATCTAAAGAAATGTTATCTCAAACGGGATATGGGTTTTTATATTTAGTTATTCGATCAATAATAACACAAATCAAACTATTTCTTTGGGAAGTCATTGGTAATCCCACCACAAAATCCGTGCATATATATTCCCATTTCCACTATGGTACTAGAAATGTTTTACGCATTCCCTTTATTAATTTCTATTCTTCCTTAACATGATGACAATTAAAATACATGATTTTTAATTCATAAATAACCCTTTTAATTATATCAAAACAATAATAATTTTAATATTATTTTTACATCATAATGTTTATTGGAACAAATAGTAATTGAATAAAAGGGATCTTCACAAAAAAAAATATTTCATTATTTATAAATCATAAATAATGCATAATATTTTTTCAAATCATAAAATATATTCTTCATCGATATTAATAATTAGTCAACATACCCTTCATTAGTGAATATAACTTTTCCTACAAATGTTTATCCTCCATTTGAGAGTAATTAATATTTTTCACAATGCTCACTATAAGGAAACAAGAAAAAAAATAGAGGATGTCACTTCATCTACAACATCTAGCCCTAAATTTATCAAATAATTAACCAAAGGTTCACAAAACAAAATTAATATGGTTAATATAAGATTATTTTTTCGACACAAATCATATGAAACTTTTATTTTTTTCTAGGATGATGATGAATCATGCAATCATAGAACATGAACAATAGCATCCATCTTCTCTATCTCATGTTTCATTCTTTCTAAGTGAATATATACTTCAAGCATTTTTTATTAGTATATAATTCATACATAACTCCATTCAAATAATTCCACATATTTTTTTAATGAAAATATTGTAGAATATAATTCCAAATCATGTGTAAGGTAATTAAAGTCATGAGTTTTTATATAAATTAATGTATATGAAATTATGTTATCCTTGGTAATCAGGACAAAACCAAATAATTTCAATGAAGAATTCACAATCTCGGGAAGGAATGTCCAAAACTAATGAATTCACCAATCTTATTATTATTTCATATAAATAATAATCACATTAATTTATCCATGTGAATTTGCCAATTTTTTGAGTTAACTTATTTAGTGGGATTTACAATATAGAAATTTTTTTAACAAACCATCCCTATAAACTAAAACCCCAAGAAAACTCTGAATCTCTTTAAAATTATTGGGTTTTGGGTATTCTATGACAATATTTTTTAAAAGGTTCAACCATTTCCAATTTTATAAAAAAATATCCATGGAAATATTTTATTTGCAATGAAATATCATACTTACCAAATTTCTTATATAGTTTATAAAATTTTAATGTAAGAAATCAAATTCTTATATGTCCTTTATATTCTTTCTTACTTATATAATAAGCCAAAATTTCATTAATAATCCCAACCAAATACTTTTTTAACAACTCATGAAATGAAATATTCAAAAGTTTCATAAATACTAAATTTTCATTAGATAACCAAAATAACATAACAGAAAGAAAATAATGGCTATATCTATTTTAACATGTTGTCTCAAGAATATGTTCATGCTTTAATTCCAACTAATTATTCCTCGATGTGATATCAAACTTTAAAAAAATTATTATGCTCCCTAGAGATGAATGAAATAATCATTGATATGAGTAAAATGATATTTATTCATCATTGTGATGTTATTAAAGGATATTCAGTCAATTAAAATTATCATTCAACTATTTTAATTTTTAACAAAAAACAGAAGCACCCAATATTTCAGTGCTAGGTCAAATGATTATTTTATCAAACAAAAATAGAAATATATATTACTATTAGAAATGATCCAAATGATCCATACGATAAAGGGGTTATTAAAAAATATTATCATTAAAAACTAATTCATTAGTAAAATCAACCTCCTTGTTTGAAATAAAACTAAGTAAATCATCAACAAATAGAGTCATGTATTCATTAAATACTAGAACACAACAAATTTGAATTGATTATATTCAATAATGTGATCTTATTAACTTTTAATACCACCAATAATATATTTTTATCTTCTTAGTATATTATTTAATGAATGGAATTATTGAACATAACTTTTTTATCCCTTCATTTTATCGTAGCATAATGATATTAAAGTCGCTGCATACCAAAAAATATATAAACTCCACTAGGTTCAGTTTAACAAGATATGGTGGAATGACCATCCCACTGATACTAATAATATGATTCTGCTAAATCATTGTTTTATTAATATCTCCATCCATATTTTTATTCATGATTTCTATCTACTTTTTATGTGGTAATATTCACATTATACAAGAAAATATATGAGAAATTAAATAATATGAAGTGACAGAGTCAAAAAGGGTATTGGAATAATTTCAATAAATAAGTAACATACATATCACAACATTATATGGATTATAAACATCCACCATAGTAGTAGATATATATTTTTACACAACATTTTTATTTATTACGTGATAATATCCACCTATTAAATCTAACATTAGACACATTATTCCCTAATTCCCCAACTTTTTCTAATTAAATAATAATAATACCATCTTTCCATTAATTTTCTAATCATTATCCATTCAGCGATGATCCAAATTACATAACATGGAACATTCAAATTTTCTACAAGACATTGTAAGACATTCTATAGAATTATTCTTACAACCCTTTTCACAAAATGGGAACATTTTGTTTCATACCACCAAAATTATTTGATGAATGATTCCCCTTTCATACCAACTATACATATCCTTCTACTTATTTTAATGGAATATATTATCATCATAAAACTAAAATTTTACCTTTTCAACACATTGAGAATGTTTTTCACAACATCCAAATTCATGGGAAACTAATTCCCTTTGATTTATTAGATACAATCCTGAGTAAAAACTATTAATCATAGTATCAGGATCCCCAATAAAATTTGGAATATATCTTTCCACTTATATGATATGATGTTCATATATAGACATCAAATATTGATTATCTTGTGTCGATTTGGAGAATTATTTGTCAGCATATTCTATGAATCATTAAGAAAGTATTTATTAAGGAAAATATTCTTAAATTATTCCTATTACAATCATTAATATCATCCCTTTATCAAATATTTTTAATCATTAATAATATTTGGTCATAATTAATATCAAAACATAAAATATAAAGACTTATATTTTGATTATATGATATACCATGAAATGAACTATATTTTATATGGATTTAATACATCCATGAGCTTCTAAAGGGTTTGAACATCCTCTAAATGATGTGGGTGTTGACTTATAAAATTCTCTTATTTAGACATGTTCCATTATGGTAGATTGGGAACCTCTCTAGCATGGATAACACCTCTATTAATATATTTTCTCTAATGATCCATAACTATATACAATTATTATATTCAAATTTAAACCATATGGGATTTTTATTTAGTGTGATATTTTCCTATTGACTCCATCCCACAAAACCTTACCTATTTACTCAATAGAAAACCATTTCAAATAGAAAATTTTTATATAAAAAATCTATACAATCATTAAATCATATATCATTAAATATTAAAAATAAAAAAATTCAATGGTATTAAATTATCATTATCCTAAACTCTAAATTTGTCTGAAATGACCTCTAATACCAACTATAAGGACTGGGAATTAACATTACATAATCATTATTTTCCCACATTGACTCATTATATTACATTTAAGGATCATTTAATGAATAAATATTTGGATAATTATTCCATCCCTAATATATAACATAACCATATCATAAATATTGGAAACTGTTGATGAGAATCACTTTCTCCTAATATGAATCTTTTATGAACAAACATGGTTTATTTCCATGAAAAATTATTAATACATTCAACCTAACTTCTGATATTCAATTAATGATCTGTAAAAACTATGATTTTTTTAAAACAGATGACAAAAGTAAAATATCATTATGGGATGTACAAATAAATTAAACTGTTAGTCCAATGAAAACATGAAAACCTATTGAATCATTACCTTTATATCAATGTTCCCTAATTTAAATAAATAAATCATATTCATGTGACAAATATAAATGATATTTTTTTCAAAAAAAAGTCATTAAATAAAATATAAATCATTGATAAATTATATTGGAATCTAGGGATCTCATTATCCATACCAGTCTTACACATGGAATAACCATATAGACCACTTCCATACCCGACACATTGGAGGGAAATAATGGACACAACTATCCTTGGTTTATAACATAACCACCAATACATGGTTTATTACATAACCAACTATCCTTTCCTTATAAAATAACCATTATTATTTGGTTTCTAACATAACAACTCATCAATATAAATAATTTCCATAACTATATCATAATCGTAAAATGTAAAATATTTCAATTTTGACATCATTCTTATAAAGTATTCTCTTCACCAATATGAAAACCTTTTTGGATATTAACATATCCATCTATTATAAAAACTAATTTTCAAAAATAGAATACCAAAAAACAAAATATGTTATTTTAATAAAAAATGTAATATTTTAATATAATCCAGACATAAAAAATGGATATGGTTGTGGATTGTTTTTTCACCATAGAAATGATAATAGAAGTTTTCTTTTGTTGTTTTTAAGGAAATTCAGACATTATGAACAAAGATTCAATTTTTTTGAATGTTGTTGAATGAAGGAAAGAGAATAGATTTATATAAATCATATTTCTATAATAAAATCATTATAAAAAAGGACATGGAAGATAAATGTATTTAAAAAGAAACCATTAGAAGGAATTTTTTTTGAAGAAAAGTCCCTTATTAGTTTAGAAGTTTATAGATTATAAGTCCGGTGAATATATATAATAAAAAAAAAATCAAATTTTATTAGATAAATTAACGATATAAAATTAAATACGGGATCTATAAAAACAAATTAAAATAATATAGGTGTACAAAGTAAAAAATATCTGTAAGGAATGTTAATTGAGATAAAGTCCCTCGCCATTTGGTAATTTTCATGTCAATTAACCTAAGAGTAAATAAATCAAATTGAAACATATAATATCATGAATTATGAATGATTAATTATTTTAAATTTTTAATTGGTAGTATTGAAACCATAAGAATTAATTAAGGTGAATAATATTGCAATATGCCTCAATAAATGGAAATTGAGAAAAAAATATTGTACCTTCATTCTGACTCATAACATACGTTCATTATATTATTGAATAATAAATATATGTTAATTATTTCCATTTTTACTAAAAAAATCCTTCTTTATTATTTATTTAATTTCACTTAATAAAATGTTATACATTATTACATAATCAAATAGATTTATGTCAGATGTTTTGGCCATATTCGTGTTATGTTTTCAAAACAACGTTGGTAGGATGACTATAGTTAAAGAAGTAATTATTTAAAATTCTCCAGATAAATAATAATAAAATAATAATAATATTTTTACATAAATATTACTCTTAAGGAATTTTAATAAATAATATATTTTAAAAAAATTATGTTATAATCATAGACATAATAGACCAAACGTACACATGAGTAACATCTCTATTTTCAATAATCATTATTGAAGAGATGCCTATAATATTTGATCCTTATAGAATTATCATATTATCATATATAATATATTAATTATTTAAATAAACTTATATATATCATCATGTGTTTTTGTGATGAAAATGGTGTCATGTCAACTCATGAACATGGTAGTCCAAACGTACACAGATGACATTATATTTTTTTTCTTTCTGTAAAATGATAAGAAAGAAAATGATATATTATATTTTTATTACGATAAAAAATTCATTAAAATCATAGTTATTTTGTGTATTGAAAATATATTATTTATATTAATCCTCATTACCTTCCATGTAATGTTTTATGTAAAAAAATTGCATTTCTTCGGGAGGTGGTAGTTTGTTGTACACACGAGCAACAATATCATATCCTTTGTGGAATGGAATGTAAAAGTGGTATATAAGATATAATGACTCAAAAGGTATAAATATTTTATTAATATCATATATATACTTTTTATAAATCATCAAATACAATTATTAGTGTTTAGGGAGATCATGTCACATCGGTTCCCAAGGATGGAGCCCGCCATACACACAAATGACATTATTATTTCCCATTTGAAGGAAGACGAGATAGATTAAGGTATTGAACATAACATAATAGCATATCAGTATATAGAATATATTCATTTTATTAAATTATCATGTTTTATTAATAATTTAACTAAGTGGATATTGAGATAAAATAAAAATGCTAATTGAAGAATCGTACCTATTCTTTGAGTAACCTCCTTAGGTTTACACCCAAAGGCTTATTTAGATAGATTTATGATCAAAAATTGGGATATAGTTCATGGGGAAAGATTCAAGGTATATATTTGGTTTTTTATTATCTGAGAAAATGGTATTTTAAGGTGTCAATATGGGAGGATAAGTGAAGTCATTTTAGAAGTGGGTAGAGGAACTCACATTGAAACTACTTTGAAATTTCTCAAAAGGCACCATACTGGTATAGTGATTTCAAGTAAAAAATATAAAAAATTTCCACAGATTCAAAATTAAGAAAATTAATATTGATATATGTCTTTTTTGTTGGAGTTTGGCTTGTTCTAGGTCATATTTAATACATACCATTTTAGTTTAACTCACCCTGAGAAACATGTTTTTACCATATATGTGGTAATTAATTTTCACTGTTTTCACTAATCATTATGGTAAAAATATTATTTGAAATTATTTGGTACTATAATTTTAGATTATTCCAAATATAGACTCCATTTAACAAAAACTATATTCAAATATGTAGGAAATAATATTTAAATCAAAACCTGCAGACCCCCTAATAAAGTTGATTTTCAAGAATTGTATTCTTTAAATAAAATATTAATTTATATTTACTAAATGAATAATAATAATCATTGTATGAATATATTATAATATATTATAATATATCATTTATAAATATCAATTAAAACAGTTCTCATTAGTGACTATACTGATTAATTAAAAAGGGAAAATATTATGCACTTTAAAATAATTTTCAAAAAAAACATTATTTAACGCAAAAAATCAACATATTCAAAAATAAAATATAAAATAAATTAAAAATTTTATTAAATATAAATAATAAAACATATTTTATTTAAATAATTTTATAAAAATAATTTTATTTTTCAATTACTACATTTATATTATATTAATTTATTTTTGTTACAATATTTGGTATTTTCCCTATTTCTGAAATGTCCAATATGTTTTGAAAAATCCCAAAATTTCAACCTAAATTAATTTTTTTATTTTATTTTTAAAAATTATATTTTATTTCACAAATTAAAATTCTAAAATTTCAAATTATTATTTAATATAATATATTTATGAGAAAGGATTTTAGTTAAAACTCTTTCCTTTTTTATTGAAAATTGATTAATATTTTTATAATGAATATAAATATATTAATTTAATGAAAGTGATTTATTCAACAATTTTGTAGATTATTAAAAAGACATACTTTAATTCATATGTGGGGAACCAAGTGTTGGAACGATATGTGCATGCTTTTTACATCACAAAAATGACCTATTGATCATTATATTAAAGTATTAATAAAATTCTATCATGTTTTCCTTATTCTAACTTTGAAAACTATGTTTTCTATAAAAAACAAATTTAAATTGACAAAATTTTCTTATATCCATTTCTAGAACACCATATATCATATTGAAAAACATTTTACTAATAAATGTAAAATAATTATTTGTTGTTTTCCAACAGTATCAATGAAATATAAGGAATTTTTTCTTGGTTAGGAATATATGATATGAATTTTGACCTAAAATGTAAATGTTAAACTAAAAAAACACCCACTGAGTTATACTAGGAACATTTTGTGGTATATTGACAATAGAATATTCATGCGCATAAAGAACTACTTATAGATCTTTTTAATAACCTATCAATACATTACTATTTATATTTCATTATTTATACTATATGTATAGTGTTTTAAACTATGATATATATTTTAAATAAAAAAACTCACATTTAGTCATACCAAGAACAAAATGTGTGAGATTAATATATGGATTATTGACATACATCCAAAAAATAACTTACGGATTGTTCTCTTTAATTAGCTATAAAAGCTAAGTGAGTTTTCTTAGTTTTTGTAATGTGACGTGCATTTTGAATGAAAATGTTCCTTTTAAACTAAGAAACAAATATCTAAGTCATACAAAGGTTACCATGTGTTAATTTATTGTGAGGGTAAATAAATAATTCAAAATAGACTATTTATAATTTTTTTAAATATTTAATAAAATTATAATGTTTTTTTCTTAGTTTTGAGTATGTTCTTTATGTTTGGTAATAAAGATTCAATATAAAATAAAAGACCCACTATAAATTATCCTAGCCAAATAATTTTCCACATTAATGGGTTTATTATTACTATATATCACATGTTTATTATAGAACAATTTATTAAAATTTTATAATAATATGAATTTCGTTACATTTATTTCTATAAGTGAAACATATTTTTCACTAAAATGATAATTTTAAACATAAAACTCACATGTTGTGTCAAAATAAAAATACCATGTTTCTGATTGATGTAATTATGATTCATATACAATAAAAATTACTTATGGTGATTTTTACTAATTTTTAAGATAACCAAAAAAACATATTTATTTTTTTATTATGTCAATTTTTTATTGTACTAAAATATAGATTGATATAAAAAATGATCCTCTGGTTGTGTTAGATAGATCATGTTTCAAAATGATAGGAGGTCAAATCCTATATATCAAAAATGGATTATGGATTATTATCCTAATTTAAAAATAATATATGAGTTCTTTTCATATTTTTCAACAAATAACATTCATTCTAAACTAAAATGTTACATTTAAAATGAATATATATACATTGAGTCATACAAAGAATATAGTTTGATAGACTGTTGTGTGGTATATTCCAAAAAAAAAATGATTCATGGATCATTTAATTTGATCATAAATATATTACATGATTTATTTCTAATTGTCATGTACATGATTCCTTTTTGAAAAAAATATAAATTGTATTAAAAAACCAAATTATTTCAATCATTACAAGAACATTGTGTATCATATTTCAGTTAAGTCATAAAAATTAGAAATATATTTTTAATCCTTCTTCAAATGCATGAAAACAATATTTTGGTTTTTTCTATGTTTTTATTAAGAAAAATATGTTTTTACTAAAATTTCACTTTTTAACAGAGATGAACCCTTTCATTCATATTGGGATAACCATTTGTAAGATACCCATATTTTATATTTCTAAAAATTATAAACTTCATATTTATCATTTTCAATTAAAATCACTCACACTTTATTAACAAATACTAGTTTTAAAATAGAATACATTGTGTTAGCACTGAAAAAAATCATATCAAATAATGAAATAACATGTATTTGTGGAGATCCTGAAAAACAAACCTAATTGTATTATTCATTTGGAATCATTATCAAAAATTTATTTTTTTAAATGAACTTAATTCCCTCATGGTGTAAAACAAAGTCATCTAAACATAGTCCATGATCCATATTAATAGTTCAAATCCCATTTTTGACTTCAATAAGGATAGTAAACAATATTTACAGGTCTTCTACATTTTTTTATGGTATAAAATTTCTTATAAGAAAATAAATTCCCAACCACCTCTTTGTGATCTCTATTAACAATTTCCAAATAATAATTACATAAAAATTATTATATAATTAAATTATTTACAAGAAAGTTAAGAAATATTACTAAATATGTATTTAGATAAATCAATCCTTTATCCTTTATGAAGAATTTATTGACAATTTATTTATCCCAAAAAAAAAATTTTATAGAGTAAAGAATTGTTAGCTGAAAAATAAATTATCACTACATCCTTTTATTCATCATATCTGAGAAAAATAAATAAGATTAAGTAGATAAAATGATGAGAAAATTAAATAAATATTTATTAATAAATCAGTTATTCCTAATTTCTTCACGAATTTTGACATCATATTTTTTACTCATTCATTTCAAAAAGAATACCACATTTGAATACACATATAGTTGAAAGTTATGGTAGTACTGGAAAAATATAAAAAAATAGACAAACATATATTTTTATTAAAATTTATTTACCCTATGAAATACAACATTAGAGATAATATTATTTTATATAATACGTTATATTTTATAAATTTTCAAATATAATAAACACAATATTTTCCATCAACATTTTGTGGGTACTATAGAAAAATTGTTAAAAATATGTAATATGTTTTGAAATATGTTTTGATAGTGAAATATGTATATATATACTATAATATAATACATTTTTTGAAATCTATTTCCTTATTGCGTCAATTGATTGATACCATTCCATCATACTTATTTTATTTAAAACTGGACCTATCAAAAGAAATTTTTTCACAAAAACATTATATAAAATATATTAAATGATATTTTCTAATAAAATATTCATTTTAGTGTATTAAAAAAATACATATTTCATCATTAATCGGTGATTTTTTGGTCATCTATTCATTGATTCCAACAAATAATTCTTTAATACTCCAAAATTAATTACAATGTGAAACTAATAGTACCCAAAAAATAATGATTTTTTAATGAAATGAATATATTTTTTATATGAATAGATTATAATGTTTTACTCATAAATATTCAGAATTCTGAATTTTTTCCCCTTTGTTAGTTTATTTAAAACATAGTTTCATGTTGTTCAATAATATTTAGATATTTAACTCATTTAGAATATGTTTTTATTAGAGTTTATGTGAGAACCATTCAGTCAAAAAATTCCTTTATTGTGTTTTCCTAAAATATAATATTGAAATATATACCTATAAAAAATATAAATAGCATTTATCAAATGTTAACATAGTCAATCAGATATTTGACAAACATGTCATGAAAGAAAACCACATGTATGAATTTTCAAATAAGTATCTAAACACTATATGAATGATGATTACATCTACTTCCGAAAGACCAGGAATGTCTATAATGACATCTTTAAAAATTCCTTCTAAGAACTTATGGGTTTATTACCATCATTGAACGATAAATTTATATGAACATGTAATATTAGTAAATGTGGTAGTTGGACTAGTAGGGTAATGTTACCCTTTAAGGTCATTTAAATTTTGTTTTTGATCCATTATATATATTATAATTAACTTGATACATCCTATTCATTTTCTACATATATAAAAATAGTATTCTATTAATTCATTTTTAAAATATTTTTTAATTGTTTTTAATAAATAATATTTGGATATGACATGTATGATTTTTAAAATGATTTTTTAAAATATCAAACAACAATACAACGGATGTTCAAATTGAATATTCGATCCTATGAACATATATATCATCAGGGTTATATGTATCTCAATGATCAGCTCGTGAGATACATTAATAACAACTCTCACATGATCTTTTCGGTGTTTATTATTTATTAGAGTATCTACTGGTCTATTGTACAATGTATACCACACAACAAGAATATAGGTGGGTTTTAATAGATATATATCACTGTCAATTTCATTAAATTTAATATTATTATAATAATTCAATAAATAAATATTTTATTCACATTTAATTAAAATAGTAATGACAAATATTTAATACCTATGTTATGGAAGTCCTTTGAGGAGAATGTCTAGCCCCAATGTCTGATAGAGGATCATCAAGAAGTGTTTTTTTCATTGATTCCTTCCAAAAAAAATATATAAATAAAGAATGTATAAAATTTTTTCTTCTATAAAATTTATTCATGAATTCATGGGTATCATATCTTTATCAAATGTTTTAGTCCGTATCTCAAAATATGTTCGAAGTGATACCCCAAATCTCACATCTCAGACAGAATTAAATTTTTTTATCCACATAAAGAATATTGAATATTGTCAATCATCAATTACAGTTGATGATGAATCTTGTGTAGTAGCCATTGTTATATAGTAATAATTTTCAGAATAAAAATATTTATCATTTACAATATCAAAATGATTCCCATTCTTCTTTTGTAATTTCATCTAATAGTGTTATGTAATTATTTACAAAACCCTCATTTAATAGAAAATAAAATTGGAATGAAGTGTCATTTTATTTTGATTTGTAAATAAACAAATAAAATTGAAAAAAACTATATTTTTCGTCAATTTCATATAAAATTGTTAATATTTATTTAAAATTCAATTAAATATTTTGAGGTGAATAGAATTGCCTCCTTTCTTTATGATAGAGGTACCTTATATTGAATTCATAATTTATCTTTTTAGAAAAAAGTATATCTTTTATAAATTAAAATTTATTAATTATTGTAATTTAAACATGTATTTCCAGGTAATGTATTACCATTCCTAATATACCTGAAATGTGCCTCCCCATAATGATAAATAAAATCCTTCTATGTTTCTTGGAAGATCATATGTGAATATATCTATAAAATGTTCAATATTACATTCCCCTCAAAATTCCTGAGTTAATGCTTCATAAATATTTTTTTATGACACTATGTGAATTTTTAAGGACTAATAATACAAATTTCATTCGACATTATTCTTTTATAAATTCACTATACATTGGACAGTTAAGGGTAAATCAGTGTTCCACTAATAATATTTTTCCTTCAAGTTGATAAATTCTATCCTAATGTAACCCAAATATCTTCCAAAATTAGTTCTATAATAAGGTGAAAAACATTTTTCCATGTATCTATATCAATCAATACATTCATTGTTTTTAAACCTATTGTATTTTAATGAAAATGAACTTTCTTTGTTCAATATGTTGAATATGTTTATTCTGTCCATCCTAAAATTTTATGTGTTTCTTCTCATAATAATTTATTTAATAATTAAAAGCTATGATAATCCTAATATTTCTCAGACAGGGGTATTTATTTTTCTATTTTTCCTCTTTTTGACATTGTTAGTATATTGTCCCTTGAGAATTGAATTATCAAAATGTGGGGAAACAAAATCATAAATTTTATTATGAGAATCAAAACTTTGATTAACATTTTATTCCTTAGGATTTAAATAATCGACATGAGAATAATCTGTAAATTATATATTTAGTTGAAAATTTAATTTAGATTAAATAAATATATTAGTGAACACATAACACTCTGACGCAACATAATGTATTTTAAAAATCACTAATATTATTATTCAACTCTCAATTTTCCCTTTAAGCTATAAATTTATTTGACCCCTCTATTGAGTATCCAAATCCCCTCTCTGTGGTATCTGATGACATATAATACCTCTAATACATTGTATACATCATTTAATTATTTCAACATCCAAATTAAAGGATCAAATTTAGTTTAATTGATACATTACCCTATTGTGTTTTTTGGTGATAAAAAATTAAATAGACACTTTTTTTAAAGGTTTTAGATCATAAAATACCTTTACTACATGTGATATATTTATGAATGGTTCATCCTTATAACCTTCATTACTAAAATCCACTTTCATGAATCCTAAATCAATATTTTTTTCTATACTAGAATTATCCACCCTAATTTATTGAAACATCATCATTAAGGGTGTATAATCCAACTCTCAAATTTTTTTGATGATATATAAGTGTGACATATTCATGCAACATGGATTTCTATCCATCTTACGAGATACATACACCTATTTTTCCATATGTGTGAATCCATTTTCTTTATATCAATATATTTATCCTACTTCTTTTTATATAACGTATAACCTTTATTTACATAACCATTATGGGATTATAAATTCACACTTGATCCCATAGATATCTATCGAAGTCATTTTGAAATATAATTTTGATTTTAATGTGGCTCAATAAAAATATGATCTAAAAAATATCTGATAAACTACCTATTATTTTATATATTATATATGTATTTAATCTAGTGATGGATTCAAATAAATAATAATCACTTTATTGGATTAAACATATTGTGCAACGTATAAATTTTATTTTTAAACATAATAGTGTTCTTAATCACACTCTACAATGGTAATTATGAAAAAATTTATCCTAAAACTACTTGACCCTAACGTTTGCTTCTTTTATGTGATTTTTGTATACTTATACTCTCCACATCAGACAGGTAGTTGGTACCAAATCCAATGGTGTCATCAAAAATATATCTATATATAATATAACCATCAGTCTTAAAATAATTCTTGACATGAAATTGAAATATTTCTAATTTTATTCAATTTATTACATCAATAAATAATGTTTATCACCAAATAGTTGGATCTCTTTAACCAAGTGAAACATTATATAAATGAATCATAATGAGAAGAACATCTCGAATTCAAATAATATGACATCAATTTCCTTTTCCATAGTTGGAAACAATGTTTAGTTTATAACATTATGACATATATCATTGAAAAATATACAAATTGTTTTTAATGTAATTGTAAATTTTTTAGGAAAAATGTCATGTAACGATATATGGATTACATATTGTGACCAAGAATGATTGAATTTGGATTTCTCACCCTTACCTTTAAATCATTCACTAACTTGATATTATTTGAATTTAATGAAGTCCCCTATGAGAAATTTATATTATTAATTCATTTGGAAAACAAATATTTCACTTTAATGGAATGTGTGGAAGAAAATGGATGTTGAGAAGTCCATCATTCAGCATTCACTAGTTTCAAGTATTCTTGTATCCTTATGTTAATAATCTCAAACCTCACCATAATTTCATCCTTGTTTTTACAAGGTGAATTTATTAATGTCCCAAGGACACTTTCACACACATTCTATTATACATTCATTACATTAAGAAAATATGGGGCCTATACACAATTCCAATATGTTATTTAAAATAACTTATCACTCATTCAAAATAATTTTCATATGATTTTCATAATGAGGGTTAAAAAATTGATGATCATACTCCTTACTTTCTCAAACTATTGATCACTTGTTAGTGGAAAAATTATTGTACAAACATTTGAATTCCAATAGAAATATTTCATTCAAAATAGATATTTAAGTCTGTAAGGTAAAATTTTCATATTTTAAAAAAAAAATCAAATAATGTTTCAACATAATTGAGTGTTTTCCTTGTTCTCAAATGAAAAAACCTATTATTCAATTAATTATATATCCTGAAAAATTTAAATAAAAAACTCTTGTTTATCATTCAATAAGACAAGGATCATAACATAGAATAATAATTTTAATAAATATCATACAATATAGTTTTTTAATCCTATAATACATTCATATCATTTATTAATTGAGACAAAAAAATATCAATATTATTAACTAGTTGTTTTGGTCATGATATAATTGTGACAACATAAGGATTTTTTCCCATCATGAAAAACCATAATGGAAAATTTTAATTTACCACATTAATTAGTCTTTTATTATGACTATTACATTGTTTACAAAAAATAATCAATTTATATACAGATGGTGAAAGATGATGGTCTCTCAACTCATTGCCAAATTCTGTATAATAGTGTTCAATTTTATTTGATTAAGGGGAGTCTAATAGATGATAAATTTTCCCCTGTTTATTTATTTTAATTTTTTTCCATGGATATTCCCTTGCATTTTCTGGAATGTATTATACATATTTTGAAGTTCTTCTATCAACATTTTATCAAGATCCACCAGAATTTTTTAAATTTTTAAGTGAATCATGATCATTTAAAAACAGTATATATAAATTATGTGTAGAATTAATTATTTTAGAGATAATAAAAATTTAACTTAGTATTTATATAGCATCATATTTTTATTAAAGAAGCTCATTGTCATCAAGTATAATATCGTTCAAGAGAGTAACTATATAGGTAAATCATATTTCACTCTATCTTATTCCATCATTTATTCTTATATTCAATTATTATTAATTAAAATGTGATATATTTAGTACAACCACATACAAATGTATCATTATTTAGCTCTTTAATTTCTAAAACAACAGTTGATGATCTCAATTTACATCATGAACTATCAATGGAATTTCTTCCATATGATCTCCAAAATTCCTATACACTAGTAATCATATCCTTGATATAAACTTCCTCATTTTTAAACTTGTTATCGTATTAGATGATCTATAAAATTAAGTGTTATCCTAGTTAAATTATACTTTTTGTTATTCCCTTTATTTATTCTAATATTTATAATTTCAATCTATTCCATGATAGGTTAAGTGTTCTTCCAACACATCAATACAAGTTAGTCTGTAATAATAATTAAAAATAAAAGTAAAAACAATTTTACAAGAGTAACATGCAAAATAATTTTCAAATTTGATGAACTCTTTTACCCCATTCTAATACTCATTCCCCATTAATTTAATTACCACTCATTAAAAATTTATATCCATCTTATTTGATTCATTAATATTAATATTAATAAAAACAAAAAGAACAACAATAAGTTATGATATTTCATCCCAAGAACTGTATTCCTTTTATATACACACATATTGTTTTCATATTGTATATAATTTAAAAATAAAGAAAAAATTAAAATTAATTTCAATAATAATGTAATGATTATATTAATTATATTGGGGAAAATAATTTTTGATTGATTTTTTCTAAAATATTGAATTGAATGATAACTATAAGAATTTTTTTGTTTATTTCCCCAATAAACCTATTAAAATAAAATACCAAGATATGATTGTATTTTTTATTGTGAAAATAAAATTATAGATAAAATTCAAATAATAATGAATAAAAAAATGATACTTCCACACTAAATGTTAGTGAATTAAAGGAAAGAACAATATAAATTGTAAAATTATAATGTGAATAAGAACAAAAAAATAATTAGAAAAATCGATAAAACAATGAATTATTTTTATGTATTATCCAAAAAAAGAATTATATTACATGTGAAATAATTTCCCAGGTATCATATATATATATATATAAATTTTTTTTCAAATTACAAATCATGTTTTTTGAACAAAAATTGCCACATATTCTATATAATGAATAACCATATTATGAATGACACTCTCTATTTAAAATTTATTTTACACTGTTAATGAGTTTCCCAAATTCTTATGTGATTCTATCTTATGATTCAGGTTTTTAACAATTATATGTTTTCTTGAACTGTTTGTAGTGGAACAGATGCATTTATGTGATGCTTGTAAGTTTATTCCTCATTGATAACTGTTTCGTTTTTTAACAATTATTTTTAATCCATATATGTGATTGATATACTTTTAGATTATGTATAGAAATATTAAAATAGATATAAAATAGTTTAAGAGTTTATAACTTATAATCATTCTTTTTTTAAATAATTAAATATTTTTAAATATTTTTTCACCATAATTGGTGGTATTTTAATAGAAAAATATTGGTATATTTTCACATATGATATTTAAAGTTTTTTGGGGGAAAATAATGAAATTGGAGACAAATTAAAGTGTGTACAAGAAATATTAACAAAAAAATTATAAACTAGTACAAAAGATGCATAATTAGTCTGGGGAGGTACTATGGATTGAGTGATGTGGCGTGGGAGGAAAAATTGGAGAACCGCAATGTAGTAAAAATAAAAATGTAGACCAAATCTTAAAATTAAATAATTTATTGTGAATATGTGGTGTTTTGGAATTATGTGAATAAATGTATAGAAGAACCACAAAACATGAACATAATGATAAAATACAAAGAATAAAATAATAGTATAATAAAATGGTCTAAAAAATCATGAAAATGATGAAATATAGAATACAAACAGGTAACGAATACCATAAAATTGATTTAATGATTGATTTTTAGAAAACCATTAGAGGATTCATTGGGATTTAACTTCATTAAGACATTAAAATATGTGAGAAAGGGATGCATTTGTTAATGTTAGTTTAAAATAGAAAATTATGTTTTATTATTACTAGTAAAAACTTTTATAAAATATACATTTATTAGAGATAAAATGAAAATTACTGATAAAGTTATGATTTTTGCATGAATTTTTAACACTGATAATGACCTAGACTTATCAATGCTAAAATTTGATATTAAATTTCACTTTTAGTAGTTCTAACTGATAAGTATTGATAAATGATTAATTTATAAGCATTTATTAGTTTTGGGTGATATATCTTTCTTTTATCAACACATAATAAAAAACTAATATAAACTTTTAGAAAATAAAAAATAAAATATTGAATTTAATAAATTAATAATTATATTAAAAAATATTTTAAATTAATTTAAATGATACATAATAAGTATAAAAAATTAATAAATAATATAAATATTAAACACAAATATACAATATTATCAATAAAAATGTATTATCAAATGTGGAAATTTTCTGAAAAATGTATTAATGTAATGAAAAATGATTAAAAATGTTAATTAAGAGATTCACAATCATATAAGAAATCAAAAATAATATAATATATATATATATATATATTTATAAATACTAAAATAAAAACTAATAAATTATAAAAAAATTGTTTTTAAATTAAAAACATTCTAATAAACACATAAATACAATTTGACATTTAAATAACTATTAAATGATATAAAAAATAATAAAAATTAAAAAAATAATTTAATATTAAATATGTAAATATAAAACATATTACTAATACTGAAAAATAATAAACTAAAATGTATAAATAAATATTAAAAATTAAAAAATTAAGAAGCACTAAATGATTTAATATTTAAAATTATTAAATTACAGAAATATTAAAACAAAATAAGTATTGAAAATAAACAGATAAAACTAACTGATTATATAAATAAAAAATAAATTTAATAATAAAATATGTATAAATTTAAAAATTATTGAAAATTGATTTAACTGTTTTAATTAGAGATTATTGAAAAAGATGGATCAGGTTCTAAGAGATTCTCTCTCTATATGGTGATGAGGATTAGCATTTTTTACCCCTGTGGTCCCCAATCTCAAATAATACTTTCAATAGTGAGAGTTTTTTAAAACCATTAAAAATTTTGATAATTTTAGTGCCCTATTTGCGGAGGTTCTAATCGTTCCTCCCTTAAATCAGGGAAACACTATAAAGAATATCCTAGATGTAACTGGTAGATCACAAGCATCTAGATACCAGAACGATATGTTCCCTGGTGATGAGATGATTTTGGTTGAGGGTGTTCCATTCTTCAACTGATTTAATGAACTAATTAATTGTCACATCTCCTTGAAATTTTTTATGATTCTAAAATTGGGTCATCTTAATCAATGTGGATTATTAAAAATTCACAACATGAGTTTATTTAATAACATTATTTTATTATCTCTCAAAAAATTTAATGAGTGAAAAAAAATCAATAACAAGTCAAATGGTGACACAATAGGGGATAATCTATGGAATATATGAGACCATAAAAACCAAAAACTCCTATTATGGGCATTTTTCAGATACAAGATCATGTAACTCAGTTTAGGATACTTCTAAAAAATTTATCATCGATAAAATAAAATTCAGAGCACAGGGAATGGCTTTTATCTCTCCTAACCCTAGAATTATGATAATCAATGATTGTGATATCCGATATAACCCATACATAGTCGGCATATCAACCACTAATGTTTGGATTTATGTCTTTGTCCTTAGCTGGTACATTTGGAACCCTCTATTATTGTGGGATATAACCTCTATTGTTTAAATTTGAATAAAATTCAAAAAAAAAATTGGACATGAGTGGTGTTTGATTTTGTACTAAATTATTATTGTGATTGATTTGCGATTTAATATCAATGAAATAGTTTTGGTGGTGCATGATGAATATAAATTTGAGCTTCACATTAAATTTTAAAAAACAACCTTATTTCATCTTGAAATGTCATAACATTGGGAATTATTATGAAAATGCCGATAAAGGGTTGTGTTATTCTAATTGAAAAAATATTGACATGTTCTTAAGTAGTGTAAGTTAAAAACCCCTCTATGAGTGTTCTGAATGACGAATCTATCACATATAATGATAGAAGGATCATTATTTTAATGTAGATAAAATATTCTATTGGTATAACTATTCATTGGGAAATGGGAGTGGAATGTGTAATTAAACTTGTGGCATCTATTGATAAAATGATTTTAAAAATGTAGGGACAAGTAATTCTCATACACAAAAGCTTGGAGGGAAATGAATTGAATTAACACTTGATGGGATGAATAATTGGATTTTTTAGACTGTGCGTATGTGGCTGATAGAGTTGATATAGGGGAGAATAATTCAAGTCCTTGGGTGCACAAAATAGGATAATTCACTCAAGGAATGTTGACCAAATTCAACTATAATGTAGGAAAACTCCCCTCAATTCATGAAATTGACATTGGTATAATGATATAGTCCCTTCCACTAAGAGGTATGTGACTACCACATTATTTGGTGAGGTTTTTGTCTCTCCTAGTAACATCAGTGTTTTTTTCATCACCCATAAGATACAGTGAGTCAATTTTTCATGCTCATACACCCATGAAGTCGCATGGGAATCATTTAATTCCATTTATCTACACTCCCATGATAATTGAAGTAAATGAAAATGAATCCCTAAGTAATGTTTAGATTATGTAAAAGCCTCACCATTTTGGTAGCAGGCATGCCTGTGATGGAACTACATCACTATAGGTCACAAAATACTTGCCTCCAGATTTTGGGGTGTTTATAAGACATAAACATGAAGGTATAGAAACTGAAAAAGGTGTGAAATATACTCCATTACTAGATTATTTTAATTTTATTCTAACCATTAGGATGTCTCAATCGAATGATATGGGTGCTCCTCCTGATATTATTGTTCCACGGGTTGATTTTATCGATATATTTGACTGTGATGGGAAAACATGATTTGGTTGAGGGATGAAAAGTATGAAGAAATTATTGTTGTTGATATACTCTCTAATTCCTCAAAAAATAATGAGATAGAAGGGGTAGTTAACATGTATTCTTCAAAAGATGGATAAATGATTTTCACCCTTTTTTTATATGCATAACATTATCATCACCCTATATTTTAGATTATTTTTTAAAAAATTTTGGAGAAACCAAAAATAATAACAAAAAATATGAATACCTTGCCTAATAGAGGATTGTCTGATGCTTTCAGTAATATCGTATCCATAGATGTGGACTATAGATCTATTCAAAACCAAAATATAATCAGGGGTTCCAATATTCCTCTGGAGACTGTAAAAGACTATTTGTAATATGACCATATGGATGTCTCTCCACAATACATATTGGGTGGTTGACATCAAGGGAAGAAACTCCAATTGCATTGAATCTACACGTTTGGGAAACCAATGAAGGTGATGTTTTGGGTGTTATTATAGATGAATCAAAAAATGATTTTAATGAGGATACATCTGAGGAAGGAAAACCCATCTAATAGAACTCCTCGAAGAAATTAAGAAGAGGTATAAACCTAAGGAGTAGAGATGATGCTGGATAAATATACATTAAAAACAAAGAATATTTTATATTAATTTTTTTTGTATTTATACAATTTATTATCCTATCACGTTCCACATTTTTATGTTTTCTTAAATAAAATTTTGGATTATGGGTTTGTTTCATCAAACTCATGGTTAAGGACTCATTTGATAATAGTTTTATTTATATAGATAAATAAAATACTTAAAAAAACTGAATGGAAAATAAGGGAAAGAAAATTAAACACTGAATATTAATGAAAAAATAAAAAAAATTGACGATTTAAATAATGTAATAATTTAAAATAGAATAATTTTTAATTACATAAATTACAAACATATTAAAAGTATATAATAGAAATATTAAAAAATTTATAATGAATTTTAAAAATTGATTGTATTAAAAAATATTAATTAAATAAGTATTTAATATCAACAAATTTGATGAAATATTAAAAATAATGGAATATTATTTAATGAAGTAATAATTATAAATGAAGAACTGTTAAAATTTAATTAAATTTATGAAATAATATAAATTAAAAATAAAAAATATTATTAAATATTATTAAATCATATTAATTATATATGTTACCCAAATATTAATATAAATAAATATTAATATAAAAATGAATAAATAGTAAAAACTAATTCAAATACAATAGATTCATACTAAAATGATAATTGAAAATGAAAAAATAATAAATGTATATAGATATAAATATAAAACACAATAAAATAAATATTAATAAAAATTATTTATATAAAATTAGAAAAATATTTTAAATACAAATCATTAAAAATTAAAATGTATTAAAAATAATTAAATTTAGAAAATATAAGAATTTAAATATTTGAAAATACGTTTCTTTGTAAATTGGCATTAATTTCATTTGATATTCCAAATGACATTTCATGTAATTGTGTTCACGTATATTTATATAAAAATACATATACTATAATGACACAAGTTATAATGAAAAAAATGGGTTTTCATATATTAAATTGGTATATTTAGAAACATATAGACATTTATACACATTACATACATACATATACAGAGATTCATATTCATAAACATACATGTACACAAAAATACACATTTATATATATAAACATACACATACATACACATATATGCACATATTTACACATACATAAGAATACATGTGTCTACATTAATATATACGTACATACATGTACATTAATGTATACACATAAACATTCATATGAAATTTCATATAGATACATACACATGAAAACTCATAGTTATGCATACATTGAAATACAACAATATCATAAACATACAATCACACTTTCATGCATGTACATACACATATATAAGAATACACATACACATATACGTAAACATACAAACACACATACACACATATATATACATAGACATACATTAACATACATACATATACAAATATGTACACATAAATACATGAAAATATCGATGCACACATACATAGATACACATACTCAACCCATACATCAATATACATACACCCAAACATATAACTGAATTCACACACATTCAAACATATATACATATATAATTTAAATACATAATGCCCACAATCCCACATCTAGAACTAAAAAATAAATATTTCATTTTCAGTTTTTATAATATTTAAGCTATCCCAATTTCCTATCCCACACTTATAAAATCAAAATTAAATATTGGTAACTCATATTAAAAAAATCTATTTTAGGTTTAGATATTTAATGAATCAGTAAAAAATTATTACAACATGAATCTTAAAAAACTAGTTCATAAATATCCACATCACATCCCACTATACACAACTTTTTATTTTCTAGATTAACTCTTCAACATCCCCCAAAATTTTATTCATATATAATTCATTTCTGGACTCAGATAATTTAATATTAATTATCATAACATGGGGAAAATAAACATAATAATGGTAATCTAAAATTATTATTATGTGTAAACATAAAAATTAAATATGAATTTCATCAGTCAATACATGATGAGAATAAGGGTATGATGGAATAATCATAATTCATGGTAACTACATAAGGGACATTATACCGAAAAATATTAAAATAATCAATCATGATTCTTAGAATAATGAATTAACTAAGGAATAATTCATTTGATTCAATAAGCATTTGTTGTACGATTTAAACTGTGGTCAACGGAATCATTAAAAAACTAATTCCTTTAACCCATAAAAATAAGGAAATATTTTTCTTTAAATATAAACTCATTATCATACCTTGTGAATTCATAATATTTCCATAAAAACAAAAGGCAATGATAGATAAAAATACAAATATTAGGAATCATTTTCAAATCACACTTACAAATGGGACAGACTTAACAGTCAAAAATAGGGTAACCATCATGTTTACAAAACAAAAATATCCATTACATAAACAATGGTAATATCAAGTATAGAATATTCCTATAATTTGTTAGTTCTAACCAAATCGTTCATATTATTCCCTTTACCCGACACATTAGACAACTAAAACATGTTCACCCACCCTTGATTTATAATATAACCACACCACATCACAAGAAATTCTCAAGAACTAAAAAATGATGATAACATATAAAATCATACTTTTTTTAATCTATTATTTTCACTATTAAAAAACATTTCTATATATTTAAATATCCTTTCATTTTAAAAAAACACATTTTCAAAAAATATGTAATCGAGATCAACGGATATAGGGTTATTCATTAAATAAAAATGAATGATGATGTGGGATTACAACCATAAAATATAGTTTACAATAGTAGGAAAATACATTTACATCATATGTGTAAAACTAAATAATTCCATTAATGAATTTATTAACTTGTGGAAATATAATCGGTTCAATGAAAATATATTTTAAACAATAATAAAGCTTATAGGGAAATAATGAGGAATATATAATAAAAAATATCACCAATTTACCATATGTAACCTAAATGGTTGTTGGAATTTATGAATGGAAATACCATTATAATATCATGGATATCATTCGTAAGGAGAATATCATTTGACATTGAAAATAATATTAAAAACTAAAAAATCCAAAAAATTAAAATTCCATTAATTTGGATATAACCTCAGAAACTGATAAATCAAGATTAAAAAAAATTGTCAATATGGTTCTAAAATTTATTCATGTTGTAAATATAAAAATGAACATTATTTTCATATAATTTGTAATATTGATTCAATTGTGTCTTATATAGATAACATTGAAGAATTTATTTTTATACCCTTTAAACAATTTTTAAACATTTTATAAAATTTCATCAATATATAAAATATGTTTAGAAAATTATATTCTTGAAAATATTTTAGAGAACATCTATAAAGAATATAAAGATTCGCTATCTGTAGAGAGAAAAAAGATCAGTACCACATATAAACAACATTGTGTATGTTTATTCAATTCATGGTGAAATTTAAACTAAATGTGTAGAAAATATTCAATACTAGAGGTGGCTAAAAGATATCAGGTTCAATAAAATAATAGCATATGATTTCCTCTAATGAAAACATTAAACACAAAAAATCCCAAAAGGAAAAATAAGTGAAAAATAAATCCCTTTTCACTATTGTAACTGTGATGACCCAGACTCTCTTCGTACTTCCCTTTGCCAAAATCCGGGTTCTAAAAGAGTGGCGTCTCGGTGAGACTGATCGGCGAGACAGATCGGCGACACCCGGCCTTGCCAAGTTGTTTCCAATAGCGATCCTTTGTGCAAATAGGGTTTTACACCCTATTTTGAATCGTTTAAGCGTGTTTTTAAGACCGTTAATGCGCATAAGAGCTTTAATTAAATAATTAATCAATTCGTGAGTCGGCTTAAATCACATGACCACTTTTTGTGATAAGTGGAGCCACGTGGTCAACCCACGACCCCCGCACCTCACGCGGTTTCGCATTTTCACCTTAACCGTCTCCAGCTCTTATAAACTAAGGGTTAGTCGTGGTTTCTCTTTTCTCGATCGTGGCATTTCACAAACAGCTTATGGTGCATCGGGACCGCCGCATCATTATCTGTAAAGTTCTGCGCCCCCAGCCTCAACGTCAATCATCTATCAACAAGTAGGGATTTTCTCCTTCATCTCTCTCTATTTTGTGTATCATGGGGGGTGGTCGTGCTTTTGATTTCTGTAGAATTGGGTAAACCAGACCTAATAAAAGATAATGAACGAATTCTATAAAGAAAGAAGAGGGGGGAACTGTGATCATTGATGGTGTTTTATATTTTGATGTTGTTTCTTCTATGACCATCTTGTTGAGTTGTGCAGGCTTATGCCTCCAGAAAATTGAGGTCGTTGGTGGTCGTTGTTTGTGCACTAATGAACACTGCTGATGTTTTATATGGCTTGTTTGTGGTTGTATACTCCTGCTGTGAAAAGTGAATTGGTTAATCACGTATATGCATCTGAATAAATTTAAAGCACCTGGATCAACCCTTCTGTGGTAGCTCCCAGTTAGAACACACAAAAATTTGAATCATGGTGTGTGTTAAGTTGTTTAAATATGAAAATACCTGCAAGGCCCTGCTTGTGTTGATGGTGGTAGTTGGTTGTTTTCCTTTCGGACTGATTTCTAGAGATGTGGGAGGGGATGGGATCCCCTATTCTTTTACACTCTCAGTGGTTGTGTGAATTTGGGGGATGGGATCTTCGGTTGGTATGGATTCGGTGGTTGTGAGTTTTAAATTCGGCTGGTTACTTGTTTATATCACGAATTGGGGTGGAATACTCTATTGTTGAGAACCGGGTGTGGACGTTTTGGTTGTTGTTTGACTGTTTACATTCCTGGATTTAAGCCTATGCCTACTAGTTTCCCATTAGTTCTTAAACATAAACATTATTACTGAATGTGAAATAAGAAAGGGGACACATGGGTTGTTAGCGTGAGTCGTGACTCAGACTTGACTGTTGTTGTGATCTGTAGGTTGTCTGAAGAAAAACCTAGCTTGGGTGAGTGCTTGTTACATATAAATATATATACTTGTAGCTTTCTGTTTCTTATATGCGCTCCACCCAAGTTGATAACTTAGTGCCGAACACCCCCATTTCATGGGGGAGGGTGTTTTTCCCAACACTATTCTTAGTGGCTGGTTATTATCTCCTTTTCTACTCCCTTTCCCGGAAAGCCCAAGTATCTTCGGGCAGGCAGGGATGGCCTAGAAGTCCATTATTATCCCAAGAACCTTCGGGCTGGGTACTGTGGTGGTTGGCTAGGTGTGTGCGGCAGGTGGTTTCCCGTGTGTCTTCGGGATGAGGCCTATGTGTCTTCGGGTGTGGCAGTGTATTTTCTAGCCCAGGTGTCTTCGGGGATGGTGGTGGTTGTTTTGGACAAGGTGTTTGCAGGAGTGGTTACGTGTGACAGTTGTGGCCCAGGTGTGTGCGGGCGTGATTTTGGCAGTGGGACTGCGTTTGGTTGTGGCCCAGGTGTGTGCGGGCGGGATTTCGGCAGTGGGACTGCGTGTGGTTGTGGCCCATGTGTGTGCGGGCGGGTGTGGCTGTGGGACTGCGGTGAGAATGGCGGGATTGGTCTGATGCGTAGGTTGTCTCAATAACCAGTGGGAAAGTGGTGTGGGGTACCCAAACATTGATGTGCTCTTATCATATATATATTACTTGACTTGCGTTATTTGGGGAGTGTGCCTTGGTGAGGCCTGAGGTGGATAGTTTACCTTGTTATGTGTTTGGTTACTCTTTTTCTCATGGGACTTTAGTACGTTCCCCCACTTGTGCACGACAGTCTTTGGTTTTCCCTACTGAGTGTACTTGTATGCACACCCTACCTATATAAAACTACTTTCAGGTTTCCAGGAGGACTTCGGGGATCACGCAGGACCTTACTAGCTCGGACCCTTGGAGCAGTTGTAGTTGTGGTTTTTCTTTTCCCTTTGGTACTTACCTTGTAGTCACCTTTTTCACTTTGTGGCTTTCCCTTTTGAAACAGGCATGTGGGAATGGTTTACTTTTGGCTTTACTTTTCTTTCTACCTTGGTGTTGTTGGATTTTCTTCTCCTTATCTCTCGATCCTATAAAATAAAATAGGTAATGCCTTCCATTTGTGAGAAATTTCTATACCCATGGTGCTAGTTTCCACTCTGGGACCTATTGAAGGTGGGTTTCGAGGTCATTATCTCTCCTTCAACATAATGAAGGAAGGGCCTGAAATCTGCTGACCCTTCCCTCCTTTTAATGAAGGAGGGTCGTGACAGAATGGTATCAGAGGGGATGATTGAGTGATTGGATGGAGTCTGGAGTTAGGCACAGTGAGGATTGCATGGGATGGTAAGGTAATAGTTTTGGGTGACCTTGGCGCATGAATTAGGCCAGGGAAGACCGGCTAGGACACGGGATTTTTGGGCCCCCCGTGATCTGATGCGAGGACTCTGGACATACCGAACGACCAAGTGAGGCCACACTGATTGCAGGGTAGAGACCCTAGGAAAGGTACATGCATCATAATTACTTGTGTTCTTGTGTTTTTGGGATGTCTTGGGAATTAAGAATAAATAAAATTTTAAGACGTTTTAAGAACGATATTATGCACTACTTGGGATTAGGCATTCCTTGTTTACCTTGCAGCTATGGCACCTGGAAGGGGACCACGTGTGGTACAAGAGATCGAGGCCCCAGAGACTACTTTGGCCAATCGGCAAAAAGCTGATCGAGAGGAAGAGGATGACCAGTGGCAGAAGACCCTTCGAGTCTTCCAGCGAAAGGCCCTCGAGATGTATGAGGGCAGCACCTCCAATATGAAGACGGAAGGCTGGATAGAGGAGCTAGTTATAGCCTTTGGCCTGATTCGGGCCCCGAACGAGTACTGGGTTCCTTTGCCCGTTAGCCAGATGCGGGGAGCGGCATGTCAGTGGTGGATGCTTTACCTGGGGGAGAGGAGAGAGTCTGTGGTGGCTTGGGTGGATTTCAAGAAGGAGTTTCGGGTAGAATTCCTCTCCTCAACAATGAAGGCAGAAAAGAGGCAGGAACTACTCTCCCTCCAGAAGGGGAGTATGTCGGTGATGGAGCTAGGGATCAAGTTCAAGGACCTCCTACGTTGTTCTCCAGACCTCTTTACCAACGAGGAGTCTCGGGAAAGACGTTTAGAGGAGGCACTCCGACCCTCCCTCTAGTATGTTGTTACCCCCTTTACCCTGCCGACGTACTTGGAGGTCCAGAAGAAGGCCGAAGTGGTGGAGCAGATGCATTCTCTAGGGGGAGTGTTGCGAGAGGGGATCCTTCTTGGACAACCAAAGGGGAAGGCCGTCAGCACCAGGCCTCCAGTGTCAGGACCCTCTAGGTTCCGACCCGCAGGGAGAAGACTGCAGTAGTTTCAGTTTTGATCCCCCGACCCTCGCCCTTTTCCAATGGGCCCGGGACCACGGTGCTTCATCTGTGGGATCCCTGGTCATCTCTGGAGTCAGTGCCCAGACCGGGTGCAGTACAGCAGTGGCAGTCAGCCCCAGCACCCGCCCCCGTAGCAGCATCCAGCCAGACCTTTCCAGCAGCAGTAGCAGGGACAGCGAGCTCCCGCTCCCCCGAGGGAAGACGTAGGAGGAGGCCGACCTCAGGGGGCTCCACAGGGACCTCGACCAGGGCGTGGTTGGGGAGGTGGCCGACATCCGAGGGGCAGGGGAGCTGGGTGTGGACAGTTGCACGCTACATAGGCAGCAGTTCCGGCAGGGCTAGAGGTTGTTCGAGGTACGATTAGTCTATTTAGCTCTCTTGCTTTTTCTTTGTTCGATACCGGAGCTTCGCACTCCTTCGTTGCACCCAGTCTAGCCCGTACCTCGGGTCTAGATGCCGAGAGACTTCCAGTGCCCCTGGTGTTGAGCACACCAGTTGGAGGTCAGACCAACTTGTCGTTCATTTTCGGGGATGTAGACAGATGATAGGGCCACATCAGTCGGTTCGTGAACTTCTTCTGCTACAGATTCGGCCATACGATGTCATCCTAGGCATCGACTGGCTATTTTCTATGTGCGGTGTCATTGACTGTTTTTGAAGAATGGTGGTGTTCTCAGACTTGGACAGCCGGCGTGTTACCATCACCGGTGAGCGGAGCAGTCCGAAGGTAAACAGGAGAGAGGAACCTCTCCTCTCCTTGTTGATCGAGCTGACAGTGGAATCAGTAGATGCTAAAATGGTGGAAGTGCCAGATATCGTCCGTGAGTTTATGGATATCATTCCTGAGGAGGTGACGAATTTACCCCCTCGACGTGATATAGAGTTCAGGATAGACCTGCAGCCCGACGCTCGTCCAATCTCGATGGCTCCTTACCGGATTGCACCTTCGGAGCTACGAGAGTTACAGATATAGATTGATGAACTGATGAAGAGGGGTTATGTTCTCCCGAGTGCGTCACTGTGGGGTGCTCCGGTCTTGTTTTCAAAGAAGGAAGATGGTGGTATTAGGTTGTGCATAGACTACAGAAGGTTGAATCAGGCGACGATCAAGAATCGCTACCCTCTCCCAAGGATAGATGATCTTTTTGACCAGCTGAAAGAGGTAGGATGGTTCTCGAAGATCGACCTGCGGTCTGGGTACCACTAGCTGAGGGTGAAAGAGAGCGACATCCCAAAGACAGTGTTCAGGATCAGGTATGGACACTTCGTGTTCGTAGCCATTCCCTTCGGTGTTACGAACGCCACGACAATGTTCATGGGGATTATGAACTACATCATTCGGGAGTACCTGGATTGGTTCGTGGTTGTGTTCATCGACGACATCCTGGTCTACTCTAGATCATAGGAGGATTATTCAGAGCACCTGAGGACAGTTTTGGAGGTCCCCCGATAGCACCAGCTCAATGGGAAGTTGTCGAAATGCAAGTTCTGGACATGAGAAGTGCACTTCCTCGGGCACGTAGTGTCTGAGAAGGGGGTAGCGGTTGACCCATCAAAGGTTGAGGCAGTTGTTTCTTGGGCAGCACCCAAGAATGTGGCAGAAGTCTGAAGTTTCCTCGGGCTGGCGGGTTTCTACCGGAGATTCATACCTAACTTCTCTCGAGTAGCAGTCCCTTTAACGACTCTAACCAAGAAGGACTAGACATTCATATGGAGTGAGCAGTGCTAGTCAGCCTTCAGCTATCTGAAGGAGAAGATGGTCAGTGCCCCAGTGCTGAGATTACCTGAAGAAGGGGTGGCCTATGAAGTATTCTGTGATGCTTCGGGACAGGTCCTGGGATGCATGTTGATGTAGTGACAATGGGTGATCTCTTATGGGTCCAGGCAGCTGCGTTCCCATGAGCGTAATTACGCCACCCACGACCTATAGCTTGCAGCAGTCATTTTTTTCACTAAAGTTATGGCGACACTACCTCATCGGGGAATTCTTTGTGCTCTTCCAAGGTCACAAAAGCTTGAGGTATATCTTATCCTAGCGGGACATAAACTTATGACAGCAGAGATGGGTGGAGTTCCTCTAGGATTACGACTTGGAGATCTCTTATAAAGAGGGAAAGGGAAATGTGGTGGCTGATTCCATGAGCAGGAGGACGTAGAAGGATGCGGTCCGAGAGTCGGCAGACGCCTGGAAGGCAATGGGTGAGTTGGCTACCTTACACCTGGATGCAAAGATGGATAGGGGAAGATACTACCTATATCAGATGACAGTGCAGTCATCCCTTTTTTAGCAGGTGGAGGAGTCTCAGTGGGGAGACTTAGAGTGTGAAGTGGTGTGTGACCAAGTTGACCAGGGTAATGCTCCGGAAGGATGGACCGAGGATGGTCAGAACCAGATGCTTTTCTAGGGGAAGGTTGTTTGTCCTGGAGGCGATGCGAGGCAAGGTTCTCAGTGAGTTCCACAACTCACCCCAGGTGGTACACCCAGGAGTTTCAAAGATGTACCAGGGTTTGAAGAGGTAGTTTTGGTGGCCTGGAGTTAAGCGAGCGGTGGCAGAGTTTCTGGCCAAGTGCCTAGTGTGTCAACATGTGAAGACTGAACACCGAGTTCTAGGTGGCCTACTACAGCCCCTAGATGTCCCTGAGTGGAAGTGGGATAACATCTCAATGTATTTTGTCACGGGACAACCCAATGCCCAAGGAGGTTACGACGCCATCTAGGTGGTAGAGAACAAGTTGACGAAATCCGCTCACTTTCTGGCGATCAGGGAGTCGAGTGCTGTGGATGCTTTGGCACGAATGTACGTGGATGAGGTGGTGAAGTTGCATGGAGTTCCGAGGTCTATAGTCTTGGACAGGGATGCACGGTTTACCTCGTGAGTCTGGAAAGGATTGCAGCATGCGTTTAGCACCCAGTTACGCCTTAGCACTGCTTTCCATCCCCAGACAGATGGAAAAACACATCGCACCATCCAAACCATGGAGGATATGCTGCAAGCATGTGTTCTGGACTCAGGACGAGCATGGGTGCAATACATGCCTCTAGTAGAGTTTTCCTACAATAATAGCTACCAATCTACCATTGGAATGGCCCCGTTTTAAGCTTTGTAAGAGAGGCCATGTCGTTCGCCTATATGTTGGACCAAAGTAGGAGAGGTAGGCATCCTTGGTCCGGAGGTGGTGCAGAACAAGACAAAGAAGGTTCAGCTCATATGGGATAGGATAAAGGCAGCCCAGGACCGACAGAAGTCGTATGATGATAATAGGAGGAGGCCCTTGGAGTTTGAGGTTTGGTACCACGTGTTCTTAATGGTCTCCCCTCGGCGTGGGCAGTGGAGGTTCAGCAAAGGGAGTAAGCTTTCTCCCCGATTCATCAGACCCTTCCAAGTGTTGCGGCGGGTTGGCGAAGTGGCTTACCAGCTAACGTTGCCACCACTGCTACTAAGGATACATGATGTCTTTCATGTGTCCCAGCTCTGTCGGTATCTACACGACGATTCACACGTCCTTGATGGGGTGAGCTGGACATCGGGGACGATGTGACCTTTTTGGAGAGACGAGTGGCGATCGAGGATCACAAGGAAAAGGTGTTTCACGGGCGAACCATTCCCTTGGTTCGCGTGTTGTAGAGACATGGCGGGCATGAGTAGAGTATGTGGGAGAGGGAATCACATATGTGTACACAGTACCCAGAGTTGTTTTATGTTTTGTTCCTTGTTGTACCTGTTGTGATAGAATGTTTTGTCTTTTGGCTATGAAATGTACTGGTTTCCTTCCTCTACTTGTGTGTGAAAATCCCCGGATATGGGGAAAGAGAGAACCCAACCCCTAATCAAGATGCATTAAGGTGGATGCGATTAAACCCATTTGGGTGAGTCAATGCCACCCAAAGCAAAGAATATCTTGACATGGGGGAGGAGACTCCCCAACCCACATGCCCGGGCGGATTGGCATGGTATGTTGCTTGGTTCGTGATAAGAAGGCGTTCTTAGTTAATTATGAGGTTTAATCATGAGAGGTATCTTTTGGGGTGGTTGTTCGGACCCGCCCTTTCCTTCTGGGTTGTTTAAATTCTCGTGGACTAGAATAGTTTGAGAGGTATCTGATGTGATGACCCATACTCTCTTGGTCCTTCCCTTTCCCAAAATCCGGGTTCTAAAGGAGTGGTGTCTCGGTGAGACCGATCGGTAAGACCAATCGGTGAGACAGATCGGCGACACCCGGCATTGTCAAGTTGATTCCAGTAGCACTCCTTTGCGCAAATAGGGTTTTAAACCCTATTCTGACTAATTTAAGTGTGTTTTTAAGACCAGTAATGCGCATAAGAGCATTAATTAAATACTTAATCAATTCATGAGTCGACATAAACCACTCGACCCCTTTTTGTGATGAGTGGAGCCGCGTGGTCAACCCACGACCCCCGCGACTTACACGGTTTCGCGTTTTCACCTCAACCGTCCCCGGCTCTTATAAACTAAGGGTTAGTCGTGGATTCTCTTTTCTCGATCGTGGCTTTTCACAAACAGCTTCTGGTGCATCGGGACGGCCACATCGTTATTGGTAATGTTTCGCGCCCCCACCCTAAACGTCGATCATCTATCAATATGTAGGGATTTTCTACTTCGTCTCTATCTTTTGTGTATCATGCGGGGTGGTCGTGCTTTTTATTTCTGTAGAATTGGGTAAACCAGACCTAATTAAAGATAATGAATGAATTCAATGAAGAAAAAAGAGGGGGGGGCTGTGATCGTTGATGGTGTTTTGTATTTTGATGTTGTTTATTCTATGACCATCTTGTTGAGTTTTGCTGGATTATGACTCCTGAAAATCGAGGCCATTGGTGGTCGTTGTTTGTGCACTAATGAACCCTGCTGATGATTTAAATGGCTTGTTTGTAGTTGTAAACTCCTGGTGTGAAAAGTGAATTGGTTAATCACATATATCTGGCTGAATAAATTGAAAGCACCAGGATCAACCATTCTGTGATAGATCCCAATTAGAACACATGGAAAATTGAATCATGGAGTGTGTAAAGTCGTTTAAATCTGAAAATACCTACAAGGACCTGCTTGTGTTGATTGTGGAAGTTGGTTGTTTTCCTTTCGGGATGATTTCTAGAGATGTGGTCGGGGATGGGATCCCCTATTCTTTTATACACTCGGTGGTTGTGTGAATTTGGGGGATGTGATCTCTTGTTGGTATGGATTCGGCGGTTGTGAGTTTTAAATCTGTGTGGTTACTTGTTTATATCACGAATTTGGGTAGAATCCTCTGTTGTTGAGAACCAAGTGTGGACGTTTTGGTTGTTGTTTGACTGTTTACTTTCCTGGATTTATGCCTATGCCTACTAGTTCCCTAGTAGTGCTTAAACATAAACATTATTACTAAATGTGAAAAAAGAAAGGGGACACATGGGTTGTTAGCATGAGTCATGACTCGGACTTGAGTGTTGTTGTGATCTGTAGGTTGTCTGAAGAAAAACCTAACTTGGGTGAGTGCTTGTTACATATATATATACTTTTATCTTTGTGTTTCTTATTTTCACCCCACCAAAGTTGAGCACAGAGTGTCGAACACCCCCATTTCACAGGGGAGGGTGTTTTTTCCAACACTATTCTTAGTGCCTGGTTATTAGCTCCTTTTCTGCTCCCTTTCCAAGATAGCCCAAGTATCTTCGGGCAGGCTGTGATGGCCTGAAGTCCATTAGTATCCCATGAACCTTCGGGCTGGGTAGTGTGGTGGTTGGCCAGGTGTGTGCGGTAGGTGGTTTCCCAAGTGTCTTCGGGATGAGGCCCAGGTGTCTTCGGGCGTGGTAGTGTATTTTCTAGCCCAGGTGTCTTCGGGCGTGGTGGTGGTTGTTTTGGCCTAGGTGTTTGCAGGCATGGTTACATGTGACAGTTGTGGCCCAGGTGTGTGCGGGAGGGATTTAGGTAGTGGGACTGCGTGTGGCTGTGGCCCAGGTGTGTGCGGGCGGGATTTCGGTAGTGGGACTGCGTGTGGTTCTGGCCTAGGTCTGTACGGGTGGGTGTGGCAGTGGGACTGCGGTGAGAATGGTGGGATTGGTCCGATGCGTAGGATGTCTCAATAACCAGTGGGAAAGTGGGGCAGGGTACCCAAACATCGATGTGATCTTATCATATATATATTACTTGACTTGCATTATTTGGGGAGTGTGCCTTGGTGAGGCCTGTGGTGGACAGTTTACCTTGTTAGGTGTTTGGTTACTATTTTTCTCACAGGACTTTAGTATGTTCCACCACTTGTGCACGAGAGTCTTTGGTTTTCCCTATTGAGTGTACTTGTACGCTCACCCTACGCATATAAAACTGCTTTCAGGTTTCTAGGAGGACTTCGGGGATCACGCAGGACCTTACTAGCTTGGACCTTTGGAGCAATTGCAGTTGTTGTTTTTCTTTTCCCTTTGGTACTTACCTTGTAGTCACCTTTTTCACTTTGTGGGTTTCCCTTTTGAAACATGCATGTGGGAATGGTTTACTTTTGGCTTTACTTTTCTTTCTACCTTGGTGTTGTTGGATTTTCATCTCCTTATCTCTCGATCCTATAAAATAAAAAGGGTAATGCCTTCCATTTGTGAGAAATTTCTATACCCTTGGTGCTAGTCGCCACACAGGGACTTATTGAAGGCGGGTTTCGGGGGTCATTATCTCTCCTTCAACTTAAAGAAGGGAGGGCCTGGCAATCTGGTGACCCTTCCCTCCTTTTGGTGAAGGCGGTTCGTGACAGTAACTCTTCATTCATATGTCCCATGAATGAATAAAATCAAATGAACCTTAAAATTTCATGAAAATAAGGAGATTAATGACGTCAAATTTCAATGTCTAATTACATAAACCATCTATAATTATATTGGTCTATAGAAAAGGTATATAACAATCGAAGAGAATATGATATAAATAACCCTTACAAAGATTATTTCATTGAATTGAGAGTATATCAAAGGATAGACTCTGATTAACAAAAATAAATCCAAAAAAATGATTCAATATATAATAAAATAATTTTTATATCAATTTACACATAATCATCAAATAAATGTTAATTAAGATTAGTTATAACCTAATATATGGAAATCAAGTTTAGAAACACTTTACCACTTATTAAAATTCAAGAAAAATCCCAAGGGTAATATAATTAAAATGAAGACCTAAAATGCTATTAATTTTAAACAATTAATGATTTTTCATATAATATTTTTGGTATATAAATCGTAAAATGTAAATTATGTCCATAATCATAAAATATGCCACCCTAAAAGTAGATTGAGACAAGATCCCTTACCTTGATTTCAAATCAGCACATGTATTTTTTTATTCATGAATAATAAACTTATGTTAATTATTTACATAAATTTTAACCTTTTAAATTTTTTTATTACCTTTATTTCACTTATTACCAGGCAATAAAATTTACATAACCATTTATGTTCATTTCAGATGTTTTGATAATATTCAATTAATAAGATCCTCCTGACATTGATAGGTTTACTATGGTCTAATATTTAAATATTCCAACATCCCCAGAATAATAATCATTAAATAATTATCATTTTTATGAATAATTTAAACTATTAAATTAATACATTAATTTTTTTAAGAATAATTAATTACATTACAATAAGGGAGATGGAAGAACGTATGTACAAAAGTTTATTATATCCATTTTCCAATGATTAGCATTGAAAGAATGTAAGAATTTTATTATTTTTAGTAATTTTAATTATATAATATATATAATATTATTTAATTAATATACCCATATATACAATCCATGTGATTTGGTGATGAAAAATACATCACATTGCTTTATGGAAGTTGTGGTCCACACGTATGAATAATAAACATTACCATTTTTTAGTGGATGATAGGGTGAGAAAATATGAGTTATATTATCTTTCAACATTGATAAATATGTCATGAATATATATATATATTTATAAATATATATCCAATTCATCATTATTATTAGATGTGTGAGGTTTTGGTGAAAAATGAATTACAACGGTCTATGAAGCAATAGTCTTCTATACACATGGATGATGAATTCTTTTTCCATTTGATTGATGGTGGAAATGAATATAGGTTTTCGGATTATGATCATAAAATATCAATATATGTTTTATAGTGATATTATTATATAATTATGCCAGGAGAATATTTTAATTATGTGTAATAAGAAATAAATAAAAATTTCTTGGTGAATAACTATACCACTTCTTTGGTAATCGCTATTTATATTGCACCTTAATCCCTCTAAGGTTTCTATTATTTACAAAATAAGACATAAATAATGTTGGGAGTAATTTTATTAAGGTATTTGGGTAGGTATTAGCTAATCCAACTTCTTATATATATAATACCCTAAGGCATTACAATATTTTAATTTTAGAATTTTTTTTATTTTTTTACTTTATCACTTTATTCAGAATACCATGTTAATCTTGCACTACACACAACATTATGTTTTTTAATGTAACATGTAATACTGAGTTTTAGCACCTTTAAATGTTTTATATATTTTAAAACTATATTTGAAAAATTTGAAAAATTTATTTTTTAAAATAAACAAAAATTTTGAATTATAAATTTCAAAATTAGTTTACGATGAAGTGTTATATTTTTATGAGAATTTTTTTATGAATATTGAAAATAGTACATTTTATTTAAAACATCATTTTTGGTAAATAATTATTATTGTTAAATTATATTTTAAATTTGTTTTATATCCACAGTTGATCAAGTATTTATATATTTATTCCACCTTTTATCCTGGAATTATTTTTATATTTGATTTAGATAGAAATCCTTAATTAACTCTTGAACATTTTTACATTAAAAACTCTCTTTCTTGCCACGTTTTTTCTCACTATCATTAAATATATTTCCCAGTTTTGATAATTGAATTTTGAAAAACCTACATAAAAGATTGAATTAGAATAATATTTTTGTTAAATAACATCAACTTATTTTTTAACCAGAAATATAAGTAAAATTATTGAAAATTAATATTAGTGATTAAGGTAAAATTATTCTTATCAAGGGACTAATCCTTTAACTTAAGGGACAAAATGAACTATAGACTTGTCTAAAATCCACTCGATGACAATTATTTTACCATATCCCCTCTTAATTATATTTTTATGAGTTATTGGGATACTTTTTCATGAAAATGACCAATATAATATGTTGACTAAGGAAAAGTAATAAATGAATCTTCCATATCATTAACATTTTCAAAAGATTTAGAATATTTATGATGCAATATAATTTCATAAATAAATAGTATTTTTAATGTTGTATTAGTTTTTTATCAGGAAAATTTAAATATTATTTTTTTAGATAATATAATTACATTAAATTCTTAAAAATCTCTATCTTATGTATTTTTTAGTTAAATAATAAATAAGATAAGTGATTATAAAAACATTAAAAGTAAATTAAATTTAATTAATTAATAGGTAAAATTATTTTTGTAGATAAATATATCATTTTCACAAATTCTTAGTTAATATATCTGATTTAAAATAATTTTTTTATATATTTATATAAAAATGAAATAAATAGTGTTAAAATTGATATTATTGTTATATTACAATAAATCATATTTTATTAAATGATTTGAAAAAGATGAAAATTGTATCTTATTTAAAGTTAATTAGATGTGTTAATAAATATAAATTATGGTCCATTTATTGAACAATTTGTCTTTTATAATTAATTAATTGACATATAAATAGTAGAAGTATTATTAGAATGATCCGGGTTAAATATTGTATTTGTGGATTACATGTACTTGTTTTTAAAATAATTTAGAAGAAACGTTGGATTTATATTTGTAACTCATATATTATATTTATAATTATTGTTTTCAATATTTAAAAATAAAAAATAACCTTATATTAGTCTTTATGGTAAAATTAAATATGTTATAAAACAAATTACTTTTTAAAAAAAATCAAAATGATAAAATTGGGGAAACTAAATCCTTAAGAAAAAATTATATAAATATCCTTATTTTGGTGAGTTTAAGGTTTTTATAAACCATAATTTTCCTTTAAACCCTTATTTTTTAATTTTTTAGGCTCTATAGGTTAGGGATACCTCCCAATAAAGTATACCCTTCAGTATTTTCAATAATACCACTCCACCTCAATTATAAAAAGGCATCCACTCTTCCCCTTCCTCACATATCTCAAGAAACTTTGGATCATCAAAATTATACACAAGTTTTGTCCAATATTCATCTCATAAACAGAAAATCCTCACCTTGGGAGAAAAGAAAACCCAATAATTACATAGGCACTAACCAAACCGAGTTACCCGAAAAGATGAAAAATCTTTCAATGATTACTTCAATGTTATTTCATTGTAAAAAATTAAATTATTCTAATTACATGCTTTTATAATAAAATAATTATCCAAAATATACTAAAATTTAATTAAGAAATGTTTCTTCTCTCAACATACACACACATTCAATCAAATGGATAACGAACTTACCATTCGTGTACGGTGAACTACCATCTCTTGAAATGATGTCATATGTTTTTATTTAACCACATCTCATGGTTGTGTATTATGATGGAAAAATTACTTATATATTATATATAATATATTTATTATGTATTTAAACTAATTGAATTTTTATATGACATATAATTAAATGCTTTCCATTTTGTGTAAATATGAAAACTTCATTTATGGATGTGTGGACTACTACCTTCTCAATTTGATGTGATACGTTCACACGTCAAATGGAATGCATTAAGAATGAGTTTAATTAGAAATATGTTAAATAAATTATACATATATGAAATTAATGATAGAATTAAATTTCTTGAAATATAATTTATTATATTCTTTATTACCGTTTGGACACTCTAAATGTTATAGCAATGTTCTTGGAAGTGTGGGAGACCACGTCTTCGACACGATGTGATTCCATTTACATCACAATATTTGTATATATAAGTATATATTATTAAACAATAAGGTATTCTTGATATAATTATCATTATTTAAATATATAATGTTACTTTACAAATTTCCATAATGATAATTGATAAATTGGAATGCTACTCATGCATATGTAGGGCCTACCGTCTCCATGATTGTAACGTTGGTTTGTTTTTCATAACCATAATTAATGATTATTTTTAAAAGTACAATTTATTTATAAATATTAAAATTATTTTATTATTATTATCTATAAATTCTTACATAATGTACCCTTTGACAATAGTCGAACTACCAATTTCAATTTTAACATATGAATCGAAATTGGTCAAAAAATCAATGTAAACATAATTTATTATGTAGTTGAATAGAAAAATATAATATGTTATTTAAAATTAATAAAAATCACGAAAAGGATTCTGAATAATGTAAATTTTAAAAAAAAAATTATTAGAAGATAAATACACACATGTTTGTAATGAATTGTGCCTCTCTGGTCCATTAGTTTGTAAAAATCTAGTAGTTGAATTGTTCTAGGAGATCATAGTGAAATATTTAAAAAATAAGACTAATTTATTGTTTTTTAGGTTCCCCAATAGTATTTTGATGAAAATAGGTCGCCGAAGATGATTTTCCATGGTGATTCATGACGGGGATTTGCAAAAGTGATCCATGCTTCTGACTCGTGATAGTGAGTCACCACGATGACTTGTGATGGTGAGTCATGATGATGAGTCATGATGGTGAGTCCAAATGGTTACTCAATACAATGACTAATTATGGGAGCCCACTGAATGGTATATTGTCCAATGATGACTTATCTAATGGTAGGTCATTCCAATGGCGTGTCATGAACAATGTTTCCAACTTCCTACAGTGTCTCCCCTTTAACATTTTATTTGAAATAAAATGTGTTGAATACCATATTTAATGTTCATAGAGCCATTTAAAAACATATCTATGTTATGAAAACCTGAATCCTCCTTTGACATTAAAATAACGTGGTCTTGGTCAACATATTCCTTTAATGTTTTTTAAAAATCATATCTCCCATTGATTTAGGGTATAGCCTTTATAAGACTGATATTTTAACATCCTAGTGTGCTTCCCATTCTAATTGTGTGAGACTCCCATGAACTTTCTCCACCCAAATGGACTCATATAATTTTGTTGTATCTTTTAGTCTATGTTTTCCCTTGATACTCTCCTATTACTTGTGCACCCCATATTTGGTGCCACTAGGAATTTATGATCGTCTCTTATTTAAATTTTGTTTTCATTCTCTCTCTCATTATTTTATCATGAAGGGTGGGTGTAAAAATGTTTCCCAAGTGAATATAGTTGGATCCAAATTAAATAAATATAATTGAATTAGATTTAGATCAATATGTAATAGTGAAAGAGATATTATGTATGTTCTACTTCTAATTTGTTTTTAGTTTTAATTTGATAATTTTAAGGTATAAACTCTCCACTAAACGTCATTTCAATTGGGGGTCTTTGACTGTTCATATGATGGTCAGTGGAATTTTTTTTCATTTAAAATTTATTTATGAAATTTTCTAACCACATATACAAGACTAATACATATATTCACATGGATCATACCTTCTATGATAACCCTAAATGTTAACACGTGGAATTGAAGAATGGATGACTTGTTAAATTTGAATATGTTTTTTTGGTTCGAGTGGTGGTATAACTTTTAATATTGTTACGTGTTTGGGTGTGCTTCAAAAAAAGGTAATGCAATATCAGGATGAGAGATTGATTAGTCATGGAATGGATTGTTAGTGTTTTCCAATGGGGCAATGATCAGGGTGTTCTATGTTTGTGTTGCTGGATGTGATGGGTGTGGTGTGGTCATGATGTAAGGCTGTTGAGATTGGTTTCCATGAGTTCTAATGCTAGGTGTGGCCATGAATTGGGGTTTTTATTTGGTAATATGATGGATTGGGTGAAATGATATTGAAGAATGATGATTGTCGTGGTTGGCATAGGTGATTCCCCAAATAAATAACCAAAACAAATATTTCTCATATCTAGGGGTTTGTATTTTATGCTATGAATGAGTGTTTAATGGAGTGGAATGTGAAGTGGGATAATTTTATATGGTTATACATTCTTTATGTCACTTTGGTGCGTGGATTTTTGTGTTTTGTTCTTAGAAGTTTCTCGAGTAGATATGGAATGAATAAATGAATAATTTAATAATGAATAAGAGTTGGTTAATTAAATTGGTTGGGGGTATGAATTGATTTCAGGTCTTGTCGTGTGGCTGGGAATTTTGAGGTAGTAGCAAAGGAAGTATTGTGATTTGGTTGTTGGTTAAAAATACAAAGGTTAATATTGAGTGTTTGATGTAACATATGTATTTCATATATTTTCCTTGTGATTTCTATATTCATCCCACCTTAATTTAGCGCTATGTGTAAAACACCCCCATTGTCATAGGGGAGGGTTAATTTCACATGAATCTTAGTGGGAGGATGGATTGATGACCACCCGCTCTTCCTTGATCCTTCTTTCCGGTGGTTATAGCATAATATTCTTCACGTAGGTTTTGGATTTTGGGTTCTATGTGTCTGTGGGGGAGTTTTTTTTCCAAGGTGTCTTTTGTATGAGATATATTTTTCCTTTCCTAGGTGACTTAGGGATGATATGTGTTGTTCATTCCCATGTATTTTTCGGATGTGATGTGGTTTGTGGACTAAGTGTTTGTGGGTGTGATGTGATGTGGTATGTGGCTCAGTTGTATATGGGTAGGACCAAATGTGGTATTTGTCCTAGGTGTTTTTGGCTAGCTTGTGATATGTCTTATGGCCCAAGTGATTGTACGAGATGTGTTTTGTTGCGAAGAGGCATGTGAGGACGTTTTGCGATGTGGTTTTTTCAAAAGATGTGGGAGCATGAGGACATTTACCATTTGAAACGAGCAACTAAACCAATGGGAATGTGTTGTTCTATACCATGTTATCGATGTGCTTACAATATTACTTCTCTAGACATCAATTATTTAGTTAGTGTTCCTTTGTGAGGTTAGGTTTGTTAATATACCTTCCTAGGCATTGCAGGTTACATTGTTTTCTCGTGGGAGAATTAGTATTCTTCTCTCACTTGTGCATGATACAATTTAATTTTCCTACAGAGTAAACATGTATGATCACTCTACATATATAAACATCATTTAGGTTTATAGGATAATTATGTATACCATGTTGGAAATCACGCTCTCAGATTATTGGACAATTTTTGTTTCATTGTTTAGTTTTACTTTTGGTAAATACTTTGGAGTTTTATTATATTTGTAATGTTTTATTTTAATCATTCATGTGGGATGGATTTTGGATTTCGTAAGTATATATATGTGTGTGTGTGTTTGTGTGTATATCTTGGTGTTGTTTAGGGATGGGCCATCTTATCCCGAAGTCATATTTTCTTCAAAAAGAGAAATTCCTCCTAATTTTTGAGGTTATATACCCTTGCTGCTGGTCCAAACCCCATGGGCTAATTGAGGTATGACTTGTTGGTCATTTTCTCCATTTTCTCCATTTCCATCCCAAGAGGGGCGTCTTTGAAGGGAGGGGTCATGACAGAGTGGTATTAGTGGTTATGGTTGAGAGATAGGATAGAGCTTGGAGTTAGGAGCAGTGAGGATTGTATCAGTTGGTAGTTTAATGGTGTTTGATGACCTTAGTACAATACATAGGCCTAAGAAGACTGACTAAGAAATGATATTTTAGCACCCCCCCCCCATTATTCGATGCAAGGACTCTAAGTCAACTTAATGACCAAGGGAGGATACACCTTTTGCAGGGTAGAGACCTATGAAAGTTACATGCATCATAATGACTTATGATATTATTTGAATTTATTTGTTTTGTGAAGGTTTAAATTAATATGATGAAAATAATGAGATAAAACAATCCTTAAATAAAATTCCTTACCACTTGGGCATATGAATTCATTATTAACATTTTCTTAGACATGGAACCTGGTTGTCATTAGTATGTGGCTCAGGTAGTTGAGGCTCAGCAGTCCAATATGGTTGATCAGTGGAGGGTTTACCCAATAGAGGTGGATTACCATAGGTGGAGATAATTACATACTTTTCAGCAAAAGGCATTGGGAAAGTATGAGGGTAGTGTTTCAGACCTGGGGACGGTGAGCTGGCTCTAAGAGATTGAGATCACCTTCATTGTGATTCAGGGTCCAATGGAGTATTGGTTTTCTTGGGTAGTGAGCTGGATGTGGGGAGTTTTGTGATAGTGGTGGATGATTTGACTGGGGGAGAGGAAGGACAGTGATGTTCTATGGGTTGATTTTGAGAAGGTGCTCTAAGAAGAATTCCTATCATCGAACATGAAAGCCGAGAAGAGGTAGGAATTACTCTCCCTCCTGTAGGTAAGTAAATTGGTATAGTTTTGGGGGATTAATTTAAGGATCTCCTACATTTCTTCTTGGATCTATTTATATATGAGTATTCTAATTAGATATTCCTAGAGGAGGAACTTCTTCCTTTTATCCAGTACGTAGTTACTACCTTTATGTTGTCGATGTACCAAGAGGTTCAAAAGAAGGTATAAGTGATTGACTGGATAAACTCACAAGGAGGTATACCATGAGATGGGATCCAGAAGGGTTCTTCAAGGGGTTGGGTTACCAACAATAGGCCTCAGGTTATAGGGATATCGAGGTTTTGAATTGAATGGACTCAACCTCATCATTTTCTATTTTGACCTTATAGTCCACGTTCCATTCATGTGAACTTGGGACTGAGGACCTTCGTATGTGGATTATGTGGGCATCGTCAAAACTAGTTCCTAGTGGATATTTCATCTCAGTATGGTGTAGTTGGTATGGTTCAATTCAATATTCGGTAATAGTTTCCATCTAGGCCATTTCATCAACTGGGAAAGCAGGCTCATGATCGACTTAGGGGATATAAAGTAATTAGATTTTGACCATAGAGTGTTCCTTTGGGACCTTGAATTGGTCTTGGTCGTTGAGATGATCATCAATAGAGAGGAATATAAGTTGTGCATGGCTAGTTGCTCACTATAGAATAAGTAGTTCCAGTAGAGCTAGAGGTTGTCATAGGTATGATTGATTTATTTAGTACCATTTCATGCACATTGTTTGACTCTGGTGATTCAAACTCCATTTCTTCACAATTTTAATCCCATGATCTAGGACTATAAATATAGAGTATTCTCATTCCCCTACTGTTGATTACACTACTCATAATCCAAACTAGATTTTTTGATGTGTTCCAGGGATATAGACTTCTGATTAGCCACTTAAATCCCATGTGGATCTCTCATTGCAATAGAGGCAACCATACGATGTCATTCCCAGCATCAACTAGCTGTATTCTACGCATGTTCATATCAACCGATTCCAGATAACAGTCGTTTTTTCATACATGAATGGAGGACATGTGGGATTCATTGGTTAGAGGAGTTTTTAGGTGGGCGGTCGGTGAGTGTATCCCCTTCTCTCTTTGTTGGATGAGATATTAGTGGATTCAATGGACACATAAATAGTGGTGGATCCGATCATTTTTTATGACTTCATGGATGCTTTTTCGGGGAAGGATTTGACTCTATTCCCTCGATGTGATGTGGAAATTGGGATATACATCTAGTTATCGTCTCATTTTGATGGACCCTATATCCGATTGAACCTTCTGTGTTATGGGATTTGAGGATTCAGATTGATGACCAGATGAAGAAGGTCATTATCTAGCCCAGTGTGTCATTGTGGGGAGCTTTGTTGTTGTTCAGAAAGAATTAATATGGTTTTCTAAGGTTATGCATATACTACAGGAGGCTGAATCAAGTGAAGATAAGGAACCATACCTACTTCAATGGATAGATGATATTTTAGACTAGATCAGAGGGGAAGTTGGTTTTCTACTGTTTTTCTATGGTCTCGATGTCCCTGGTTGAGGGTAAATGAGAGATATATCCTAAAGACTACATTAAAATGCAGGTATGGGCACTTTGATTTCTTATGCGTTTTAGTGTTAGGAACACACCAGTCGTATACAAGTGACTCATGAACTCCTGTTTTAGTGACTTACTAGACTAGTTCATAATCGTATTCATCGAGGATATCATGATCTAATTGATTTCAAAGGTGGAGTATTTCTATCATCTCAGAACTTTATTGTATGATCTTCATCCCCACCAACTCTACAAAAAGTTATCCATGTGTAGGTTATGAACATGATAGGTGTGTTTCCATGGGCATGTGGTGTCCCAGCTAGTTATTGAGGAGGACTCATCAATGGATGAACCATATGATTCTTGGGCCACACCCATGAATGTGGTGAATGTCCACAATTTTCTCATTCTCTTGAGATATTATCAGAGTTTTATATGCAATTTCTCTTGATTTGTGGTTTCATCGAATGATCTGACTAGTTAGGACTGATATTTTTCGTTGACAGGGTAGTGTGAAAAAAATTGGTTATCTAAGGGGGAAGTTGGTTAGTGATCCAATGAACTATTTTCCAGAGGAAGTGGTGATGTTTTAGGTGTATTAAGATACTTCCCATTGAGGATGGTAAGTGTGTTAATGCAGCAACGAGGTGTGATCTCTTATGGTTCTGGGTAGTTATGTACCCAGTAAAATAACTATTCCACCAATGATGTATAGTTAACAATGGTCATCATTGTGATAAATTTCTAGGGCATTGTCTTATTAGTGAGAGTTTTGTGGTCTTCACAAATCACAGTATTTGTAGTTATATCATTTCCCAACATGATCTGAATATGTTGCGGTGGATGTGGATGGAGTTTCTTCATTACTACGGTTTTTTTATCACCTACACCTCCTGATATGGGAATTTTGTGGCCGATTTTTGGATCTAGAAATCATAGAATGAGGTTTTTTAGGAATCTACAGATGCTTGGGGTGTACTGTAAGATTTTGGAGCCTTGAACTTTGACCTAAGGGTGGATATCGATAGAGGTTGTTTTCATTAGATTATGATATAGTATTTTATGATTTAGTAGGTGGAGGAGTCTCAGTGGTGAGACTCATAGGTAGAGCTGATCCACGATCGTTTTTGCTATAGTGATGCTTTAGAGAGATTGTCAGAGGATTTTTAGTAACATATGTTCTTCCATGGGAAGTTGATTGTTTTTGTGGTAATGTCCAAGGGATCCCTTGATGAGTTTCATAGATCCCCTTTAGAGGTACACCCTAGAATATTATAGTTTTATCAAGTGTTAATGATATACTTTTGGTGGTCCAGGATAAAACAGGTTGTGGGGGAGTTTGTGGAAAAATTATTAGTGTGCAAGTAGGAGAAGGATGAGCACAATGTTCCTAGTGGGTTTGAAGCCCTTGGATTTCCCCGAGTGGACGTGGGATATAATATGAATGGATTCATTATAGTTTTACCTTGAGTGTATGGTGGGTATGATATTACCTAAGTAATAGTGGATCAGTTGGCCAAATCAGCTCCCATCTCATTGATTAAGGATTTGGTTGTAGTGGATTCTTTGTAAATGAGGTATGTGGATGCGGTGGTACAATTTTATAGAGTTACAACAACCATTGTCTCATATCGAGATACATGTTTTAACTCATGTGTCTAGAGGATTTTGTTACATGAATTTGGAACTCAGTTAAACCTCAGCACTACATTCCAGACTCAGACTGATGGGCAGACACAATAGATAATCTAGACATTGGAGGACATGTTTCGAGAAATCATCTTTGTATTTTTATGGATCATGGGTGATACCCCTACCCTTTCTATAGTTTTATTATAATAATAGCTACCATTATTCCATTATAATGACTCTATTTGAAGATTTGTATCGAAGCCTATGTTGTTTACCTTTGTGCTAGGAAGAGGTTAGAGAGAAGGATATTCTTGTTCCTAAGGTAGTTCATAACACGACAATGAAGATTCATCTTGTTCATGAGAGGATGAAAGCAGCACATGTTGGAAATAATTCATATGATTATTATAGGAGGATACCCATGGTGTTTTAGGTTATAGACCATGTGTTCTTGATTTTTTCTCTTCATTGTGGGTAGAAGACTTTTGGCATAGGGAGAAAGCTTTCTCCCATGTTTATTGGACCCTTAGAGGTTTTGGGATGAGTTGTTGAAGTGTATACCAGATGGTATTCCCATCATAGTTTGATATTTTCCATGGTCTCTTTTACATATCTCAACACATTCTGTATCTTTACAATGAAACCCATGTTATTGACTGGGGGGAGTTGGATATGGACGACGATGTGACATACACGGAGCATCCCATAGAGATATGGGATCATCAGGAGAAGGTGATGTGTGGTTAGGCCATTCCATTGGTTCACATATTGTGGAGGCATGATTTCATAGAGGATAGTACTTGGATTTTAGAAACTGAAATGAATTCCTAGTACCCTATTTTTTTAGTTTTACCTTTTCTTCATTCCTTGTGATGTAATATTTGAACTTTGTTTTATGTAATAAGATGTTTTCAAGTGGGTAGGCATGTGTGTGGTGCAATGTGTGACTATGTCCTGATATTTGATAAGGGGAGGACTAGATTCATAATCGATAGGTATTCATTGTGATGCTATTAAACCAATGAGGGTGAGTTAATGCCACCCAAAATAGATAGTATCTTGACATGGAAAAAAATTCCCCAATTCATGTTGTTGTGATGGAATGTTTGTTGGGAATGTGTTTTGTATCTTTTTGTTGGTTGGGTTTAAAAATTTTCGAGGGGGGTTGTACTTGAATTCTGAGGTTTCAGTCAATATTTCAAAAAAAATGGGGTGGTTTATCATAGAACATTGATGTTTGTTGTAGTGTTTCAAGAATTGTGAGATACATTCGAGATATATCATGAGGTGGTGGATTCGACCCCTATTTTCATTCTGTATTGGGTTTTGAATTCAAGTGTAGATGATAGTTTTATTTTAATCTATTGTAATTTTCTAGACCTATATGGTCTATTAAATTGTGAAAGTTCAATGGTTGAAGTGTTCTAGGAGTTTATAAGGGCTTATTTATACTATTTGAAATTTTTTACCTTTTCATGTTCTCCATATTAGGTCAATAATGGTAGGAAAATAGTGTTGAGTCACGATGGTGAGTAATAATAGTGAGTCATCATGTTGTCTCATGAATGTGACTTATGATGGTGAGTCAATATTGTGGTTTGCAATAGTGAATTCAGTTGGTGAGTTGTGCTGGTGAGTCTTGATGGTGAGTCACAATGGTGATTTGAAATGGTGAATCATGATAGTAACTCACTTAATTGTTTCACATCTAATGGTTATTCCTGAACTGTGATTCCAGCTTCCTGCATTTTAACCCTTCTATCATTTTTATTGACGTAAATTGGGTTTAATACCATATTTAATCTTTTTATAGAAGTTTAGAATCATATATATCATTTAAAAACTTGAAGATTCCATTGACTTATAAAGAGAATATAATTTCTCAATATCTTCTTTTAATGAGTTTTAAAAAAACTTTTACTCTCATTGATTTTGGATAAGGCCTTTCTAATGCTGGGATCTTCTCTTCCTTGTGTGCTTCCCTTTCTCTTCATCCAAGACACTCCTAATATTTCATCCCCCCAAGTTGTCCCAAATTTTTTTGTAGCCTTGGCATTATGTTTTCCTTGTATTCTATTCCTACTAAATTCACTCCAATTTCATTGGTGCAATGAAGATGTGTCGACCATCTCTTCTTCTAAGTAGGTTTTCTGTCATCGCTTTGATTTCGGAATCATGTGGGGTTGGTGTACGAATATTTATTATATGAGGATATTTGGATCCCAATTAAATAAATATAAATTAATCAGTTTAAGATTAATATATAGGTGAATTTGAAAGGTGATTTATGATCTAATTATAATTTTTTCTGGATTTTTTTGTGAATTGTATGTGCTAAATCCCCTACTAAAAATTATGGTTGTTGGGTTCCTTGGCCCGTGCATAGGATGGACTATGGAATGACTATTGTATGTTTTCTTCATTTAATAATTATATATGAAATTTTATAGCCACATATACATGTATAATAAATATATTACCCAAGATCATACCTTTTAGGATAACCCTAGATTTAAATAATTTCAATTAATAAACATATAACATGGTAAATTTGAATATATTTTTTATGGTTTGTGTGGTTTTATGGTTGTGATAAATATTATTCATTTTGGGTTCATTAAAAATTTGTAATTAAATATTAGGATAATAGATTTATTGATCGTTGAATGGATGGTAAGTATTAGGTATCGGGGCTTCAATCAGGTTGTACCGTGTTTATGTTTGTAGATGCGGTGGGTGTAGTGTGGTTATTCAGTAGGGATGTCAAGAATGGTTGTGATGAGATATGATGTTGGGTGCAACTGTGAGTTAGGGGGTTTTCATTATTGAGAGGATAGATTTAGAGAAATAAACATGAATAATAATGATGGCAGTGGTTTGCATGTGTGATTCACCAAATTAATATCTTATAAAAAGCATTCATGTATCTCAGGATCAGTATTTTATTCCATGAATGGTTGTTAAATATCCATGCATGTGAAGTGGGATAATTTACTATAGTTCTTCTTCTGTGGTATTTTTCTATGTGACCTGTTGTGTTTGGGGCTAGTAGTTTCTAGAGTATAGATAGAATAAATAAATGAATATTTTAATAAAGAATGGGAACTGGCTAATTGAATTGGATGGGGATATGAATTGAGTTCGTGGATGGTCGTTCAGTTGTATATTTATAGATTGTTGCAAAGATGATATTATAATTTTTTTAGCTGAATCCACTTAGGTTGGACATGATCATTTGGTATCATATATGTATTACGTTTATTTTCCTTGTGATTTTTATACATAACCATCCTTATTTGAGCACTAGGTTCTAAACAACCCCATCGTTTTGAGGGATGGTGTCTTTCCAAAGAATCCTGGTGGGAGGATAGATTTTTATCCACTCGCACTTGTCTAGTCCTTCATCCATGAAAAGATAGGTCAATATTCCTTGGGTGGGTTTTGGTTTGTGGGGTCCATGTGTGTGCGATTGAGGTGTGTTTTCCAAGGTGTATTTTGTATGAGGTGTGTTTTATTTTCCTAGGTTTCTTTGGATGTGAGGTGTTATTCTTTCCCATGTGTTTTTGTGATTTGATGTGGTATATGGCCCATGTCTTTTCCAGAGGGATGTGACATGGTATGTGGCATATGTGTCTGATGGAAGAATGTGATGTGGTATTTTTACCATGTGTTTTCAGGTGGTATCTGATGTGGCTCGTGGCCTAGGTGAGGGGATGAGATGTTAGTGGCTCGGGGCCGAGGTGATGGGATGAGATGTGGTTTGTGGGGCCTATGTGTGTTCTAGGGAGTTTTGAAATTGTTCTTTCAGAAGATGTGGGAGTGCGATGATATTTTCTATTAGGTATGTTTGGATTAACTAGTGTAAAAATAGTGTGATGCACCCTTTTATCATTCTTATTACTATATTAATTTATATCACATGCATTATTTCGTTAGAATACCTTGGTGAGGTTGCCTTGGTTAGTATACAATTTTAAATGTTTTTGGTTCTCCTATTTTTCTAACAGTAGCATTAGAATTCTTCTATCACTTGTGAACGATAGACTTTGGATTTCCTAATAAGTATACTTGTACACTCATACGATTTATAAAATATTCTTGTAGGTTTCCAAGAGGATTAAGTGGACTATGTTGGACCTTAATAGCTTGGACTTTTGGACAGTTTCTATGTCACTGCTTATTTTTAATTTGAGAGCATACATTGGAGATTTATTTTATTTGTAATATCTGTATTTTAAACATTCATGTAAATGCCACAAATTTAGTGATATTGTATACCCATGGTGTTGGTCACAACCTCGGAACCTATTCGAGGAGGGACATGGGGTGCTAATTATCTCTCTGTCCCCATTTCCAACCTGGGAGGGGAGTCTTTGGAGGGATGTGGTCATGACACAAGACAAGGCTGACCTAAGTTAATGGATTTAGTGTCAAAATAATTTCATGATGCATAGTTTAATGTAATACAACATGATTCATTAATATGGTGTATATACCTACCATTGACATGATATATCATTAATATTATTATTCAGAGGATATTCTCTCATTTATTTACTATTATTCCATCATGATAATTATTATTAAAATGTTTCAATGTATTATGAGATACTTTGTAATGTTTTTAATTATTTCTCTCCAGGGTGTTTTCAGTGATCATTCAATGGAATTTCCATTCATCAACATCTACTAACCTGGTTGTTACATATCACATGATGGGGAAAATGATAAATTTTTATTATTTATTCAATAAAAATATCTTTTTTACAAAAAAATTTTCATTAATTAATTTGATTATTTGATAAATGTGGAATGCTTTAGATAGGTACGACATCAATGGGTCCTAGTTATAGATAGACTGTCTATGCATCAAAAGTTTCATGCGATGAGATATATTGGTATAAAACCCTCTATGTGTGTTTACAATCAGAATACAATGGTATGATACGGTTATGGATTAGTTAATATAATCCACTAGATGCATCAATAGTATTATAAGATGAATAATTTGGCGAAATTAGTTGGGTTTCTAACAAATTTGGTAGACCATCTTGTGAATGGTCTTTACTGTGAAGGTTCCATTTACTAGGGAAACATGGCATTCGATAATTAAAAATTTCCTATATTAATAATTATTTATTTTTATTACTATCTATGAGAAATTATCATTTACATTGTGTATGGATGTATTTACTTCTCAGTTATTTTATTAAATGAAATATGCAATATTTGATTTACCATGCCATATTTGTTATTCCTTATCTAGTTTGTTTAAATGGAATGTTTTTTAGTTATTTAATTTCTATATTGTTTATTTCTATAAATTCATTATTTATTCCATTATACCCACCCATGTTGATCATTTAAGATCACCCTTATTTTTATTTCCCTTGACCATGTTATAAAAAATAAGTCATTGAAAAATATTGCAAGGATTCAACTCATTTTATTTAATTTTGTTTCATGTTTTATTTTTTATTTCCCAATACTATATGGGTGTTATGTTTGAAATCTGGTTTTCCGAAAATGGTAAACAAATATGACCTTATGTATTTGATTCAATATAATCACGCTAATATAATAATTTATTACACCATATCTAGGCATCAATGGTCAGGGAATTACAATAGTGGTGTGATAGAATAAAGAGGAATAGGTTCCCTTATATAAGAGAGAGGAGTGTCATTTTTTTAACTAATTAAAATATTAATTACACTATTATGTATAAAATTTATCAAATTTTAAAATATTTCAATTAAAGTTGTGTATGGGCTAAAATTATTTCATCATATATGATTTGAAGAAATTGGGATAATATTTTTACACTTATATTTGGGCTTTATCCCTATTTTACAATTATTATAACAATAAGGTTTTTACTCAATGAGGGTCATGATATTTACAATAAATGGAAAATAGTCACATAAATTGATTGTGGTGTCTATTTTTTACTATACACTATTCAATTAACATATGATATTTTTTTAGGAATTTTATATTTTTAATAAATTATTATTTTCATAATATACCAATAATGTCAATTTTAGAAGTATTAAATTTTATTGACTTTTATTACATCAAGAAAGAAAAATAAATTAGAATAAAATAGTTTAATGCATCCATAAAATGTTTTTTGATGTTAGATATTATTAGGATACAATATTTATTTTAAATTGTAGTACAATTAATATTTTTAAATACATTCATTTTGATTTCCTTTTAATTGAATAATTATTACGCTCACACTGTGAAATCATTTTATGAAATTATTTATTCTAAAAATAATAAAAATAAATTTCTTTTTAGAATCTAAATTTTTAACATATCAAAATAATTTTTATAATCAAACACATACTGTTATTATCCCCATGCCTATATTATTACTGTTATTGAAAAGAAGAGTGTAACATTTTTGTTTTCATTACATAAGATATTATATAGGTTATTATCATATCCAAAATAAAAAACTAGTCATATAACAAAATCGCGGATGTAACTACATGAAAAGGAATCAACCAATATAATTAATTCATGTTTTGGTTCATTTTTATGTACATAGAATATCATTTTCATTTATAATTGTTCAATTTAGGCTTTACAATTGTAAAAATTTAAAAAGGTTACTGTTTGTAATTCCCAAAAAATATAGGGGAACTAATTAAAAAACTCGGACCCCCTACTTTAGAATAAAAAATACATTTTTTAAAATTGAAAACAGTAATGTGGCATAAATTTATTTAAAATAAAACCATAATAATGAGATGAAAAACCGTTGTTCTGGAACAATTCCCATATAAATATAATTTTTTTATTAAATACATGTATAAATTTCATTCAAAAAACCATAATTTTCATCTTTTAAATAAATATTAATTATTTCTTTTTGAAATATTATACAAAATATATATTAAATTTTTGAATACATTAAATGAAAATAAAATTTTAATAGAAATTTTTTATTTTTTAAAATTTATTTAAAAATCAACTTTTATAAAATTATCAAATATTCAACCTAAGAAAATATTGAAATTATGATTTAAATTTTTTTTAGTTATATAACTTATATATTCTAAAATTTTCATTATTTTTATAATATTTTCTCATGAAAATTCAGTTAAAATAATTTATGTAGAAAATATATTTTTGTTGAGTAAAATGACAATAGTAAGAATTGAGATTTTATTTCATAATCACTAATGAATAAATATATATTTATTAGAACCGATAAATTAATTTCATAATTTGTTTTTACTTTTTTATACAACCCAATTCAAGCTTTGGATAGTAATAGTCTTATCAAAATAATAATATTTTTGAGTTTATTTTAGTTTAATGATGTGTATCTTTTAATCAATAAAATATAATATTTATTTTATAATATCCAAATATTACATTAATCCCTAATTAAAAAAATATTCCTTTAAATTTAAACTCATAATACATAATAAATATTTTATCATTTGTAAATACATTTATTGAAATCTTACATCGTGAAAAAGGTTAATAAAACATCCTATTATAATATGGAAGTTTATGTATGAAAGTCATCTCGAAAAACCAAAAACATGGTTTTAATATATGAGAACATTAATGGGAAGTTAAATCATGAAAATAAAAGAGAAAAATTATGCACAAGTATTAATAGATTGTGATAGAGAACATAGTCATGAAAACATTAACCATCAAAAACTATAAATACATGTTGGTTAAAGGATCATTAAATTATTGGGAAGAAATATAAATGGTTAACATTTTTGTATCATGATACTTTTATAGAGTTAAGGAATTAAATTACCATATATACTATGAAAATGATTGAAAATACATAACATCCATGTTTACTTCCAAATTTTTTAAAATGTTCACTATAATCTCATATTTTTCTATAGATGACAAGTAATTAAGATGGATTTATTTATTTATATATTTATTAATTATATAACCACTCAATATAATTCTAACAGATGACATAATCCACAAAATTATAAAATTTTATTCCCCTTGTCATTATAAATTATGAATAACCTAAATGGTAAGAAAATGAAATGATAATTCCCTAAATGAAAAAAAATATATGATATAATATAATATTAATCTCAAAAGACACAACAATAACTACCAATGTTCAACATATATCAGTTGATAAATAAATAACCAGAAAATTGTTCAACATATTTTTTAATAAAATAGAAACTGATAAATCAAAAGGATTTCATTATATTTTCTTCTATGATAAATTCAACATTTATATCCAAATAAAATTATTCAATCATAGTGTTATATACCCATAAGTTATATTAATAATTAATAAAATCTACCAATCATAATAATAAATTCCTTTTATAACATGAATTATACTAAACACACATTATTATCCTATCTGACACCGAATGATAATTCAACCTTGACATCAGAAATAATACATCATATTAAACCTAAGGGTTATATATACCTTAACCAAATAAAATTTCTCCCAAAATATCATTTATCATATCAATGTTTCGTGACATTAAACCTCAAATGATGTTTCTATGACTCTGATCATTTGATCATACTCAAAATTATTAACCCATGATGTTATTCATAACTCCTTATATAATATCAAAATAAAAATCTTATTTTACAATGTTATGTAAAAATGACATCAATACCTACAATAAATACTTCAAACCCACAATACTATCTCCAATTATAAAGACATTTATGTTTCATCACTATTTTGATGGTGATAATTGTGGCCTAGTTTTTATCATCCAAAACATTTCACATGAAAATTAAATATTCGGTCACTTAAATAACCGTATACCTTTATAGGTTTAGATTATTTTTATTATTATAAAAAACACATAACAATATCAATTCATAATCAACTAGTCAATAATGATAAAAATCATATTCTACTATACCTATTTATTCATATTCAAAATTATGTTTTTACCCTCACCCACAATTTTTATAACATATGAATCATTTCTATAATAACATAATTAAGTATAATTCTTCAAAACATAAGGATTAAGAAACATAATAAATCTGAGATCAAATGATCTGCAATGATAAAAATAATCATTAAGAATTAAATTTCACATGTGAGGGTATGATGAACATAAGGTTATGATGACAAAATAAAAGAGGATGAACATAACAAAAGATAAATCGTAATCCTAAATACTTGGAAAATTTGTAATAAAACAAGGATAATATATTTAACTAAGTAATGAGTTATTCAAATCAATAATAATGACCTATGGGACTTCAATATTAATCATATTAGTCATTGGAAACCCCCAAATCATTTCACTCATAACGATTATAATATAATATTGTATAAAAACAATCTCATTATCTTACCTTGGAAAATCATAAGATTTTTGTAAAACCCCATATCAATAATAGATAAATCATAACAGTACATGAGGGATAATTTTCAAATCACTTTTGAAAATTGGATAAACTTAATGATTTGAGGTATAATAACCATGATGGTTATAAATAAGATTACCAAAATAGTTACAATTAGAATAACCACTATATTATTTTTCCATTATCTCTTAAGATACACCTAATTTGTTAAATAAATCATTTTTTCTATATGCATTGTGGATATTTAACTGTATAATATAACCTGATTTTATAATGGAAAAAATAATATTTATAAAAATACCTCAAAACAATTACATAATTAGAAAACATAAAAGCCAATATTTTCCAATATTATCATTACATCTATAAAAAAAATTTCTTGAAATTAAAATATCCTTTCCTTTTAGAAATCTATTTCTAAAACATTTATATCCTTGAACATGTGGTTAAAGGATTTTATTTAAGGAAAATACAAAACATATAATGGAATCTAAACACCAAATAATTTTTATGGTGGTAGGAAAATTCAATGTCATCATATAAGAAAAAATATAGAATTTTATTAATAATATTATTTTCCAATGAAAAATAAATGTTTTATATAAAAATATATCTATAAAATTAATAGTCCACTGATAGAAAGAATAATTGTTCTATCATTATAAAATTTACTCAATTGATCATATGTAACATCTTGTTTTATTCGTGTTGATTGAGTTAAATACCATTAAAATATAATGAGCAATATTCTTGAGGGAATTTTTTTTACATTGACTGTATCTTTTTAATTACTATATGTTCATATAATATTGTGAAAATCCTTTCATTTAAAAATAACGATGCAAAATTATATATTAATCTCCAAATAAAATAATCTTCATGGTAGTGTTAAAATACATTCATGTTTTAAATGTTAAAAGTATACATTATTTTCAAAACACATTTTAAAAGGGATTCTAATGTGAAAAATATAGAAAATGTTAATAAATTTATTTCTAATACCATTAAAAATAACGTAAAATATCATTTTTACTATTCTCATGAAATTTTTTAATCCCACAAAAATAATTTCTTGAAAACATTTCAGAAAACATGGATATAGAAGTAAATGATTCCCAATCTAAATGATTGATACATGATTGCTATCAGATAAAAATAACAATATTGTTAATTATTCAATCAATATTATAGGGAATTAAAATAAAATTTGTGAAAAGTTTCCAAAAATAGTGTATAATAAGAGATATTAGGATCAAGAAAGTAATACTATATTTTTTATAAATTATCCTTGAACACAAAAAATATAGAAAATAAAACAAATTATTACATTAACCCCTTTCAAATTCGGTTACACTTCAATATAATCCCTACAAAATTTTAACATCTAATAAATTATTAAATATCATGAAAAAAATGTGGATAATGGTATAGCACCTCAGTGGGATATTAAATAAACTTAATTAAATAATACAACTTCCTATTATAAACATATGTTCCTAGGAAATTAAATTTGGAATAAATAACACTAACAAAAAACATACCCTTAAATGGAGAGTTAACCAAAGGAGTTATTATGTTTAAGAGAAAAACCCAAAAAGAAGTTTAAATACACAATAAAAAAAATTTAATATCAATTCAAACAAAATAATATTATTACCATGTCAATGAAGAAGACTTATAACTCAAAGTAAGTAAATTGATTTAAGAAATTTTTTACCACATGTCTACATACATGCGCCATATTCATTGATGAAAAAATTGAAATTGGAAATTAAAATTCCTTGTATTATGAATGAATCATGATATAACATGTAAAACGCTATGTATATACATCATAGAAAATAAAATAGTATCATAATAATAAAATATGATTCAATAAAAGGAAATTGAGAGGAATTCCATTACCTCGAGCCTAACTCAACATATAAGTTACTTATCATACCAAATAATAAAAAATGTTAATTATTTAGTTTACTGAGAATGTTTTCCAAGTTTAAAATTACTTTTATTAAAAAAAATACCATTTTATTGAAATTAATTTATCATCAATGTTCATTATGAATGTTTTCATTCTATTCGGTTCATAAGTCAAAATTGACATTGATGGGTTCACTATGGTAAAAGTGGTCATCATTACAGTATATATAGAATAATAATCGTGAAATAATTATAATTTGTATACATTAATTAAAATTTTAAATCTAATCATGAATTATTTTTTATGAAAAATGAAATACATTACAATCATGGAGATGGTAGGTCTTATATACTCATTTATTATGATTCCAATTTTTTATAATCCTTATGGAATAAAGGTATGTATTTTTTTTATATTTCTATAAAGGAAATTATATTATAAAAATAATATTATTATATATATATATTGCATTTAACTTGGTGTTGAAAGAGACATAACATTTCTCCATTGTGGAGGTAGTCCATACATACGCATTAATAGAAATATCATTTTCTTGTGAATGAAATAGTAAGAAAATAAGAGTTATGATATAATTAATGATTTCAAATTGTTTCATTATCATAATATATATATATATATATATATTTAAAATAAATCCATAATTAAAATTATCCTTGATATGTTATTATGGAATGTGGATTCCATTGGTCTATGAGGTGGTAGTCTTCCATACACGGGCTTGACGAATTCATTTCACAATTGATGGAGATTGGAGATAAATATAGGTTATTAAATTTATAAAATTATATATAATTATATATAATTATATTTTAAATTTTTATAATATCCTATTATCCTTTTGCAGAGTATTTAAAGGAGGGGTAATTATAAATAAAATGATAATGCTCAGTTAAGAACTATACCTACTCTCTGGACAACCTACTTTGTTACACACCTTAAGACATCAATGGTTGGTATTCTACAAAATGTAATACCTCAATAAAGTTGGGAGGGATGATAAAAATATAATATAGTATTTATTTTTTGAAAAATGGGTGTTTAGGTATGTAGAAAATAGAAAACTATATTCCCTTTAAAATGATATGGAATGGGTAATTATTTAGATTTCTCAAAATTTTATATTAATATAAATTATTTTTAATTTAAAAATTAATAAAAAAATTTATTTCTTGTAAATAACATTTTTATGACTCATAATACATTCAGACAATAATATTTGGACATGTTTATATCATTTTTTAAACATATCTTTTTTTAAATCCTCGTTAAACCATTTCACAATATCCACGGGAATATAGTTTTATACACTTTGAGGGTCCTGATTATGAAAATAAAAGGGAAAAAATACTATAAGTATAATTTTTTTATTCTCTAAATGATTTGATAATAATTTTTATGTTCAATGTTTTCCTAGAAATTATGTATTATTTAATAAATTATTATTTCAATAAAATATGAAAAGCATCAATTTTAGAACTATTCATATAACTTTAGTATCATAACATAAATATAAAAAATTATTAAAATAAAATATATTAATTCTTCTATTCATATTATTATTTTCTATAAAATTTAAGAGGCACATTAATTCTCTATAATTTTACTATGTTAAATATTTTGAGAACAATTTATTTTATTCTTCTATTTATTGATAAAGTACTACATGGTCATTTTGTAATCCTCAAAAGAAATTCTATCTTATCTGAAAATTGATAATAAATTTATATAGTGAAGATAAGTCATTTATCATTCAGAGAATTATTTATAATGGGACATATACTCTACTTATCACCATGTTAAAATGATTTATTTACTAAAAAAAAGAGATTTTTTGGACATTTCATTACAAAAAATATTATAAAGGATATAGCAAAATAAAAAAAATGATCAAAAAACCAAATATTGGAGGATTTCCAAAAAATAAACCATTTAATGAAAACTAATGCATGTTTGAATGTCATTTTCAAGTCTTTGTTGTATAATTATTAATATTAATTACCTAATTTACCCTTTATCATTGTAATAAGAATTATAATAGATATTATTCATAATGCACAAAATTAAATGGGTCCTAATTATATAACATGGAAACAATTATTAAAAATTTTGAATATCATTACAAAAACATAAAAAAACATATTTGGAATAGTTTAATTTGAAACAAATCTAGAAAACATGATAAAAATAGTATTTAAAATAAAGTATATTTAAATATAACTTGTTATTTTAAGAAATACTATTATAGAATTAATTTAAATACCCAAAATTGAAACATGTTTAACAAAAATTAACAAATTAACATTGAAAACTAATCTAAAATAGAATTATACATTATAAATACATTAAAATAAATTAATATTTTCAATGAAAATTAGTATTTTCACTATTCGTTGAAAAATTAAAATCTACCGAAAAGTTTCAAAAATGCATACCATGATAATATTGCACTGGTTATTTAAAAAATTATTGTATTTGTTTCAAATAAATATACTCAATCAATATGAAATTAATTATAATATTTTCTCATTATGTTCATTAAAAATCATTTATTAAGAAGAAATATTTTCAATGTATAAATTAAATATAATAAAAATTGAGTGTTTATTTACTATGAAATAATAAAGAAATTTAAATTCTTTATTTATATTATATTTAGTTAATAATTGTTTTATTCATATACATACATGTTGACTCGTAGAGTAAGATATAATGGTTATATTTAAAAACTAATATTTCAAGGTTTATTTAAGTTTGGAGTTGTGTATCTTGTAACATATTGAATATAGTACTTATTTTAAAATCTTTGCATATTACATACCTCACATAAAAATAAATATATAAAAATTCCCATACACATACATTAGTGCATATAAAATCATACACAAACATTCACATACATATACGTACATACAAATACATGTTTATATGTGAAATTATTTAATATGATTATAAATTTACAAATTAAAATAATAAAAATTTAATAAATAAAAATTCATTTACATATTTTTATAACATTATAGATAAATATAGATTTATTAAATTTATATATACACTATATATTTAATTTATGTTAATATATATTGACACATTTTTATTGATTAATATAAATTTGTTAATTTTTTGTATAAAATATTTTTTAAATAACATTTTATTATTTGTTATCATAATATATATATATATAATATTTATAGCTTCAATTTATATATATACATACTTATATATAAATCATATCTATATATATATATATATTAAATTATTCATGGATCCCTATTTTAGTTCTTACTTACATTGATGAAAAATAAAAACATTATCAGTGATAAAAGAGGCACTAATAAAGGATCAAAATTTATCATCACTTATTTTATCACAAATAAATCTTTCATATATCAGTTATTTGTTTAGAATTGATAAATGGGTCGTTATTATAATCCTTGATAATGAAAAGTGGTGAATAAAGTGGGATTTTTCTTTGTGATTCACGATTTATTTTAATTGATAAATATATAACATTAAAATTTTTGATTGGTTTTTCTCAAAGAATGAACAAATTGTTAATTTATTTTGTGTTCATCATTTTTCTATTAGTGAAATTAATCATCTTCACTAAATTATAAAATCATAAACTGAAGGAATTTTTTTTATCATTTTTTCTTAAAAAATATAATAGGAATTTACATCAACATCAAGGAGATGATTATGAACTTCTAATTATATACCTTTAGATTTATATAAATTCCATGATATAAGTGTATATTTTTGGGGGAGTTCTTCTATGAAATATTTTTACCATCATAGATGGGTGAAAGGGATCAAGATACAATTGTCAAACCGGGGTGTATCACCACAAAAAATTGATATGTTGAAGGGAAAAAATAGGTATTATGATATTAAATCCTAATGTTTCAATATATATTTATCTTTAAAATAATTAATCATTTTCCTTACATATAACACCATGTTTACGTTTGTTGGGATATACTATTGATTTATTATTTTAAATTTAAAAATTATAACCTAGAAATTGTATTGGAAGGTCTAAATAAGAGTAACTAAATTATTAAATAAATGTGTAATTATTTTACACAATATAAATTTATTGATTAATTGTTAATAATTACTAACTCAATTTTTGGTGGCATCGTTTTATGGTTCAAAAATACTTTTTATTCATACAATAGATGTAATTGATTTTTGAAATAAATATTAAAATTATTTTCTAAAACATTTTTAAATTTAATTTTCCAAAAGAGGTATTACATTTTAAATCTTCATATCAAAAAAATTAGTTGAAGTTATGATATTAAACAAAAAATGGTTAATTTTTTAAATCAACATTTAAAGAACAATTTTATAAAAAACTGTATTTTTTATTTATGTATTTACAAAGTATAATTTTTTTTGGAATTTAATTTATAATTCCATTTTTTCTTTTTTTAGAAATATTCTAACAAATTCATTAGAATCTACAGTATGATTAATTTTGGTATGAAAATGCTTTATAGTTAGATATAAATTTCTCTTCAAAACTATTTTACATATTATATTTTTATATTACATTAAGATGAATTAATTCAATATATAGAGGATAAATTTTATAAAAAATTATTACATATTTGGAATCATAAAAAATAATATATTATAATATGCTCAACATAATTTTTCATTTTTCTGAAATTAACTTATATAAAAATGCATTACAACATAAATGGTCAATAGGGTTTAAAAGGGTTTTAACTAAAGTGGTAAGGGTTAAAATAACCAAAATTATTATCCAAATCCGTTTGGATGAATATTTTTGGATTTATATACTATTACATTAAATATTAAGCCATTTTAGAGCCATTCATTTGAGATATACAATAATATAGTTTAATGTTTTGAAAAACTCTATATATGTACTCTCCCTCCCTAACAAATGGGAACCACGTATCCAATTTTACACACACATAATGCCCATTATAATTCAAAAATTAACTATAACAAATAATTTACTAGTTTCGCTATACCCAATATAATTGTACTAGTTTTGTCAGGATACCATCAGTTCAAGGATTATGATGTAAGACGAATGGGTTTTCTCAACGAAGCATAATAACACTTAACTAAGAACCTTATATTTTATTTTTTTCTCTAAACATTATAAATATATTATATCCATCCGAAAATTATTTATATATTATCCAAAAAGTAATTTTATTTATTTATTTTGGTTTAAATAACTTTTTCATATCATTATTTTTCAAAAGGGAAACAAAATCATTATTCCTGCATACATGAAGCCTACTGCCTCACGAAGTGATACATTTAATTTCTCAAAACTATAGATCAAATTTTCATATAATTATTGATTTAATGATTGAATATGGTATTTATGAAATTACTATTCTTATTTAATTATATTAACTTTTCTACCTTCTTACCTTCCCATCCCTACAAAACGATAATATAGGTTGGGATACTTGTAGAAATCCACCTCCACAAAGAAATGTAATTCGTTTTTCATTTACATTTTACATGTTTTTTAATAATTATATATTTAATTAATATATATGATATAATTTAAGTAATATTTATTATAGAAATTATAATTTTTATTTGCAGTTATTTTGTTTCATCCAGTGAAATGCTTAAACATAACATGTTATTATGTACAACCTACCATCTCTACCAAGTGACGTAATTAATGATTTATATTTGCATTATATGAATGATTAAACACTTGTATATGATAAATAAATATGATAATTATATCATTTTTATAATAATGATGGGGATAAAACAATGACCATGGTGCATGTACTGAAACAATCGAACAAAAAACTACATTGAAAATAGAATGGATTTCACCTATATATATATTTCAAGGTATAATTATTAATAAAAGTATAAGGGAAAATCATAATGGGATAGTAAATAGTTTCTTAAGTGAAAATATAGTTTTTAAAATATTTTTAATAAATATATATTTATTATATATGTTAATTTAAAACATATGAATCAAGAAGGGTCTTGAGGTAAGGGTTACAATATATTCCAATTTCATTTTTGGATTATTAATGATAAATAATAATTGATGTAAAATATATATGTATTATCCATTAAAACAAATATATATTCTTCTCCTCTAATGATACCACAAATTTTATATATTACTGCCATTTTCATCTCCTTTTATAGTAAAATTATATAGAAAATATTGTTTAATAAATGTTGATTTTAATACCTACTTGGTGATATAACATTGATTTCCATATCAATTAAATTACAAAAATTATTTAAGTATTTACTTATTCCTTAAATGTTTTATATATATCATTTTTATTGCCTTTTACTTTATTTATAAATTTTTAAATTTAATTTATTTAATGTAACATTTTTCACTCTTATCAACATATGTGAAAAATGATCTCTTTTAACTTATTTGGTATGAGCAGATTTTAACTCTGTCATGATCATAATTTTATTTCAATATTCCATTACATGTTTCTTGGGTTATTTTCAAATAAAATAATTTTCTAAATATTCAAATAATATTTAATTCAAATTATAACAAATTAAAAGGATTTTTATCCCAATGGTCAACGAAATATTTGAATGTTTTTAATGTTTTTCTACCCATGTCAATATTCATTAATGATTATAAAGATTCACTAGGGATATGATCTTATGGTTCCATCCACTTCTCTAGATGAATAGTGATGATTATTTTCTTATAATGATTACATGAAACCCTCTTCTTTTAAATGGGTTAATTATCTTATGATGAAACCATTACGTGACACGAATCTTTTCCTCGTGATATGTTATGATGAAATGATGGAATGAAACTCATTTCCTCTACATGGGTTATGATTTGAACAATTAGAGAATTTTTAATGATATATTTCATTATATTTGTTTTTATGGTTATATGATGGGTGAACCCATTACATCCCTATGATGTATTAATTAAATATGGATAACTTATTAGATAACTATGTTATGAGTGAACAAAATTTCTTGTCTAAAACATTATGAGGGGGCCAGGTTTTATATTTATTAGATTATGTGTAGATATGGTTTCAGACTGATAAGTTTGTATATAGAATTGATTTCAATTAACCAACATAATTAGTTTTCATGTTACTATTTGTACTTGGTTACAATGTAATTTTTTTTTGTTTCTTATGCATTCCTATGTTTTTTGTATTCTCTTAGAGATCATTGTTGATTAATGATGATTCCAAACTCTTTTGACATTAAAATTTAAATTAAAAATACTTATTCCATGACACATGATTAATTATATTTAATTAATTAGGTATGCATTTCTTATGTTATGATCATATTATAATATAGTAATAATCACATATTATTATTGATTTGTATCTCTTATATTTACCACTAGTGGAATTTAAGCTGTTCATTTATTATGTTTAAATTTAACAAGATTACAATGATTGGTTTTAATTAGAGAATGTAAATGGATATATAATATGATAAAAGAAAATTTTAAGAGATGTGAACATCCATTATGAAATAAGATGATAATGTAACTATCCTCCAATAAAACACAACATTTAGCATCCCCATGATTTTATTATTGTAACATGTATAGTAGATTAATAGAAAAATATATAATATTTATGTATATTCTAATCGAGTATCATTAGTTTCTATAATAATAGGGTTTAGTTGTTTTTTGAGATCAGGATTGCAGAAAATTATTGATAAACCTAGGAATATGTCCATGTATATGATATATTTTAACATTTTTGTATGGTTATTATTTCTTGGGTTTTATAGAAAATTCATCATTGTCCTGACACTGGGGATTCAAATTGGGTCGATGGTATCCATAGTGGGGTGCTCCTTCCTGCCCTAGACAGCACTGGCTAATGTGATAGTCCCTCCCCCCACAATGGGGGAGGGAACTACGATGTCCTTTGAGGGTGCTCATCCCCAACCGTTCTCCCCACATTCAAATCCAAATTACTATCCCCCTTTCTAATTATTTCTCTTTTCCCTAAAGAACCCAATCTATTCAATGGATTCCCACATCTCCCTCTATCACAATCGATGTTCCCCTTGTCATCATCCTCTTTAATTTGATTCCAATATCTCTTTTTATGAAAAATCATCCTTTATGGGATTCATTTGAATGCTTTATCTTTGTATCATAAACAATTCAACAGAGCTCTATAGTGGGTCTCCTCGATAATAAACACATGATGGTTTGGTTCACTAATGAAGACGATTTGATCCTGGATTGGTTTGGTTCTCCTCATGTTTTCAACGGATATCAGTACTTCGAATTAATATGGAATTTTGATCTTTATATGAAGATAGATACTCCCACCACCGTGTTTTGGGATAGTTTCCCAAAGAATATTCTTCCCCTAAAAAATCCTTTTGTTTTCTGTATCTTATAAAATATTTTATTCTGATATCTCTGCTCTGATAGAAACAGCAGGGTCTGTGTGTCATTATGTTACTCTGAGAATTTTTGTGGAGTTTGATGTTTCACAATATCCAAATAAGTTTGTTTGGATCATAGTCAAGGAGAAATTATTATATAAACAACCAGTTATTTTTTAGTCTTGGGAGGAATTATTCTCCTCATGCCAAAAATTAGGGCATATGAATACAGTGTTTCGGCATGGAAACAAGGTCATTTATTAGAAGATGAATGCAGTATTGGAGGAAAAGGGTAATGACATGATAGGGGATTTTGGTCTTGTCTAGATGCATGTTTAGAGAAACCTGCTCATGGTGGGATTTTTTCTAAGTGAGAAAGTCAATAATAGGTCATAATGTTAGACCAAAAGTAAGGAGGGGGTGAGATAATACTACTAATGTACTGCAAATTAAGGACAACTTTTCATAGAAATATGAATGATCAATAGATCCTGAACTAAAAGTTCATGAGATATTTTGTAAAATGAAGGATGATCTTGGGGTAGGTTTGTTTCTAAAACTGCAAGCCCATGGAATGAAATTATAATGACTCCTAATGAGTATTAAATGGGAGTGGGAAATAGAAATGATTATAATGAGAAGAGGTAATTGGAAGGTGAATAAAATGAAAGGAAACCTATACACAGTGAAGGTAATGTGGGCTAGATGAAGGAAACAAGTGTTTTTACACCAAGAAGAACCAATTCAAATGTTATAGTCTTCAACTATTTTATATTTTTTTAGGTTGAAGAGCTTGGATAGGAATTAGAGGTATCATGTCTATTGATTCCATAATTATGTTGTTCTTTTTTGTTTCTTTAGTCATAATGAATACTTCCCCCGATCACCTTTCTATATTATAGGTGAATGAGGTTCAACCTGATCATATTGATAGCAAGACAATGATATGGGGTTAGTGCACCTAGGGAATTCAGAAAGTTTTTGACAAGTTATGCCAGATGGTGGCCTAAGAACAAATGTTATACATGCTAAATGTCATAAAATGATTGAGGATATAGTTTAAGAGTTTGAAAAATACCTGATTAGGACCCACATGGATGTGAAGAAGGTCCCTGGGAACAATTCAAGTGCAGACTGTTCTTTTTATTTAGCATGAATAATAGAGGAGGGGTTCAAGGTGGTTGGCTTCTGAGCCCAAGGAGAAATAAGTTTCAGAATGGCATTTGTAAAGAGAGGAGGGATTACAACTTTTTAGTATTACCAATGGAAAAAAGATCAAAAAATAATCCTAAAGCCATGTAGAAGGGAAATGATACACATCCTTGTCCCAAGGCCTCTTATCAGAAGCCGATGTTAGGTGATATGCTTGATAAATCTTTGGAATTTCTTCTGAGCTCAAAAAAAGATATGGTCAAACTTGTTTTATCACTCAATGATACTAAAGAATAATCTAATAGAATTATGGGAATAACATTAATGTTGACTATTAATGAATAAAGGTTCACCTGGATTGACAAGAAGAATTGGATATTAATTGTGGGATTCTATAATGGGGTGATCATCCATGAGGAGTATATCCAATCCTGGGGAAATTTATCCATTCAATTAGAATATATTCTAATGCATAAACCAAACACTTATGTAAAAAATATCTTTTGGGATTTATTTACATATATTAAATCTGATAGGCAAAAATAATATTTTAATAGCTCTATTATTTCTTTTTTGGTTGAACCAATGATTTATCACTTTATCCATAAATGTGTTTGAATAATATAAATTTATCATTCAATAAAGAATCAATGAAATTGATATAATTTTGGAAAAACAATAAACATAGTGGTATGAAAAATAAATGTGGTATTTCATTTATTAACCCTTTCATCACCAATGCATGATGAGTGGCCATAGGACTGCACACCTATAAAGAAACACTTGTGCGATATGATTGGAGTAATTCACATATTCATTATTATCCATTATAATAGATTATAAATGATGAGGACCACAAATTCCCAAGGTGAATCCGAAGGTTTCATAAATTTAAAAAAACATTTCGTTATTTTGGTATCATATGATTATATCTTTTAATACTTGATCACTCACTAAGATTATTATTCATTATGAATTTTTTCAGTTTTAGTCAATGGATAGAACTACGTAGAATAATTATAACTGGGTTTGTGACTTGGAATGAATTGATTTTACTTACTTATAACCAAATTAAATGGGAGATGAAATTGGATTGATTGTGATTATTCATAATAATATTTATCTGGATATGATTAATGAAAACCACTTGGATGAAATTATTACCATACATAATAAGAGAAAAATTGAGTATCATGGGATTTTTGTTGATGAACAGAATGAAGTAAATAAGATTAAAGAATATAAATATTGAGAATATGGGAACACAAAACATGGTCAATGTGTCTAATGAATGATACTGAGTTTTATTCTTAGAAAATATGTGCATAAATCATGTAAATTTGATGAATATATGAAGAGATCAATTCATGAAAATACTATACATTCTAAGGTACAACTAAGAGTTCAATGTCTTATATGTGCTGAACATGGGAATTATCTAACTCAATTCTATAATAGAGCTATTAAATCCATGACTAGAAAGGCTCTATGATATTTCAATTGTTAAATTTGATCATTATAGTTAATGAAAAATTATATCCTAATCTATATGTATTATTATCATTTAATTTTTTATAAAAATATTCTCTATGAAATTAATTCTATTCATCATTTAGTGGAATTTTATGTGATTTTGATCATTGATTATCTATCATTAAATAGAATCCATATAAATTTATTGAATAATGGAATCCACATTTGATATTCTAAATCAATCTATGATCAGATTTTAATGTGGGTATGAATATTAAATTCTAATGAATGTTACTTCAATTATGTTGAACATACTTCCTATTCGTTAGTGATATTTTTCTCAAGTGGATAGGGAGGAACTCAAAATTGATAATATGCCTATTATTACATATTATGATAATGTGTTTCGTGGATAATTTTCATGTCATCCCCCAAAATAATTATGTTGAGTTTTAAATATCACTCATATCCATTTTTACACCTATTTTAATGACTACCTAGAATAGACCAAATTATGTTTGAGGAATTGAAGGAGGAATCCATTAGTATCTTGATAGAGGATTTATTCAGCCTCATACTTCTTAATGAGATGAACCTATTATTTTTGGAAAGAAGAAATATCGATTACGACATTTTTTATTAGTAACATAATATGCTCACTATTAATAAAATGTATCTTATTCTCCATATCTGTTATATTCATGATAAATTACAAAGAGACCCATATTTTTTCATGAATAATCATCAATTTTGGTATAAAAATATAAGGGTTAGGAATGAGGATATGGAGAAAAAAACCATATGTATAAGGAATGGTGATTATAAATTTATAGTAATGTTATTTTTACTTCCTAATAATCATGTTATCTCCATGGATTTAATGAATAGAGTCATTAGATATAATCATGATCAGATTATCATAGTATTTATAGATGATATTATTATTTATTTAAAGATAATGTATGATAATGTAGAATATTTGAAAATTATATTGATGTCCTTAAAGAAGTAGAATATATATTTCAAATTTACCATTTTTGAGTTATAGTAAAACAATGTATCTTCCATGGGACATATAATCTCATGCAGGGGTAAATTGATGGATATTTCTGTTATGGATGTTATTGAACAATGTCCAATTTAGAACCTTGTAACAGAGATACATAGTTTTTTTGGTTGGATAGATACTAAATATGGTTTCAAACTAACCATGATTATATAGAAGGGTCCTTGTTTATGTGGACATATAGGTGTGGGGAGAATTTCATGGAACAAGAAAGAAGGATGTTCATGTCCCCTGTGATCACACTAGACTATATTATAGATTGTTTTGTGATATATAGTAAATTATATAAGATGAGGAGAAGATGTTACCTCATCCAGAATGATATGGTGGCATATTATGACTTTTTATAAATGAAAACACCTAAGAAAAATTACATGGTTGATGATTTTTTTCTTGCATTATTAATATTTTCATTGATGATATAATGCAATTATCTATATGTTGAATGGTGAAACATATATATGCATCAAGAAATCCTTAAAATATATATTCATATAGAATGATTTAATTATATAAAAAATTAAATGGATTGAATTTATTAATTATTATAGATCCTTAATAAATTATAAACCCATTAAGGTGAATAATGTTGCTGATGTTATGATATAAATAGATCTAAAAAGATTTTCAATGATGATTATTGAAATAGATTGAATATTTACAGATTTTTAGAAGAAGGATCTTGAAATCTATAGGAATTTGAAAAGATTTTTTTCTTTCATATATGAATGTTTGACCATCTATCCATGAGATGATTAAAGAGGTGTAGAAGGAGGATGTTAAAATAAATGATAAGGATATAAATATTTTTATTTCCAACCATGATTGTGATAGAATGATTTTTTGAAATATTAGAGTATGTGTCATGAATATGAATTATTTGAACAATTCGGTTTTGGATTATTCTAATAGTTTATTATTTGATATTCATCCTGAATGAATGAATATTAATAGATATTAAAAATATAATCTCTATAAAGATAATATAAAAATGGATTTTTATGATAAGGAATCTTGAGGCCAACCATGTCAATAATTGTATGATTAGAGATAACTATATATGGCGGTGTTGTTACTGTTCGCCAAACCACAATGAAAATGGGAAAATAAAAAAATAGATTTCACTGTTCGTCTCTAGAAGAATTGTCTAACAGGGGTTATTTTATTGGAGTTATAGTTAACATCTTTATAAAATCTATAAATTTTATTTACATTAGTGGATAATTATAACATGATTAGATTTCTATGTTAGACATTAAGGAAGTGGTAAGGATTCATGGATTAACACACTCTATTGTATATGAGAAGGATCTTAGATAAATCTCATTGTTTTAGAGAAGTAATCAAAAATATCTGATTGCACAATTGAACATTAGAACTATATATAATCCTGAACTAGTTGGTTTGTCTAGGATTATTATTAAATCATTACATGATTCATATATCCTATAATCTGAATTTGAAAAGTGGTTTGGATCAAAATGGTACTTTGGAGGTATTTACTATAAAATATTTTTTCACTAGAGAATCCATAATTCTCTATATGGTATACTCATTGAAAGGAAGTTGAAAAAATCAATATGATGGAATGATCATAGAGAATAAAATTTATTGTTACTATATCGAGCTAAAAAAATACCTAAGATCGTTAAATCCTTTCAACAACACATTAAGGTAACTCATATTCAATATAATTGTTATTTGGAACTCATCGATGAGATTACAAATTTAGAATTAGTGAAAATGTATTCCATTGATGGCTTCCACAGAATAAGACTATGAGATTTAAATATTTTAGAAAGATAAAACATAGATATATTGGATATTTCTGGATTCATGATAATATTTGGATGTTTTCTTATTAATTTCATATTATATTGAATCTCTTTCAAGTTCATGATTTCTTTCATGTAACTACACTAAAGAAAAAACATAAGCGATCTTCACATGTATTGAACTAATAGCTTGTAAAAATGGAACATGATATCCCTTGAGATGAATATAATTTTTTGATTTAATATCATGAGACTTTTCTAAAAAATAATAATAGTCACATTATCATTTTTTTCTATAACCCATAAGACAGAGGACGCTACATGAGAGCTCAATGATGTGAAGAGAAAAATTAATCGTCAGTTGTATATATCAGTGTAATAAAATTTTGATGTAAAAATTATTATAAGTGTGTATAATGTAACACCTGTTGATTTTATCATATATTTCTCCTCAAATAAACTTTATTTCACTGATATATTACATCACACACAAATTTTATTTTAAATATAGTATGATATAAAATTGAAATATTATTATTTTAATTGTTAATGTTACAGCTACCTGTTGAATTGGATTCCATGAGTAAGAGTATATTTATTTTGAAATATTATTATTTTAAGATGTTATTATGTTAATTTTTAATCATTTTTTCCTCTCTTTGTCCATGCAAAATTTCTGTTGAGGGAAATTATATGAATGTTATAATATAAACCCTATATATATATATATATATTATTTTCCATTAGATATTTATTTAATTTTTATTTAATGGTTTCAATCATTTCTCATTGGTTATTATAATTATCAAAAAAAATTCTTTAATGAAATTTCATCATTATAAATACTTTGGTCATGAAAAATACTTTTTAATATCAATGTTCAGAAAAAAAAATTATATACATTTTTTCCTATTCATGTCAAATTGTTAAAATGTTATTCAGGTTAATTTTTAATTTATTTAAAAATGATTTATAATTAGTCATTTTAACGAAATTGTTTCCATGTTTTTCGTTTAGGCTATTTTTTCAAAAGTATGAAAATAATATTCACTTATGTCATATATATAGTAGGAATTAATATCCCACTTACCATGACATTTTTTTTTCTATAGTGATTTATTTAAATTATATCATTTCAATTTTCATTGAGAACCATTTATTAAATATTTTGGGAATTTATCATTACAATTATCTCAAAAAAGGATATATTTTTAATTTTTTTCAAATAAAAGTTTGAATGTTCTTTTATAGATAATTTACATCTACGAAAACAACTTTTATATACTGTTATGTTTCACTAGGGATATGACTTAATGATATCAACCTGTTTTGTATTCCAATTATGATGATAATGAATTTATGATCATTACATGAGACCCATTTCTTTTCCATGTGTGGGTAATGATATGATGGAATGATATAATTAAACTCAATTCATTTATATGGGTTGTTATATGATGAATTGGTGAATGAATTTATGATCTTGTGGATTATTTTTTTATAATGGTTATATAAAGGATCAATCATATATATCTATCTAATTTATTCGGTAAATATGTATAACTAATCAGATGTCTTTCATATGTGTGAATATAATTTCTTGTTCAAAATATTACGTGGGGATCTGATTTCATGTCTAATAGTGTATTCATAAACCTAGATTTATGTACATAAGTTCATATGAGGACCTGATTTAAAGTCCTTAAAATAATTTTTGAACATGTTACTATTTTAAATTATTTAATATGTCATAAGTTTATGTTTTTCTATATTCTTATATTTTTTATATTCTCTCATGGTTTAGGATTTGTTATTGATTATCCCACACACTTATCCCTTTTGTCTTTTTATGAAAAATCCATATGCCATAACTCATGATTAATGATGTTTAATTTTCTAGGTGTGGCTTTCTTTATGATGTGATCATGTTCCCATACCCTTATCCTTACTTATGATCTTTGATTGATATCTGCTATATTTACCCTTATATAGAAACTAATCCCACCCTTTTATATATTTCCATTTTACCCAGGTTATGAAGAATGTTTTTTATGTATGGAATGTTAAAGGAATGTTATATGACAAAAGAAATTTCTACTAGATGTCAAGTTACATTATGAAATTATATTTTGACATTTTTTTCTATATAGGGACACTTAAAAATTTTATTCCTCAGAAATTTATTATTATAAAATTTAATAAATATTTATATTAAATGATTTCATATTTATTTATCATTTTATTGGGTCATGTCATATGAGGATATAATATTTTTTTACTACACCATTCATGATGTATCCAATTAGAATAGTGTTCGACAACTATTTAAATAAACTTAAATTATGATAGGTATGTTTTGAGGGTGTGTTAAAAGGATATTGGAGAAGTATTTTCTAAAATTTATGATTGAAATGTAGCTAAAGGTAGTGTGGTGGGTTTAGGGGAGTCATAAGTTGTGTAGAAAAATATGAGGTAGATGGTGTGGATAACCTTGATTGGTATAATAAAACTATATGATGAATTAATTTTAAAAAAGGAAAAACAAACACACACACATGAAACCACAAAACAACATCTAGATAATAATAAAATAATGTTATGAAATAACTATATTAAGTGGAGTGTAGAAAATAAAAATTGAATACAAAATATATAGGACGTTTGTTTTGTGATGGAAATCTATGAATTTCCTATTCAAAAAGTTTAATGATAATGAAAATAATAATAATATTATTATTTTTAATGTTATTATTATTAACATCATCACCATTACTATTTAATGTGACATTGTAGAAAAATTATCAGTATGATGATGTATATGTTATTTTTCAGTAGTACTCTCATCATATCATTATAACAACAATAGATTTCATCTTTTAAATTAATATTATAATCATTTTTCTTCTCTCACACAAAACATATTACTAAAAGAAAACATTAATAAAAAAACCTGAAACATTAAAAATTTTAAAATAATATAATCATAAATAATTTGAAAGATAAAATTCAATTAAACAATTACATGTAATTACTTTTCTTTTATTAATATTTAAAAAATTATTCCTTTTTAAGAACCTTTAAATAAGGGTATTGTATTATACGTTGATAAATTAAACTTGTCATAGATAAACAAAAATATTTTAGGAAATATTTAATTTTATAAATAAATATTTCAAAATTTAGTTCTTTATAAATTCATATGAATTTAGAATAGTGACACTTGAAATTCAAAAAGCTCATATCAAAATAAATATCGTTTTTCTTTGTATTTTTCATATTCATTTAAAAGTAAAATATTTTGTTTTAGGATTTTTATTTTAAAATTTCTACTTTATATTTCCACTAATAAATTATATATTATCAAAGGTTGAATTTTGTTGACTTTTCTAATATAATTTATTTTATGTAAATAGTATAAAATAAAATTGTTTATAATATATTTACATTCATGGCATTATCATGACATAAAAATAATATATAATTAATTAAAATATTTTTTCTACACAAATATATTTATATAAAAAATTTTAAAACAATATTTTTAACTTATCAAACCTATGTTTTTTGTTTTGTAGACATAAGTAATGTTTTTCTTTAATACCAATCTTTAATCCTTTATATTAAAACTTATTTTTCAGAAATATTACAAATTAAAAAAAAATATATGTATTTATTTATTTTTTGATAAAAATTATTATATCATTTAATAATATGAATTCTTATTTGTAGTCCTTGAAATAAGATTACTGGGATTAAATTTAATTATCATGACAATGATAAAATTGTTATTTTCAAATAATACTATTATTAACATTGTATACTCTTATCTAATTAAATAAATTAATATCTTCTTATTATTTAAAATAATATAAATTTTAAACAAATAGAAAAATACATTAACAGCCATTCAATTGTTAATAATTACTAAATTAGATATAGCATAATGTTTAAAATATCATTTTTTAATAAGAAAACAATTTTTTTATAAATAAAATCATTTCATTTAAATATTAATTTTTTATTTATTTTAAATTTGGATTAAAATAAATGTAGATTACATTTATCTTTATAATACCCAAATTTTGTAATTAGGCCATTTTATATACTTACTGAAACAAAATTTTCTTGCGTAAAAACTAGTCTCCTCAGTAAAAATTAGAAACATGTAAATCTAAAAAAAATTGGAGTAAATGACTTCATGAAAGTTTAAATCAAGAGTAAAAATAAATTTATAAGGATTTATCTACCAAATATAACCATATGTCCTATGATTTCATACTGTTTGATTCATTTTCCCTATAGTTTTTTAATTATGTGATTTCAATGTAAATGGTATTCACAAAAATTTTATTTTCATCATATATAAATGGTGATCACTTCAATCATTGAAATGATCCACTTTCCCTACAAAATAACAATTTACCCCAATATAATTTTAAATTCCAAGAATTCAAATAAATATCTAAAATCCCCGCATCACTAATTTTTTTTTCAAATTCATTAAATTATATGGTCTTCATTAATTGTATGTTCAATGTATTGATATATGTATTACATATTCCTTATCTCTATCTCCATAGTCTATCACATTCAAACATGTACTTTCAATTTCAATATAGTGACATCATTATCAATATTATAATTAAATGTTATTATTTTAATTGAAAACTCCTTATATTTCCTTCCAATATACTTATAAAAACAATAGAACATTGATCGTGCATTGTGAAAACCTCCAACTCCACAAAGAGTCGTCTTCTATTTTTTACCACCACCACTCTTTTCAGGTTATAGGTATTCAATTAATGAATAAATTTTAAATATATAATTTAATTATTATGATTTTAAAAATTATAATCAATCTATATTGACTCCTCTTTTTCAAAATGAGAACATCAACCATTCATTGTTCGATTTACCACCTATGTGAAGTGATGTTTTCATTTTTCCTCTTGTTTTCATTATTTTTCAAAGACACTTCTAAAATGATTCAAATGAATACTCATATCTATATAATATATTTATTCATCTTTATTAATTAGATAATTATAAATAAAAAAACTTAAAAATACTAATCATCCATTAATTGGGATATGGGCATGTTTGGGTTGATCTGACCACCAACTTGAACAATACTATAAAACACTATCATTAATGTGTATGGAAATTAAATATTTATGTTATTATAATTTAATGTGGAAAAAAAATTCTTCAATTCTTGAAAAGGATATAATATATATATATATATAATATATCATTATAATAACTTCATCAGCAACAATAATTATCTCAAGAAGCTAAATCCTATTAAAACGTCAATCAAAAAAATCAATCACTATATAATAAATAAATATAATATGATAATAAATTGTCCTTATTGAATGAAAAATAATTTTATAAGGTTCTTAAAATGGTATCTAATCCACATAATTTGATTATTTAGGATGTTAGGTGCATGAAAACAGTGAATCAAGACCATGGTAGTGGTTTCATATGTAAAATTTACACCACATTAAACATATTTATTATTATAAACTATGTTTTATTTGGAATGGAATATATAATTCAACATAACTTTATTGTATAATTATTTAATTATGTTTCCTGATATTAAATGTTCTATACCATGTTCTTTAAATCAACAGGGATTAACTAAATAGTTTAATGGTTATAAGCATTTTTGGGCAGTCAATTTTCATTAACAGTGCTTCAAACCATATTATTGAACAATGTTTCCCCATGTTTTATTTATCATAATAAATTAATAGTTTTTTAATATTTCCGCCATCTTTTTCTGGGTTCTAAAATATTTCATCATGACCACAATACCAAATGATTATTAAATAAATTATTATGTATATTGAAATAGTATCTTGGTCTTAATTGATTTTTCTTTAGGAATACTTATTCATATGAACAAAATTATGATTATATGGTTTATATAGTACCTATTTGTAATATAATACTAGAGATTATCCTTATTTTAATTTGAAAAAAATCTCTCAATAATTGATGGGAGTTCTATTTAAATATTACTTGAGCTATAAAAGATTTACCTAATCAAATCCATTAACCATGATGCATAAATTATCATCATGGTTATGATATTATAAACCCTTTATATCACTGAATTTCTTATTTAGTAAATAAAATTTCATTTTTATTTATGGATGTTCCTTCATTTCGTCATTATCATCTTCTTTGATAAAATACCTTCTTAAATAATATTTTGACTATGTTAAGAATATAAATCATTCTTTCTAAAAAGTATTTCTCTCCAATATCAATATTTTCTATCCAAAAATTACTTCCTCTATTTTTGGTAACTCATATCTATAAAAATTCATGTGATTCTCTTACATTTCATCACTATATTTCAAATGAATCCATTATTTTGTTATAAATAATGTAGGGTTTTAATAATTTTGTGTGAAAATATTAAAAAAATTGTATCATAAATTTATTTATTATATTCCCCGTCATGAATTTTCTAAAAAAACAATATACCTTTTTCTTCACTCCATTATTGAAGATTCATTAAAAATTAAAATTTCAATATATCTAAATTTTGTAAAATTCATCCACTTAAAAAATGACTTTTCTAAATAAATTATTGACTTTTTTGCTTTGAATTAATTTAAGAAAATAAGAAAAATAAATTGATTTTATAAAATTTTAACCAGAATGAATTTTCCATGATTATGAAACATTTTAAAAATGATTTTGTTTTTATAATGTAAAATATTCTACTGGTGTTTAATGTGTTTTTTAAAAATGGGTATAAAGGTAAAAAATTTATTTCCATCTTTTTATCCAATGTAAAGTCCTAATATTAGTCTAAAATTACTATTTATATATATATATATATATTCATTAACTATGTTCTCAAAAATGATAAATTTTATTCATTTATATGAGAAATAATACATCATGTAATTTTTGTAACTTCATTGTCTTCAATTTATTCCCATAATTATACTTTCAATGTGTTTCCCATCATTGTTAAATTAATACAGGGGATGTGTCAGGGGCTAAGAGATTAAAACAACTTCCCCACGGGGTCATTCTATATCATTAAACAAAACACACTTCTCTCCCTGTCCTATATAAATGTATAAACATAAATGAAATCATGATGGAGACTCCACAATTTTACATGGTTCACCGTTACAATATACGTCTGAGTAGAATAAAATAAAAAATGCATCAATGATCCAAATCCACTAAGGCTTGCTATAAAAATGAAAATTTTTGGATAGATCACTTATATTACCATACTCACTACAATTAAAATACATAGGGGCATCTCACTACTTTTCAAAGTGTAACATTCTATCTCACATTTGATGTATCACTAAAGGTAGAAAGGATCACCTTATTCCTTTTCATTTCTTCAATACTCTAGAAATAATCCACTCAAAGTTTATGGACATGTATATCCCTTCATTAAAAATAATGATTTCATCTACAACTATAGGGAGATGCTCTATCAAATTCCCCCTTTTCTACATACAATTAGTTCATGGAAATTTATTTTCCAAAAAACATTTCCATGGGTGAACTATCATGAATCCTCCATGAAGTTCCTTAAATCATCTATTAAATAGCTTGAATCTTCAATGAACTATGATTCAATGTGGGGTGTGATTGTTTCATTGTATTGTTTCTTCACTGAATACCCCTTCTTCATGGGAGGATCATGCCTCGTGTACTACCTTTTCTATGAGGTCCCTATTCCTTGGTGGGATAAAAAGATAAAATACCCCCTTCATGAACTATTCTCATGAACTACTTCCTCCTTTATAGAATATTCTTGTTCTATTTAGTAGAATTATCCCTCACCATCTAGTTTGGACATCACAAGAATTTTATCAGAGTGTTGATATTTTCTAACAAAATTTACCCTCTATTTAATAATCTGATTAGGGATATTTTAATAAAAAAAGTTCCCCAAAACAATATAATACAAATCCCCAAAAACATCAATGTGTAACATCCATCACCATGAACTGATATGTGTTTTTCATAACATCGTAATCCTTTATGACAATAGATGTCATATAAAAATGAAAACCCATTGTGGTATCTAAAATTACTAAATTATTATCTAAATGAAGAGCCTACCAAAAATGATGAGCTGCCTACAAAATAATTTAACAACATAGTCTGTGTAGCCCATTTATCCTTTCTAGTATGCAAAATCGACCCCCTCATCTATAGAATGGGACATCCTTTATGTTTCTATATACATATTTTGGGGTCCAAAAACTCCACGATTTATGGCCGGTGGCCTATTTTACTATTTTCATACTACACCTTCTATGTATAAATATTTCCTTTTATAAAAAAGAAACTCCAGATTTGGAGGCCCAAAATTATTGAATACACTAGAAAACTAACCCACCTTAAACAACTTCATTAGAATCACCAACCATAGTGAAATGTGGCCAACTATCTTTTAAAAAAACAACCAGCATAAAAACACCAAGAGTATGCATTGAAATATTTTTCCAAAAAATATCACCCTATAGGATTTTTGATAACTCTTCAAATTTTGATTTAGAATTTTAGCTTATTCAATATTCTACCAAAACCCACTTCTTTTAATTATAATTACGATCAATGATTTAATTAAAACACACTCTAATACCACACGGTCCATGATCATTATGAGAAATAAAAGTATCATGAAATATTTATCAATGAATCACTTTATTCAAAAACCACTCAACTAATTTCTTCATAAACACATATTTTTTAAATATATCCTTTGATTATTCATCTCTAGCATCGTCAAATTTAAAAAACCACATATTTCAATTCCCCTATATTCATTAAGGAATTGTATTGAGATTTCCAATAATTTCTCCACATTTTCTAGGAAGTCAAAGATCACTTTTTTTGTGTCTACAATCGGGTAAAGAATACATACCAACACATTAGGGAAAAAAAATCTTTCCTCTGGAAAAGGGTGACCCACATCCATTCATTTTGTAAAGCAATGAGTTGTCTAACCTATAAGAGATTATCGATGTAATTCAAATTCTTTTTTGGGTATGACATTTTTTTTGAATGTATGAAACTTGTAGTTCTAAAAGAATTTACTCTATCTTCACGGGCCCATGCTCTACCTTTTTCATGATAAAATTATACTAGATTTCAATGTAATTTCTCATTTAGTTTTGGATTGTATTTTTTGTAAGATTTATAGCACTTGAATTTCCAAAATGGATTCTAATATGATACATCACTTCAACTCCCATATCATCATGCTTCTACTTAATCCAAAATAACTACATATAGGATTTAGTGGTTGAAATATATTCATCTTCTATATTTATCAATGAAATAAAATCTTGTTTCTTTCTTAACTAAAAAATACACAATATTCCAAGATAGTATGCACCGCCAGCTATTTATTTCCTATCATCTAATGATCTGTCCCAATGAATATCTGTATATCCCAATAAATTTCACTGAGATTTTTCATTATACAACATACTGATATCAATTGTACCCTTTATATACCAATGTATTAATTTTACTGAAATAAAGTGTATTTCCTTGGTATTTCATTGATATAATTATTCATGTAAGGTGGGAAAAAATATTAGGTCTAGTATTTGTCAAGTACAATAAACTACCAATGATTCTTTTTATTTTGTGACATTAGCTTCATTTCCTTCATCATCCCATGATAGTGTCATCCGGGTATCCATCAAAGATCACATATCCTTGGAATTATCCCTTAAAAATCACTTCAAAACCACCTTATCATATTTAGATTGATAAATGAATGTTCTAATAATTAAATTCATAACCTTTAAACCAAGTAAAAAATTTTCTTCCACAATCATTAAGTTTTTGAATTCACTTTTCAATAATTTTGAAAATTTAGTGGACTATGATTTATCTGACCCACCAAATGTTATGTTATTGACATATTCAGGTGTCATCATCTTGTTATTATTGTCATTATTGAAATAGATATTGTAATCAACACCACCATGCCAAAAATAGAACTTCTTCAAAAATGTATCAAACTTGAATTCCATGCTCTTCGGGAATCCTTCAACTCAGTTAGTGCCTTTTCTAACCAAAAAAATTATGTTCTCATCTTCATGGATGAGAAAAATATCTAACTCTTTAATATAAAATTATTCTTCTAAACCCCCATTTAGAAATGCCAACATAGAATCCATTAGGAAAACAACATACCTTTTTTGCACCTATTTTATAAAATATTAATATGATTGTCTCTATCCTTGTAACTAGTGTGAAAGATTAGTCAACATCAATACCATATATTTGGGATTACCATTTTCACACTAATAATTCTTTGTGTCGAATCAATTTTCCATATTTATTCATATCATTATAAAAAACTCATTCTATTCCAATGTAATAATTTTCTATTTGTCTCGAAATATCTCCCAAGTCTGATTCTTCTCAATTTGGATAAGATCATCATTCATATCATAAACCCAACTCTCATCTCTAGAGACATCGTCAAAAAAGTCATTATCTACTTGTGATAAGAATGATTCATGTTATAGATTCTTCATCCTCCTTATCTATAATAGCATTATATTATCACCTATACTATTCTTTCTCTCAATTTCAGCTCTTCAATTTAGTATTTGCGAAGATAGTGGTTTATGGACATCCTTTTCATTATTTGAATCTTCTTCTAAATCAACCTCTTGAACTAAAATATCTCTTGAACTTCTTTTATATTCATCACTATCTTCCAAATACTAATCTAGTAATTAATAAAGATTCTACTCATTTTCTAATATAGTTTTGTCATTATATTCATCTACCATTCAAAAAATATTATTTAATAATTTATAAGATTTTCATTTATTTGGGAAGCCATGAAATATCTTATCATCACAACAGGATTTAATCCTCATATTTTTCTTTATTAAGAATGAAACACGAATTTTCTAACACTTAGAAGAACATCAACATTGACATCATTCCATTCCATAGTTCATATGAAGTCTCTTTTATTTTGGACATATAAACACTCTATTTTTTGTGAATAATGTTTTCATAACTTCTTCATTCCAAAAAATAACTTGAAGGCCTTTATTATTGTCTATTCTTCTATCCATATTTTTAATAATTCAGTATCTTCACTCAACTAGACCATTTTGATATAGAGTTCTTGTTTAATATAATTTTTTCCTTATCCCATGTTTCTCAACATAATAATCTAGGTGGATATTTGTGAACTATATTCCATTATATATTTAGATCTTCCTGATTTTTTTAACCGACGTCATTTCAATTTCCCATCGATATGTTTTTATGCAATAGAAAACCTCCAATTTGTGAGTGATGATTGTATCCTAGGCCATTATTCTATAATCATTAATGAATAGAAAATCATATCTCCTCCTATAAATATCTCATGGTGAAATCAGTTTACACACATCAATATTTACCAACTCAAGAATATTTGTGGGCCTTTTATCCTTTTCCTTATATTCCTTTCGAATGATCTTCCCTTGTTGACAAGGATCAAATGTGTTAGTTTGATCACATGATAATCTTGGGAGATCTTCAGAAATTTCATATTTCACCTGATCATCAAATGAAATATGGCTATAATTACCATGGATTTTATGCTATAACAAGATTTATTCTTTCATGGATAAAAAGTGCATATCATTTTCTTCGCATATATGGCAGAGATTCCCTTTTTAGACTTTCCTAGAAACAAAATTCCTGATATTATTCCTTGATGACTCATAATTTCTTGGAAAAGATTATGGAATTTCCAATGTAATATTGTTGAAATTCACTAAGAATTATGTGAATAAGACTTTCAACTACTAAGACATCATCACGTCTCATGTTTATTCCCCCAAACACAGCGTTTAAAAGGCCAAAAATCTTCATGCCTTCATCATTACGAAGTAGTACAATACCTATATAATATTACTTATTTCCAGTCACTAGATCCTTATTTATTTTCATATAATAGTTTCATTCACTATTAATAATCTATATTAAAATTTAATTTTATGCTTTAAAATAAATTTCTGTATCCACTTTATGTTCATCTATCTTATTTTTTCTCTGTGTTTTTTAATTCATACCCTCTATAGATTGATAAAAAAATTTCTTCCTCAAATTATGATTACAAAAATCATTTTTTAGATATAGAAATGTATTTTATATTTTCAGCTAATTTGATGATACATTTAACTGTTTCTTATGAACAAATTTATTCTGCTTATGCAGATTTATCTAAATTTTTTATGAACAATATCTTACCATGTTTCTGAATCCTTCATACCTAAAATACATAACATCAAAGGAAATATTGAAATATTGATCACTAAATGGATGCCTAGGTTTTTCATGTTCCCTTTAGTACCTATTGGATATGGAAAAATCATTTTGTGCATTTTCCATCTTTCCAAAATAACAACATCTCATCTGGAGTTAATTTTTTTTATAAATACTGCACCACTACTTCTCCATTTGGTTATATAAATCTTTTGGTTATTATGTTTACCCAAATCAATAATAAAAAATTTATTATGAGGTTATGTTATAACATCAAACATTACTTGATTCTCTTTTCAATCAAGACCCATACCTTCCGCATCATTCTGACTAATCATTTTTCTTTCCGAAAACTACTTTTTCTATTTAGATGGAGCTCTGAATTCTGTTTTTACTTTTCTATTACCCTTTTATCCCACTCTTTTGAAATTAAGAGTTTATTCTGATCTTTTATATTCCATTGTATAGTGATATGTTTTTCTTCATGTTCATCGATACATTTTATTTAATATTTTCTAGTATTAGTCAAATTGTCTATCTCATTTTTATATTCTTCAATTTTTGGATTATACTCAACCACCATTTCTAAGATATTTGGAATTTGTGATTTAATACTTTAATTTGAATCCTCGAACTCAGACTTTTTCTTCTTCCAATTATTTTATATAGATTTTGGTATCAAAAACTATTTTATTGGATTTCTTTTTTTTGGCTCTCCAAATATCTATTTCATCAAGATCATCTTCTAATTCAACATGAGCATCAACCTGAACATAAAATAATCCTTTAAATTCACCTTTACAATTTTCATTATATTCCCTTGTTTAATACTTTCTAACAACTACCTCCATATAATCAACATCATCATCCTTGAATTAATCTATTACTTCTTCTTAAATTATTATGAAATATAATCTTCTATTGAAATCATATGCTTAATTTTGAAAAAAAAATTCTTAAAATTATTCTTACATTTCACCTATGCTAAAAAATGGTTCTTGGGAATTTATTAATCATCCTCATCATCATTTGGAAACATGGTTTCATACTTTTCTGTAAGATTTTAAAATATTCGACATTGAAAACATACAAGATGAAGATCCCCCTTGAACTCTCATATTTCTATTTGAAAATTTGAGGATAGGAAAGACATCACCTCATCTAAATTTTCTTCCTCCTATCTATTGTCAATAGTTAGTTTTTTCATGGCCTTCAATACCAATTTATTTTACTTCCAATTTTCCACATTATCATTTCAACATTTCTTATTTAGTTTTCTATATGTATATTGTGAAATTTATCCACTATCAGCTCCTTTATATTTTTATCTTCCAATAAGAAGCATTTGGATTGAACTGAGGTGGATTTCTTATCAATATTTTATAAAAAATATTTAAATTATCATTAATTTCACTGAGACCATTAATGTATTTCACAAATACATTCACCCATTAAAATAATTCATCAAATAGCTCATTATAGTTCATTCTGAGATCCTCATACATGTTCCAAAAAACATATAGGTTTGATTCTATTACTTTTCAGTCACCGTAATAAATATTTAGCAACATTTCACTGACCTATCTTTGTGATTTACTGGATGTCACCTTTGTATATATATCATTGGATATAGATACCACTAAATCATTAATTCCTTTGGCGATAACATCTAATTAATTCATTCAACTTATGTTAAATTGCCACTATCTATACTAGTCGAAATTCCATGCATCAATACTATAAAGACTTCCAATCTTAAAGATAGGAAGTCATGATACATTATATTATTCCTAATAGAAAATTTTTTGCATCGAAGATTGTAATCCTTTGGTGATTGAAAACCTCTATTCCTTATAATGAGAGAGAACCAATTAATTTTGACCATTATCTCAAATAAAAATTGTCATATCACCTAGGATAAATATCCAGAGAGTGGGGGTGAATCAGGGTATGATGGATTAAAAAATATCCTATTCAGATCTTGTATCATCATTAAACAAAACACTCCTCTCTTCATTTCCCATTGAAATGTTTAAACATAAATGAAAGCAATAATAGGACACAAAAATTCTACTAGGTTCATCCTTATTGGGAAATGTCAAAGGAGAATTCAAAAACAATGTACTAATGTAACAAATATAATAATGATCACTAGAGAAAAAATGGTTTAGCCTAGATCCCTTCTATGCATAAGATCATTGCCTTTACAATGTTTATGGTCAGCTCACTGATTACTCAAGGGTCACTCTATAACATTCTTTTGATGGATCCCTACCAGTGGAAAGGATAAAATTATTCCACTTCCTTTTCTCAATAATCATGAAATAATACCCTCATAATTTATGTAAATTAAGGTCCATTCATTATCACTAATGAATGCATTATTAATTATAGGTATATGCTCTATCAAAGACCACTTTTCCGGATACTATTGGTTTTCTAAATTTGATTTCATGAACTATTTTTGTATTACCATGAAATAACCATCATTTTCAAAAAAACATCCTTGATTCCTCCACAATCTACCATGAATTATCCAAGGACAACATTTTGCCAATTGTCATGAGTGTTATGTAGTCTCCTTTTTCTTTACGGACCACCCCCTCCTACCTAGAGAGTTGATGCCTCATGGGACACCGCTTCAATGTGGTCCCTTTTACTTTGTGGGATATATAGACCCTCAAAAACCTTTCTCATACTATTCTAATTAACTACTTCAACATTTGTAGAATCCTCCATTGTGAACTCTTCTCCTTCATAGAATTAACCCCCACGACGTACATCAGACTTCACTGAATTCTACCTAAAGTGTTGATCCTTTCAAATTAAAATTTCTCTCTAGATAATTATCTAATTAGGGGAATCTATATAGAAATATAGATCTACTAAACCTACCAATATTAATTACCAGAAAATTAGTTGTAGTATAACCTTCACCATGAAGTGCTTTATGGTCTGCATAGTATCATAATCCTATATGGTAGCCGATGTCATCCATAAATTAATTCCCTTTATGGATCATCAAATCAACAATTCATTTAAAAAAAATGAGCCTCCCAAAGATGATGAGCCTCCCATGAATTTTTTTTTGGACATGGTCTATGTAGTGTATTTATCTTTTAAGGTAGCAAAAAACTGCATCCTCGTCTGGAGAACGTAACATCTTTCATAGTTCCGCATATCGAGAGGATTCATTGAGGGATTTTTTACTAACACATTGAATTTTATATTTGAATACACTGTCTTGTATTATTTTGAATGAATGTTGTTCACCATAATTCTATAAATTGATTATTTGGGGAAATTAAAACATAACCACATAGGCATTATCTATACAGTGTAAATATTATATTCCTTAATATCTTAATTAAATAAGTTTTACAGAGAATTATAATACATATCATTGGATACCTATTTATGTTCCATTTTAATATAAAGTTATGATTATTGATGGAATTATAAATCTTTATTTGTGATTCTTTTTAAAACAAATGTACAACCCATTTTCCTTCAATAGGTACTTTATAATATGATGAATGATTGATTTATAATGGAACTCATATGTATGGATGATTATGGGTAGGGCCTAATATTTCCATGTGATGCATTGGGTAAAATTTTAAACCTCATGTTGTAAGAATATTATAGTTTTATAATATTCTGGGTGTAAGAGTGTGACTCAAAAAGGTGATGTATACAAGGGTACAATTTAGTTATCTTGAAAGAGTGGGTTATTATTTCTGACATAGGATGGTTTTTTTCCCTATTCTAATATTTATGCCACATTTCTATGTTATTCATATTTTTACACACAAATAATTTAAATCATTTTAACAAATACAATCTTTGATATCTTATGTCACAATCAGTACAGAACTAATAAAACCACCATGTAAAAAAGAGACACAGAATATTAATAAATTAAATTAATTATATAATTATTTCAAGAAATACATATAATAATGAGTTAAATGAATTATATATTGTTATTTTCATTGAATAATGTTTTAAAAAGGAAGCCTTATAAACCCCATTTTAAATAGTGGGGGAGTTTTTTACAACAATAAACTAAAATGATAATAGTTAATGTATTATTTTAATAGTTAATATTTATATTTCTAAAATAATTTATCTATATTAAATTATTTAGTACCAAATATCAAATAAAATAAAATACAGTTTTCCTATAAAAATTTCATTATTTTTATAAAATTAGTTTCTTTTTATATATTGAATTTAAATTTAAATGGTAACATATAAATTTTAAAAATTTTATTTAAAAAATATCTATTTGATTAATCATTTTATTATTATATTTGGTAAAATTTTTGTGTTCTTCGAAAAAGATTTAATTTTTGATAGATAATGTAAAATATAATTTTAATAAATTACATGGCATATATGAAATTATAAGTATAATAGTATGAAATTAAATTCATGAAAACAATTTTGAAAACTAATTATTTATTTTCTATAAGAATTTATTTTTTTTTAAATTAAGTTCAAATTTATGAACCCATACATGTCATTTTAAAAACCGTAATTTTATTTTTCAAAAATAAATTTTACATTTTATATTTAGAATGATACGATTTATTTTTATCAATTTTTGAAATCTAAAAAAATTAAATATATTTATTATTTAGAATATATAGGTCCAAACTTTCATATAAAAGTACTTTTTTTTCAAAAATAATAATTTCCCATACTTAAAAAACTTGTTATCATGGAAAATATCTATAAGTAATAGACATGAAGTATCCTTATGAAATGTATAGTAAATGGTGATTATGGAATTGATAAACATTATCACTTCTCAAATCTATTATTTATTATTTTTTGTGCCACAATTATTGAGTGTGATGTCCTATTATCTAATTTTTTTTTTCGGTAATTAAGAAAATCGCATACCATTCCCCCTATAAAAGGTGAACTTCTATCCTTACCCTAAAAAAACCGCACATAGTTCAACCCAAAATCTATACAAAACTCCGATTAACATTAATATAAACCTTCATTAGTTTTTTTCATACCTAAAAACCTTACCTCAATGGCTTGACCCCCTTTGAGATTGAGATAATCTATTAATGATGTATAGATCTCTAGCTGCTTCTTTCTCATTTTTATTTCATTATATGAACTTATAAATTATGAAATTAGATTAAAAATATAAAATCAATATGAATAGCATAATATTATTTTATTATTCTTTTCTTAAAATTAATAACCATATTTCTCTTGATCTGGAAAGAAAAATGAAACGGTTAGATGTTCATTGTGCAGAGTGCCACCTCAATGATGTAATGTGTTCATTTTACTTCACCTCCATTACAGTATGGTAATAATATGGTGTTTACTATATGAATATGATGTATATAAATTTTATCTAATTATATGATAAACTATATAACTTATTTTCACCATTCTATATGAAAATTAAATCATGAATCATGCATACATGTGGACTAAAACCTCCATTTAATGATAAATCTATCTTTTTTTTACCATGACATTACATGGATTGTAATTAAAATTGGTTTAATGTATAAATTTATCTTTTTTGGAATTATTAATGTTATTTTATTAACAATTTGATAACTTATTAACTATTTGAGAAATAAACAATTTTGTTAAATACAACCATTCAAATGTGCATTCTATGTGAAATTAATTATTTCCTCATACTATGATATAAATTTGCATTGGTCATCCTATTCTAATAATCCAATAATATAATTATATATATCACTAATACCAAATAAATATTATCATTATTATTATATATTTTTTATAATACAATGAAATATCTTCATAATCATTTATTATTTAGTGAACATTTTTGTTTGGGTTGGTTTAACCACCTAGATGAACAATAATTATATTTATATCATGGATAATTTTCATAATTTAATATACATAGTAATATAGTATATTAATAATTAAATAATTTATTTTTTAGTTCCATAAATAAAATATATGAATTTGAATCCTTATTTAATAAGACACCCTTAATTTTATATGAATCATTAAAAACAGATAATCACTAAAGTCATCATTAATAATCATAATCAATAATATCATAGAATGTATTTATAAAATTTTAAAATATCATATTAAATTAATGATATCCCATTAAACTATTTGGGAATTACTAATGTTTGGAAAAAAATGAATAACAATTTATCATTATGAATGAAGTTCAAAACGATCAAGATTACTCACACATGATATTTAATATAAATAATAACTAACATACACATATGGGAAAATTGTAAATTATATATTTATAATTCTATATATTGGAATAATATTTTGAAATATGTGATTGTGTTTTGTATTTTTTTGTTACATGACCTTAGAGTGTGGCCAGCTTAGAGGGAATTCAAGGTAAGTGTCTCTTTTTCATGTTTTCTAATCTGTGATACATGTTTGATATTTTTCACAATAATTTATTACTTATGGTTTTTTCACAACCATATTTAATTGATGTGTAACTATTATCTATCATATCATGATAATTTCATTTCAATTCTCGTGTGCAGGAAACCTTAGGAAAAGAAGATCAGAAAAAGAAAGGCTCTGATGACGAATGGCAACATGCTAGAACTCGAAGCCAAAAGAAGAGAGAAAGGAAAGAGCAAATGAAGAGGATGGAAGAAGCTCAAGTGGACAGCTCTGATGAAGATGTAGAATCGCTCCTACAACAAGCCAGGGAGATTGAGGAAACCCTTCGTGGAGGAAGAGGAAGAGGAAGAGGACGTAACAACATCAGCCTTTGGAACGAGATGCGAAATAAAGAACGTATCATTGGGGACAAGCTGAGGAAAAAGCTTGGCGCCCCTGAAAATGGGTGATAAGTTTATCTGTTTTCATTCCTTTTTTGTACCTCTTTTGGACTTTCTTTTTAATAATAATCCTGGGCTTTTGCCCTTTAAAAAAAAAATATATATCTTATTTTTATTAAAATATTTTACCTTAAGCGTTATTCCAAAAGTTTTCTCATTTCTAATATTTCATACATAAGACATTATCTATTTTATATCATTGGTTAGTATTTTTTTCCCTAAAATATTTTTTATCAACGAATTTCATTCTTATAAAAATGATTTTTTTAAAGTAACATCATCTAATTTCAAGAAATGTTTTCCTCCATTTCCATTTATATTTTTCCAAAAAAAATTTCTAATGTTATTTTGAAAAAAAAAATTATTTTCTCATATGATGCCTATATTTACCTTATTTAATTTTTACATTGATGTTTTACTATAAATTTTATATAATTTATTTTCAATAAATTTATTTAAAAATATTCAATGTTTATCCATCCTTTCAAAACTAAATGTATTATATTAAACACCCCATTACATTTTTATTACCTTTATGAAATTTCAAGGATATATTTTTATGGTTTATTTTTATAAAAGGTTATGATTCCAATGTTATTACTATAAAATTATGAACTAATAATAACCATTTTATTTATCCTCTTTTAAATATGTTTTAAAAGGCAAGGATTTCAAAAATATTTTACATCACCCTTTGGAAATATTGGATTCGTTTTGAAGGATGAATTATTTATGAACCCTTTAAAAAATAATGTTTTATCAAGTTTTTTCACCAAACCAATTAAAAAATATCTTTTTTATTTTTTTACATGATTCATTATGATGATGATAAAAATATATTATGAATAATTTTTAACTGTTTAGATTCAATTTTCCTATTTATTATTAAATGTTTCATTTAATAGAAGTTATTTTTTATGAACCATCTACTTAATGTTCTTATGAAATACTATTTTTGGGTTATTTAATTATGGTTATCTACCATTTACTTTCTTCACATCAGTTTGGGTGATACCATCTTGAAATTTCATGAAACCCATTTTTCTTATCATAGGTTATTTTGTTTTTATAATGAATTTTTTCATGTGGATCTATATATATGAATTATTTTTGTCTGTGTATTTATATCAGAAACCAATAAATTGGTTAATTATTTATATTCATGATAACAAGATGTAAATATTTGATTTTTTGTTTATTCAAAACATGAAGTGTGGGAATTTTTTGTTTACAAAATCATGCATGGGATTTTTTTTCAAAACAGGAAACAATGGAACATTATTTTCTATATAATGAGGTGTGGGGTATTGTTTGCTCAAAAAATAAAGAAATTTTTTCCCAATGTTATAATTTCATTGTGCTTATTATTATACTAAAGTAATTTATTTTGATATGTTTTTAGGGAACCTTATGTTTCCAAGATATATGACCATAATTATGCTCTCACAGACCATGTTTAGTTAAAAATATATCAAAACATTAAAGATTATCATCTAAAAATATAAGAAGTTGTGTTTTATTAGTTATGATACTTTCATTATTGGGAATTGTTTTTTATGTATCATAATTACAGACATATTTTCATTTTATTCACAATTATAGTATTTTATTGTTTATGATTTTGTTTACCCTTACATAAAATCATACCACACACTATTCATATGTTTTTATACCATAATATATGAATATAAGTAAACATGAAATATCTATAAATGTTTTTTATGTGAATAATTTGGGGGAGATATAGAATAATCATAATGGATTAAACAGTTTCTATTATCATGGAAAAAATATATTAATTGAAATAGCATGATTTTTTTAATTATTTTTCGTAATTATATAAAACCATAATACAAAATACTATTAAGACTATATTATCAAAAAATATTTTCTTTTAATTCAAGAAATTATTTTATCAAATCTACATGTTTTTTAGTGGGTATCAAAGTTGAGTTAATTTTAACTAGTAGATTGGGATGACATTAGTTGATAATAAATTTAGAGTTAGAAATTCAATATATGTTTGATAAGTTATAGTTAATTATAATTTCAATGTTTTAGATAACCCTTTAGGTCGGTTTTGGTAATATTCGATGGATTTAGATAAATGAACATTGGTGAAAAGTTGAAGGATAAGTCTAAGTGATGTGTTTAAGTACTGGATAACACCTTGAATTTTCAGTAAATTGGATAGTTTGTGGTTCTATAATAAATGATAACATTGTTTGGATACTATAATTTTGATGTGGGTAGTATAGAAATTCATATAGGGAAAATCACCTAGAAAAATACCACTTGAGATTTTACTCGATTATGACTATAATGCGTGGTTAATGGGCCCCTGAATGTAGACCTGGATAGACACTCATGGGGATATGATTTGATCAAATTTATTATATTCAGAAATAATTATAAGAAAATTATATACTAATTTTGATTTGGGGTTAGGTTAAGAAGTATGAGATAAAAAACCTAAATTAACCTTCATTAAACAAAGAGAGTCATTATTCTAACCATGTATAGTGTATTATGATAGGATGAAGTGATGTTGAAACTGGATAAGAAACCATAAGATTGATATTTCATATTAATATGATTATTTACCTTGATTCTATTGGATATTTTCCTAATTTTTTTGTTTTATTATTTGGTTGGGAGAAAATCAAAACAAATAAAATTGAGAATGGTAAATATCTATAAACAGTTATATATTATATATTAAAAAGGTATCATGCCAAAATTGTTTATAATTTTAGTATAAATTTATTATAATGGAAAAATTTGAGTTTCCTTGTCTTAACCATGTCAGTGAGGTTGATATCATAATATAAATTATATCATGACACACTTATATTTTTTTAGAGATTGATATTTATTGTTGATATTCTGCTATATATAAAATATATGATGATTATATGAATCATAAAAGGATATTTATTTAATATTTTTACTTTAATTTTTTTGGGAAATATATTAAATGGTATCAATATCTTTGAAAATTGATTTTCTATAAAGTTTATACATCTGGTGACACTATTGGATAACACATTATTTAGGTACTGAAATATCTTATGTTTAATATATTCATCATGTTAGTTAATAAAGGTATGATTTTTAAAATAAAATCATGTGAAAGTATTTAAAGCAATGAAATTGATTATTAATTTCAAGGAATAGTGACCTCAGGTATTTTTTATGAATGTTATTTCATTTTAAAAAAAATTATATATAAACTATTGTTTGAATTTATGACATAGTGGTTAATTAATTTGATGGATAATGATAGAGTTCCCTTTTTTAGGAATATGTTATATAATTTTGGTTCACGTTATCGAATATTCGATGGTTTTAATAAAGGTATATTTTTAAGAATATATGATTCTGGTATATACATACATAGGTGTATGATTTTATAAAATTTAAATTTTTTTTGAAAAATTATGAAAAACATCATATACCTAAGTGACTATGGTAGATATCATATTATATGTATGAAAATAATTATAGATATTTTAATATTACCCCCTCTATGTTTAATTAGTGATTCAGAATTAAAATAGTGAGTAAGAAATTTATTGATGGGTGGTGTAATATAATGAACATATATTTTACATCTATTAAATTAATATTGACTTTGAAAGATTATGTCAAATAAAACACATAACTAACACAAAACCTGATTAAAAATAATCACATCAAATTAATATTTAGAATAATATAATATAATATTTAATTGACAACTATATTATAATAATTTAATATTATTATTTAATATTATTTTATTTGACTAAGATTTTAAAACATTACCCTTTGGAATCCATTAAAAAAAGTACTGTATATTGTAATGACAAAATAAACTGATTACATAAATTGTTTTATTATAATTTATAATAATTTTATTTTTAAAATAATATATGTATATTAATTATTTAAATATAAGAAATATTATTATGAAATAATTTTCTATTTTAAACTATAATTTTTTATTAAAAGTATTTTTTACATATATATTTCGTTATCATTCACAAAAATTTATAAATTTTATATTTTAAATTTGGAAAAAACAATTTCATTTTTGGATTAAATTGTTCACTATTTTCATAGGTTGATTTTTTAGTGTTTAAATTAAAAGACTAATTTTTAGGTGAATAGTGAAATTTGAAATTATTACCACTAACAACAGTTCTATGAAATTGTTAGTATTTATGTATGAATTTATATTTCCTAAAAAACTTTTGGATTTCAAAATAATAATTTATATATTGATTTTTTATATAAAAAATTAGTTCTTTAGTTGAGAATCCTAGATTTGAAATTTTAGAACATAATTTCTATTTTTTGAAAGGTTATATTAGATATATCATACATATAGTCTTTTACAAATATATTTAATCCCTTTTAAATATTTATAATTTTGAAACGGATTTTGGTTTTTGAATAAATAAGTTGAAATTATGTAATAAAGGAAATTTTATTTTTGAACATAAAATATAATTCATATTAGGTAAAAATTAAGTGTGCCATGTTAAAAGAAAAAATATAAGATTAATAGACCTCAATCATGTTGAAAAACGTTTTTGGAAGTTGTGGTGTAGTCCTTGAAATATTTTATAACTTATGATTCCCATTATTTCTCAATTTGGTGCCACATCAGTTTAGATTGAATTCTCGCTATTGAATTTTCTTGGTATTTATAAAATTTCCTTCACTTTGCACTTATAAAATTGGCAATTATATCCTCTCTTAAACTGATAGCAAAACCCAATTTATTTTGCTAGAACTATATAGAACGATATTAAAAAAATAATCTAATTATTGAATAAGTTATATTTTTTTCATGTTACCAATCCTAAAAGACATAACCCTCATTCCATTGGAGATAATCCAAGAAGTGAAGTATAAATTTCTTACCATTTCATTCTCATGTACATTTTTTTATGTCAACTCCTTCCAAAAAATAAATAACACCATATTAAAATGATAAAATTAGTATAATTATAATACAATTTTTTTATTAGAGGTTGGATTTACTCATAATATAACATTCTCCATTTTTTATTAATGAAAAAAAGAGTATTACCCATGCATTGTGTGGTCCACCACCTCCATGAAGAAACATATTTTTTCTATGTCATCACCATTAATATATATTACTATTATTGAATTTATTATATATTTATGATTTTATGTCATATTTTATTGTTATAAATTAAAAAATATATTACTCATTTTCCCCTTTATATAGAAGATTAAATCTACATCCTTGCATACTTGTAGACTACCTCAACTAGAGAATGATTTATTTATATTGTTTTTTCTATCATTTTCATAAATATATTTTCATGAAAATGGGTTTAATATATAAATATGACATTTAAAAAATTATTATGTTTCTATATTTAAAAATTAGATAACATATCAAAAATATTATCAGAAAATAATTATGGGAAATTATAACATAAAAAAGTGTATTCTAAGAGAAAAAATAGTGTTTTTAAAAAGGTTATTATAATGGTTATTTTATATATATATATAAGGTTATAGTGTGATCAACTATGCGGGAATTCAAGGTAATGGTTTATTTGGCCTATTTTCAAATACACGAGACATGTTTGATATTGGACATTGTAATTTTTTATATAATTTATTCACTACCATATAACCGTAGAGTGTTATTAATATCTATGATTTCATGATATTTTAAATTCAATTTTATGTTAAACATATTATTCATATTCTATAATTATGGTATGTGTGTTTGGGAATATAATTCTCTTTCATTAGGTTATGGTTTTTATTCATGAAATTATTTCACATAAGATGGGAATATATATTCAATTTTATTCTATAATTGTTTAATTTCTATTTTTATGGGTATTTAAATCTAACCCATGTAACCCACATAATAAGTTCCCAAGGATCGTGAATTATGTAATCTGTAAGGGATGTTCTTTATGAAAATTACTTTTCATTAAGTTAAAATGTAATTTCATGAATTTTATTCGTATATAATTAATAAATAATTATAACAGTAATTTAATAATATATTTACTTTTTTATATTTCGAATAAAAATTACACAATTATTCTTTATCAAATAATTTCATTCTTATAAATGAGCCTCATTTTTTGGAGAAATTTTTTCCTCTTTTACAAATGGTTTTTTCTCCATTTTTAGGTTTGTTATTCCCATAAATATTTTTATAATCATATTTTTATACCCTTATATGTGTTTAATCGTCTTTCTTAAATATTTAACATATATTAGGATAAAATATGTGTTCTATACATAATTTATGATGATTATTTTTAATAATGGAATATCAAATATTCAACGGATTTTCATCCTTTCAAAATCAAATGTTTTATATTACCCTACATATTTATTTTTGACCACCTATATATCATATCTATTATTTATAGTTGATGTTTATTTTTAAAAACTAATTTTTTCCCAAATGTTTCATATCACCATTTGTAAACAATTTTTTATGTTCTCATGATTCCTTTTTTATGATTATTTCTCTAAAATTAAAGTCTATTTTTTTCACAAAACTTTTTTAGATTGCTACTTTCATTTTTATGGTACCATTATTAATTATTCCATTTAAATTTTTATAAAATTTTTTTTTCACATCACCATTTCGAAAATAACTTTTCTATTTTATCGACATCTTTTATTTTATAATTATGATAAAAATGTTTCATAAAAAACACTTTCAGTGTTTCACTAACATTTTACTATTCATAATTTCTTTTATTTTTTCCAAGGAAGTCATTTTTCTTGAAACACCCACTAATTGTTCCAATGAAATAATAATTTTTTGTTATTAAATTATTTTTTCTCTACCATTTATTTTCTGGACATCAATTTTTAGATACCATTTTAAAATTTCATGTAACACATTTTATTTCCATGTTTTATTTATAATAAATTTAATAAAAATTTTAAAGTGAAACCTTATGTATTTATGTTTTATTGGTGGGGTACTAAATCTATTTCTGATCAATTATTTAAGTTATTATATCTCAAGAGATTAGAATGTTTTCCCTTGAATTTTTTTTAATTGATAGCATGAATTGGGATCATTTTTTTTATTTTCAACATATTGCATGTAAAAAAATTTCACAATATGAATAATGTAATTTTTTTTATTCAAAACATGAATCCTAGTAATTTTGATTGTTCACAATATAAAGTGTGGAAAAATTTGGTGTTTATTGTAAAATAATATCTCTCTGATTTCACTTATCCCAAAGTTCTTTTCTATTCCGTGTTTCAATGGAATGTTATATTTCAAAGAAATATGAATGTAATATGCACTCATGGATTATAGTTATTGACTCATGTTTAATATTTTTTATTCATTAATTATTATATTATTTTCTAGACTTTTTGATTTATGATCGATGTATTATAGGGTATAATAATATTTTATATCTTGATCATACATATTTGGTCATATTATGATCATTTATGACATTTCATTATTAACAATTTTATATACGTTTACCAAAAATTCAATCTCACTCCTTCAATACGTTTAAATCCACAAGGATATGAATATAATAATATTATGTAATATCAGGACATGTTTCTTATATAGAGAATTTTTGAAATATATTACAGTTCTATAATGAATTAGATATTTTCTCTTGTTATGGGGTATTAAATAAAAATTTGTTAGAAAATAATTAGTTTGGTTAATTAATGTTTTTCAGTAATTTTCTAAAATGATAAACCTAAATGGTATTAATAATGTATTGAAATTTATTATTTTATTTGAGTAGTCTAATTTAGTTATATATGTATTTGGGTAGTTACGAAAATGCTACACATTCATAGTTCTATTAACACCCTCGGTTTTTAGTACATTACACTATAATTATGTATTTTGATATACTATAATATATTAGTTTAGTTTCAAGAGTTTCATAATATTGAATTTTTATATAAATTTTATTTTTGTATTGTTTTTACAATGTGGAGATTATGTCACGCCAAACGAGGGGCTTCCACGTTGTCGAGAGATCGACTAAAACATAAGGCCTTATGGATAGAGTTATGATTATTCATCCATTTCAAATATAGTTGTGGTGTGGCTACTATATTGTGATATAGAGTTTGGTAGAGGTATTATTGTGGTTTTTTTGGTATCTATACCATATAACAAGGTTATGTTGTTCCCTTCTTGTTAGTTGAATTCAACTGGGTGGCAGTTTCACATGCATTTGGAATTATCTCCTAATATTTTATATGTATATCTTGGACCCACAATATTTCTCAGACGAGGTTTTGACATTCACCAATATAGTGTGGTCCATTCTATTTCATTATATTCCCATCTTATAATTGAACCCATACACAGTATTGAGGTGTGTTGTTCTATGTTATTAAAATATATAGAGGTATCATTTAATTTACAATGCCCTTGAAACCCTCATTTTTTATCCTCTCCCAAAAGGCTCCTGAACTACACTTCTCTTGTAGGTCTTATTATTTGTTCCATTTTATTTGAAAGATGGTTTTTATGGATTTAAGTGCATTACACCTCCAAAATTAATGTATATCACTATTTTCAACTTTTCTCCTCAAATCTCTTCATATCCCCTCACTCAAATATATATATATATATAATATTTTATAGATATACCTATAATATATGATATTTTAATGATATATTGTTTGTATTTTTTAAAATAAAGGTGTTTTTACCTGGATCTGGATGTTTGATAGAGTTTTTCTAAATTTTCACAACCTTTTGGGAGTTAGTAGGTGATTCCATATTCTCCACACATCCTAGAATTTAAATTCATAGTTTTATTAAGTATTTTATTTTATTTTCATAAGAAATATTATAGGATTTCACAAGGTATCCCATTTGGTTTATAATGTGGGAAGCATGATTATTTGAATGAATCTTGGAAAAAACCTATGATTTATAGTTTTATATTATGTTTTTTTGTTAAAGAAATATGTCTTCTGAAATGTTATAAAAGGAAAAATTGATTTATATAGAAAAAAATGATATTATAATTTGGTATAAATGGGTGTGATGCTTTAATTTTCACTGTTCAAGACACTAAAGAAGGGGAATGTTGTAAGACATGAGTAACTAAGAAAATTATCACATAGTGATGACTTAGAATATTGATAAGCAACCACTCATGATTATGAAATTAACACATATCATGCATATTTGTTTGAGTGGATAGTTATGTTCAAGGAACTTCAAGTGGGTTTAATTAATATTTATTTCTTAATGTATTTGAACAATTTAAATGTTGGAAACATATTTTCCAATTACACTATTTATTTTAATTCATATTGTGATATAATAGATAATTTGTTTTATCCTAGTGAAGTGGGATGTGAAGTAACATTTTGAAATCTTAATTGGTATGATTAATCACACATTTATATGATCATTGGTTCATATGAAGACCTTATTCATTATGAAATAGGCGAATCAGAGGTCTTATATTTATCTAGTGGTTCATCATGATACTACTTCCAATATATAGTGGTTGGATGATGAATATATCTTATTGAGTCTATATCAACATAGGATTCGATCATATGTATCTCTTTAAGGGTAATCATTTCAAAAGCTTAAGTTAAACACATCACCCATCATAAATGAATAATTAAATATTATTATAACCTAGTAATTAAATGGACAAGAATTAAGAGTGATAACCATATTAATAAATTTAATATGATATGTTCAATATAATTTTTTTCATTCATGGTATTTTTTTTATACATGAAAAAAACCCACTTTTATTCCAAAAAACTATATTTTTCTAAAGTTATATTTACAACATTTTGATAAACACTTTTGTTGATTCAATTTTTTGACACATTAATGAAATATATTTTAAAAAATAAAATTCTTGTTTTAAATTGTAATATCAAAATTTACATTGATTATATTTTTGGTATTTTTTGATATGTTTAATATTTTGATTAATAGTTAAGATAATATCAAATTTTTGTTGAAAACTTCTATTTAGTAAAAATAATTTATAGAGATAAATTATAATTTTTATTGGATTTAAAGTATAATTTTACTATTTTATTTTATTTAATCCAAGTAATTTCATCGGAATCATATTTCACATTGAATTTGGATGTAAAATTATTTCAATATTTTGAACATTTATACTTTAAAACATGTCTTCTCAGTTTATCAACATGATTAATTTTAAATTTATTTCTTCCAATTATGTCTTTTGAGTTTTGAAAAATATATTCCATATGTTAGATAATAAGGTAAAAATTTATTAACTATGTACCTTTTATTTTTAGGAAATATTAATAGTAACTTTAGTAATTCATTTAATTACCATGGTTAAGGGTTAATTGGGAAATTTAGTTTAAAAATATTATTATAAATATTATAAAATTACATTAAAACATGTGATAAATTTCATGGATTATTTATTGTCTACAAAAATCATCCCTTTGATGATTTTATGACCTTTTGGGGCCACATGGATTCTTTTATGCCTTTTATTGTATTTTATTCTATGGAAATTCAAATATGATTTACTCATGTCTTTAATAATTATTTAATTTTTTATGTGCTTATTTAGAATATATATTCATACATAAAAATTAATTTTAATTTTAAAATTTTTTATTCATCATGGAAATTTAATTATAATTTTTCAGAGATAAATAATTAACGTAAATCTTACGTAATGATGATGTCGTAATTATTTAATTAAAGGATATATCAAAAAAATAATGCCTCGGGTCTGCGTTGTCTCACCCTGGTGGCCCGCTTCCAACACAATCAACCATCGGTGGAAGTGTTTGATCATTTCGTTAAAGCAAATTGTAAATTTTGGCAATGTGTGGTTATTGGTTTTCTTGAAAAAAATAACATCATGGTCTAATTTGGTTTATAAGTAGACTTAATTGATTCCTGGTCTAGGGCACCTAGATGATGCAGTTGATCCCCTTTCTATCTCTTCTTCTAGAGCATCAATTTTCACATGAGGAGAGTCCCTTCAATGATAGCGACATGGGTATGCTTTCTTGGATTACCCTATTCCTTTCAGAACCCTTTCAATTTGTGTGCAATCGGTAATATGGTAGGGTGGTTCTTGTGTTCTGATCATCGTAATGATTCTGTGTGTCATCAAATTTGGCTGTATATTTGCATCAAGGTCAATGTTTCAAGGCTGTTGGTGAACTACGTTTAGATCACTGAGGGTAAGGAGTTTCTTTTGAGGCAATAGGTTGTGTTTGAATCATGTATGCAGTATTTCATGACCTATTTTCATTTTGGTCATTTGGAGTTTGTCTGCTGTAACAGGAAGTTGTGTCGAGGCCCGCAAGAGGGTTTTTTTGGCCATGAGGACTCTGGTCTAGTTCTTTTTCCATTAGGGGTAGCAATGAGGGAATCTGTGTGAGAGGGGAGAAAAACTCTGATGTAGTGTTCGTAGAACCTTTGGCTGTAGTGGTGGTGCATGAGATGTGGTAGGGTGATCCAACAAAGGAGCCCGAGAGTGGTTGTAGAGTGAAGGAGTAGTAGGGGCCCGCTAACCTGATAGTAAAGTGTGTATTTGAGAGATTATTGAGTGACCATTGGCTTGGGAAGATATTCGCGATAGAAAATGTTGATTATTTGTCTCATTTGAGTCGGGTATTAGGAATGAGAAGCAGTCGGGCAGTACAGATCATGAAAACGATGGACTGTAAAATCATAGTAGAACAAACAATCAGTTTTCTTTCATAGAACATGATAAGGTTCTTGTTGTGGATGAGGGACCTCAAGTGTCTGATGTTTTGCAGATTGATCCCAACAATCAATTGAGAGTTGGTTTGATTGAACATGAGATAGATCTCCAAGATGGTCGTGGACACATTGGGAATAATCATGTTCTTTCCATGACTATTCATAATAAGCAATTTGATCTAAGAGGGATTATGGATGCTACAGAGAGTATTATGGTGAGGAGGGATGATAGAGTCAGTAAATTTTATTCTGTGAAAATCCCAGGATAATGGGGAAGTTTCTTTGATAGTGACAAACAAAATAGCAGAATTTTACAGGCTGTCTTGTAGTGACATTGTTCAAGGTAGGCCATGCAAGACATCTGACTGTGATGGAATGACGACAGTGCCACAAAGAATTAACACAAGGAAAGATTATTCTTACTTACCAAAGCCAGTGACCACCATGTGATCAGGTAATAGGGAAAGAGGGGATATTCTTTCTTCTAAAAAAGGTCATGAAAAATCCAAGAAATATGCTTTATCATTGGAATAGTTTAATATAAGGGAGATGTACATCAATCTCTTGAAGCAATATGAAACAAATTCAGAGTGGGGATCAGCTACTGCAAAGGAAACACCTTATTATGGATGTTTTAAAGGATATGACTATTATGATATGTAATTATCTCATTTCTACTAGAACTGATGGCTGGGTGCGGGATAATTGTTCACTGCATCCTTTTTCTTCTTTTATTGTACGTTTTTTATCCTTTAATAAATTTTTTGGGGTCTTTCTCCTTTAACTCACTTACCGGTATATATAATATTTTATTAAATTATATAAAATTAATAGAAATTGTAAAAATTACAAAATACTATTCTATAAAGGATTTTAATCTCATCAATTAACCATTTATTGTTTTCTTTTAATATTTTGTTAACTATATTATCCCTTAAGTATTAAAAACACTTGATTTCATGGTAAGAGATAAAGTGATTAAATGAGAGTTAATGTCAACAGATTAAGCTGTGAATTGATCATATAATTATATAAAAATAGTTGAATGATATTATATCTACCCATAAAAATCCTATATTATAAAAAACTCACTCTCTATCCATTTTTAATTGATAATTAATTTATGTTAATTTAATTGTTTGAGAGTATCAATAAGTTCCCCTCACCCCAATTATAAAAGGGAACCTCATCCTTCACTTACTAACACCACCGTGAAACTTCTAGATCGACCATAACAAACCCATTTCTCCTTAAAACATATATATAGAGATTTTTTAGGACCGTTTCATCTAATAATACAGAGCTAGATAACTTATGAAAAGGTCTAAATTAATCCTATCGAAGAAGAGGTAAGAGTTTATACCAACTCATCTATGATCAATTCTTCTTAGACTTCAACATCATGTGTTCATTACTTAATAAAGTAAAAAAATTAACATATATATTCAAATATGTTATTATTATTATTGTATAACCATGTTACACCATTTATCCATACTCTAAAATTGAAAAACCTCATGTGTTTGTGTGTGTACTTACAGTTTACCGTCTCCACAGTGTGGTGTAATTTGTTTGTCCTCGCCACTTTACTTGGATGGGTATAATAAAGAAAAAATTTTGTATATATGATAATCATTTCAAAATGTTGATTCTGTAAAAACTTATACACTATAATAACCCTTACCATTTCATTATAGTAATGATATCATCGTTCGTGCATACTTAAGGTCTACCATCTCCACGATGTGATGTATCTCATTTTCATTTTTCACGATTAAAAAATTGTTTTAAAAATGTATATAATAAATAAATATGGTGTCTATTACCTTAAAATCATTATTGATTAACTGAATTTATATCCTAATCCAATGAAAAATGACATAAATGACAGAACATGTATAAGAAAAATGAAGCAGTTAACACCAAATACAAGGGTAACAATGAAATATTATTAAAAGTATGATGATAAAATGATATAAGAAAACCATATGAGAAATCATAAATAGAAAAAAAAATTATATTATAATAACATTATTTTAACTAGTATACCATAGGCTAAATAACATACAACCAAGATATGTTTAAGTTATGTGTTTTCTCATCTCACTATTACATTTCTGATATATATGAATTATTCATCTCATATTTTATTTTGTTGATTATAAAATGGACATGAATGTGTTTTAATATTATTATAATTAAATTTATTTGGGTTTACATAACCATTTGATAATCTCTAATTCATGGGGTTTATGGATTCATGTTACTAAAATGGTAATGTATTTTTGTCACAATTATTATTCTTTGAGACATTTGTTATGTTATACACCTATATTCTCTCATTGGGTGTTCATATTATTCATTTGAAATTTTGTTTCATGAATCTGTTAAATCTCCTGATTTTATAAATTTGATTTAATTTTATACATGCATGGGTTTATAATTGAAATTTTCCAAAGTGTTGTGGGACACTATGGAATGTTTAAAGGTTATTTTCCCCAATAATGTTTCAATTATCTAATTTAAAGTTTTCTGATCTATGTAAACATCATTTGTTGAATATTTTACTTCATTGAGTTCTATCTCTTAAAATACCATCTTCTGTACATTACTAAATGTTTTATGGTCATTTAAATATGGTTTGTATTGATATGTCATATGATTAGTTTTTTATTTTGTTAAGACATATTGATTTAGTTGTATTGTTTATTCAAGTGAGGAATGTATTTGAAATGAATGAAAAATTGGGGACTATGTATACAAAAAACCCTTGATGCATCAGTGGTCTGATGGGATGCATTCAGTCGGAGAAAACCCCTTCACATTTCCTTCCAAATAAAATCAGATAAGTTTCCACCCACAGACATATACTAGAAATTAGATTTATATTAACAGTATATATCAAGATGATATATCATGATTTTTCAAACATACTATATTATCAATTTCAATCATTTAAATTATTCATTAAAATAATATTTTCACTATAAAAAAACCAAGGGATTCGTTTATTTTATCATTTTATTGATTACATGTCATGTGTGTTCAGTCATATACCTCTCTATGATTATTATAATTTTTTATTTATGAATTTTATATGTATTTAACCTATACTAAGAATTTTATCTCACACCTTTATTATGTTATATTCTCCCATAGGTTTTTAAGATGTTTTTCATTATGGATATATAGGGTTATACTATGGGTGATAAAGGTTTTCTCAAAGAAAATGATTTTTGAATTTTATATCCAAAATGTAATTTAAATTTAAAATAAGTATCCAGTTGTCCAACACTACTATATTATTCTGTCCATGGGATTTTATTTCGTGTATCTCATACCGATGTATTAATATAAGGCATTGGTTCTAGGATATTGGGGTTAGTTGAATTATAGTTGGTTTCAGAGCATATTCAGTAGAAACCTGGGAACTAGATTTTAAAATAATCATAACCAACATGAGAAATATGGTAATTACTTATAGAATATAAAAACTATAAAAAGTAAATGAATTTCAATTTTTGGTTCAATACTCATGACGATTAGGGAATAACTCATTGTGTTTCATTATTTAGTGATGGCACCTAATGGAAGGAGCAGAATCAATTCACAAAGGCAATGTGGGGATTTCCCTACTAAGTAAGAAAACACAATTGTTTTTGGATTTATGAAGATCCTGAAAATATTTGTACAGTTTACTAATGATATGACTAATAATAGTGATACACCAATATTGGATCACTTTATGTGATAGAATCTCCCATCCTTTAGGGTGAATACTAATACAATTTCAACATAGCAATGGATTATGTCTATAGAGAATATATTTTTAGAATTAGGATGTTGTGAAAAGTATAATGTTACACTTATAGTATTTTTCCTCAAAGATGATGCTGACTAATTGTGGTAATTGATCCGGAATTCTATAAAGTATGAAGAAATATAATTCACAGAAAGGAATTAATTTAATGATATTATAATTTAAAAATATTTCTTTCATGAGGAAAAAATAGAAATGAAATCAAAGTTCTTTAGTTTAAATAAAGATAGATAATAACATGTTTTAGAGTATGATTATACATTTACTAGGTTAGCTATGTTTTCTAAAGATTACATATGAAACCTAGAGTGCAAGATTGAAAATTTATTCTATGTTCCTAATCCAACTCTCCAAAGGAAAATAGTCTCAAAATAAATATCATCATATGATTAAATCGTTTCCTATGATATCAAGATAGAGAAATAACTTTTCATGTCTTACGTATTTTCATGGAAGATAGGTAATAAAGGGATGGTAGAGTGAAAAATGGATGAATGGAAGAAGGGAAATAAGTATTTTCCCACATGTAATAATTCTATAATGAATCTCCTAGGGACATTCATGAAATGTCTGGGTGTTTTTTATAAGTTTGGAGAAAAGGATCACTATTAAAAAGAATGAAAAGGGAAGAATGAAAAGACACATATTTAGTGATTCAAATATTGTGATACGGGGAAATATGAAAATAAATCCCCCACGTGTCAATGAAATATACCATGTAAGTAGAAAATAGATAAAGGTCCAAATTGCATTGTTTTTTTGTAGAAGTGGAGTTATTAAAGAATTTTTGTTCGTGGATTCAAGAATTATATTGTGAATGTAATTTATCAATGATATTATGGTTGTAAAAATAATTATATATATAAGAATTATACTATATTACTTCTTCTTTAATTATTTGGAAGCATGTAGAGAATAGAACCAAAAACCAAGAGGTGTGATTTTCTTGGAATTTGATATTTTGGAAAATATACTATTTAAGGAAGATAACCATTGATATTTTATTGATGTTAAAATAATAATGAAAAATATTTATTTCTGGGATATTATTGGTGGACATTAATGTGGTTAGAGATATGATAGTTTGTGTTATCTTTTTGGGTTAACTACATGTTTGGATTTATGGAATATATTCAACAACCTGATATAATTTTTTCCAGATTCATTCATTAATTCATTATGGTTTTACAACTATCAAGATATTTATATATATATATGATATGTGACATTAATATATGCATTATATTATTTTGGGAATCTAATTCTATGTTGATTTTTAAAATCCGGGGACTTTTTTATCTTGTGATTTTGGATAGATCTATTTTTGATGAGTGTTAAGATTAACTAATTATTTAATGAATTATATTGATATTATGATATTATATTTTTTGATAACATGTGCTAACTATTTTGGTTTTTGGAAACATTTATATGCCAAAGGAATGACTTCTGGATCTTTTGACTCTTAAAAGTGTTTCATGCATCAAAAATTGATCTTGAATATCAATCTCATAGGATAGGAAATGAAGTTGGGATAGATCAAACATAACCAAGTAATGAAATCATTCCAGAAAAATAAATCATGTATGTTCACTTTGTCATGTTTCTACCCTAAACGTAAAATAATCCTTCAAATATAAGAAAAGAACATCGGGGGAAAAACTTATTCATTTAACTTTATAACTGAGAAATCAATGGCCTCTTTAACCTCTCATAGATTTACAGTTTTTTATGGAGAAAATTTTTATGACCATGTTCACTATCACTCACCTTGAGAACTTGATAGATTTATTTCTTTTTAATTTAACAATTTTCACTTCCCAATAATGTTATCCTATTTGAATGCATATTTTTGTGGTGACCTTCCCATTTCCCTTTCCCTCTTATTAATGTGATGTTTTCTTAATCCTATTTCTGATGTGGGTATCCAAACAAATATTTTTTAGTATCTAGAATTTATTTACAAAGTGAAATTACAAATTTTAAGGATGAACTCCATTGAAATGGTTTACAATGCAACAACCCAATATTTTATGGCATGTATCTCATTAAATATAATCTTTTTGAAGGCCTATTTTTCATGAAACAACGAACTTAAATGAAAAAAGAAATTTTGTTATTACATAACCATTAAATTGGAAGGAATTAATAGAATTAACCACATTATAAAATTTATATATTTTTTAACAAACCAGATGACTATAAAATTATTTTTTCCATTCTAGAATAAAATAGTTAACTTCTTCATAAATGTGTAATGAAATTAGTGGAATTTATTAAAATTGATGAATTTATACTAATAGAATGGTAAAATGACCTTATGAATGCGAACATGACAATTATGAAAATTAATATGGCCAATAGAATACTAACCTCACCTATGAAATTATATATAAAATATATTTATATTATAATTGAAAATATTAAATATTTATATAATGGGATAGTTAATAAATATTTTTAAAATGGTAAATTAATTGTTGGTCTTTTTGGGACACATAAATTTGTATTTAAAATTTTATAATTACTATAATGGTTGAAAATAAAATTTATCATCATAAAATAGATTCAATAATTAATATAGTGTTATCTTATTATTATAATATTATTATATGTGACCTTAATAAACTATTCAAAGTGTTATAAAATCAGTTATAAATATAAAATTATTATTTTACAAATATATTTTCATTTTATTTAATATTTAAATTATTAATAATTATAAAATAATTTTCATATAATGGATTCAATTTTTTTAATCCAAAACATTTAAATATGATTAGGTATAATTTTTGGAATTTTTCTAAAATATTAGAATTTTTGGTGAACAGTGAATTGTGGAAATTTACAGTATAAGCTAAATACATTTTATAATTAGTCACGAATGATTTATGGATAACGTAATCCAATAATATATAAAATTGATCTTTTATTTACTATTTTTACTTATTGAACTCAAATATATTCATAGTCTTTATCCAAAATAGTATTTTAATGAATAAAATAATCTAAAAACAACCCTCTCATCCACTATACATACCACCCCTCACCGCCTATTATCCTCACACCTCAAGTACATGTATATTAATAAATTTCAGCCTAATTCACGTCCTAAGAATCTTTCTAATGTTGAAGACCCGCAGTTGTCACCAAAATTCAAAAAGAAAGTGCCTAAAGGATGTTCTAAAGGAGAAGAATTGAAGATGTAAAATTTTCTTTCGTTCTCTTTTATTTTATTTTATTTTTATTTTATTTTATTATCCTCTCCTTTATTACCCTTATCAAAGTATAATGAAACCTTTATTATAATATATATTATATAATTTTTTAATGTTTATTCAAAAATTTATCATCAAAATTCTTTCCTCGACCTTTTATTCTATAATTGATAACATTGTCCATGATGTGTCGATTTACCGCCATTATGGATGATACGCATTCATTTTACATTATTACATTAAAGAATTATCATAAAACAATTATTATTGTTATTTATTATTTTATTATACCAGTTAAAAGTTATATAATTTTTTTTAACCATTATATAAATATTATATTAAATAAAACTATATAATTTCATGATGGTCATCAATACCGTGAAAATAAACTATATCTTTTTCATAAATGTTTTGTCAAATGAATCGTCCTCATGTGATAAAAAAATTAAATATGGTATCATTAAAAATTATTGAAACATATTAACTGTACTTTTTCCGAAATCTATATTTTTTCTTTAGTTCGAAAAAAATTTATAATTAACCTACCAGGAAAAGAATGTAGCCGAAACGATGGAAATAAAACAATATTATAAAAAAATGGTGGAATGTTGTTATAATATGTTAATATATGGTATTATACAACTATTTATAGCCCTGTAATAAATTATTAACAATAATTGAAACATTATATAGAATTTTTGGACACATCTTAATTAAAACGAACATGAGGCAATGTAATTTTCTTTAAAACTATTATATATATATTTTTATAGAATTGAAAACAATTGTTTTTTTATGATGAGACTATTATTACATTATGATTGTCTTATGGTTCTTGATAATTTTTTATGATGCATTTTAAGACCTATATCTCCCTCTAATAAATTAGTTGTGTTTTTGCTGTAATTTGACTGTAAGGGTTATTCTACGTGTAACAGTGATGGTTACATCATTAGGTTTAGGTGAGGGTAACAATGTAAGGTAGTTTTGAGGGAAACAAATCATATGGTAGACATTATTTTTAAAATATTAATAATTTAATTCCCCATGATACCTACATGTTTTTATTAATTTTTTCTATGTATTATGGAAATATCATGTTTTCACAATATAATTATATGATACTTTAAGGGTGAGAAATATAACTTTTGAAAATGATTTCATATGTTTATAATTATTCATAAGCTAATGAATAATTTTTTTTATATATTCATTAAATTATTTTTTTGATAATCCCATGTTTTAAAATGTTTTTCACAGGGTTTATGGTTGTGTAAGATAACATAACAATACAAGATAAATGTTTTGAATATTTTTTAGGAATATATTTCATTTTTTATTAAAAACATTTGTATTATTGATGAAATAGATAATGTTTTAGAGGTACCGAATTTTTATTCTACTTGGTTGATATGTATGAATTGTGTCTTAATTCTCTATAATAATGAATTAAAAATATCATTGGGAAAGAAATAAATTTTATTCTAAATATAACTTATTAGATTATAAAAAGATTAAGGTTGGGTTTATATAGTTGGTTTTAGATTAGAATTTAGATAAATTTGGGGGATAGGATGATTTTTATTGAATACCATAAATTATTTTTACCTTATGTTTATATTCAAATGATATATAATTTAAATATTACAGTTTTTCATCATCTAATATATGTCTATTTTGAATGGGTTTTCATAGATGAAACAACAAAGTAGAAGTGTGATGGTTTTAGGTGGATAATATCCTTCTAAATATAAAAATTGGTATGGTAGTAATTGGAATCGAGTATCATGTGACAGTAATGGATCAGTTGATGTAAGCTATAAATGGTGGTGGAATACCTCAAAAATAATAGATATAACTACTACAACGTAACATTATTACAGTGGAATATTTTAGGAGGTAACACCCTACTTCTTTCAGTAGATCTTCTAACCTAATGAATGATAAAGGCAGTAATGAAACCCTTGAAAAGGTATTTTATTTCATTGGGTTTTTAGATAATTAAATGGTTAGTAATTCAATTTACCATTTTGAATGGGAAGTCGACCAGTGGTGGTCAATGGTCTAGAAAATATAATTTAGTGAAGATATTAATGTTTAGGAATATGATGAATTTAAGAATATTTTACTTGAAAATTATTTTTCTAATGTTGTTCAACTTATGATAGAAATGAATTTAACTGAATTGAAACAAAAGGATTAGAATTTGGTGGATGTCTGTGAACAAAACATCACATGGTTAGAAAAGTATACACAAAATATTATTCAATATATTGATAGTAAGATTAATTAATTTACAAAGGATTGAATCCAATATATTGAAGGGAAATGGATTCCCAGGAATTCAAAAGCAATGAAAAACTTGTTTGATGTGCTAAGAGGGTATAAATGGAGTTTTCTAATTATCACTATTGTTATAAAAATAAGCATAATAAAATGTCCCGATGATAAGTAATGGGTAACAGTAAATCAAATAAATCTGAAGGCATGAAAATTCAATTTTTAGTTTGTGGGAAGTGTAGTAAAAATGAATCCTAAAAAATTCATTAACAAAACATGGATGTGCTTATGATATGGGTTTTCTAGACAAATGTCATGATATTTCAATGAAAAATATATTAGTGATGGTATATTTTCTGATAATAAAACTATATAGTGTTTTAAATGTGGGTAGATGGGTCATTATGAAAATACCAACCCCCAAAAAGATTTTAATGATAGGAAATAGCCAAAATATAAGTAAAAAGGTTTAGTGAAATACTTTGTGACTACTTCAATAGATTTCAGACAATCTAATGATGTCGTATCAGGTAAATTTTTTATTTACATATCTTTTTTATGTCTTTTTTATATGGGGTCTACACATTACATTATTTCTGAATAATGTTCAGGAAAATTGGAAATTTCACCTCATGAAATGTCATAAGAGCTTATAGTTAAAACAGTAGGGTGAAATTTTACGTCAAAATAGAATTAGTTAATCTTCCAATTGTTATAGGTGTAATTAATTTACCCTTCAAACATATTGTTTTCCCTTAGTAGAGTTCTATGTTTTTCTAGGTAAGGAATTCATTTCTTTTTATAATTCTATTATTTATTATACATGTAAAGATGTTGTTTTTAGAAAAATCTTTAGTATCTATACAAGAACGAACCCATGCCACTAATAAGATATTAGGAACTTGAGAAACTGTTTAAATATGGTAAATAAACTTATCTTATATATATTTTCTAAAAAAGTTAAATACTCATATTAATGATGTGCTAATGGTAAATTAATACCTATATGTTTTTTCTTAATGAGTTTTTCGACATTATACCTAATTAGAAAGTTGAATCTACTAATAATTAGTTCCTGATGCTAATCCAATTTCAAAACACCCTTATCAAATGGCTCATGTCGAATATCTATAATCAAAAACACAATTTCGGGATATACTAGAAAACAGTTAAATTAATCCTAACAAATCACCATGTGGTTCCCTATTTTTTATTATTGAAAAGAACTATGGATCCATGACGCCTTTAATAGATTATAGAGTTATGAATAACATTAATGTTAATAATAAGTATCAATTCCCACATATTAATGAATTGGTTGACCAGCTCTAGGGAGTCCATTGTTTTTCCACTATTGAATTGATATCTAGGTACCATCAGTTGATGTTAAAGAGGGATTACATTAAAAAAAATCTTTCCATACTAGATATAAGAATTATCAGTTTTTTGTTATTCCATTTGGTTGGAAAAATTCCTTTATGGTATTTAACGATATTTTAAATATAATCTTCTTTAAATATTTATATATGTTTTTTCTTTCTTTTATTACTTTCATTATATTATTTTAAAAAATTTATGAGGATCATGAAAAAAATATAAGATTATTCTAAAATCTCTCAATTAAAATAATTTATAGAAAAAAATTAGAAAATTTGATATTTGATTTTGATAGATCTCTTTTCTTAGGAACACTATAAAGAAAGATGGCATAATAATTAATCCCATGAAATCAAATGTGGATGATGAATGGATAATACCTAAAAATGTTATGTAGATTCATAGTTTTATTATATTAGTATAGTATTAAAAATGGTTTTTCAAAAACAAAACATGTTTATATATCCCTCTAACTATTTTAACATGAAAATGTATTATATTTATTTTCATAGAAGATTGTGATGTTTTTTTATGAACTGAAAAGCTAATTGATGACTACTCGAGTTTTTCACATGCCTTACGAGAATTGTGATTTCTTCATCATTGGTGATGCTTCATTGAAGGGACTTGGTTTTGTTTTGATTCAAAATGATCATGTAATTTCTAACTCTTCAATATAATGGAAACCTCGTGATTTGAATTGTCCTACACATGATTTAGAATTTGAAGTTTTTTTTACATTAATCATTTTGTGGTATTATTTATATGGATCCTAGTGTGTAATATATATTAACCATAAAATATTTAAGTATACATTCACATCGAAGGAATTAAATATGAGGAAAATAAGATTTCATGAACTAATAAAGGATTATGATTTCATAGTCAATTACTATCCTATAAAATCAAATAATGTGGTAGTTTATTTGAGTCAAAGAAATAATGAAACATTAATCATGTTAGTTTTAGAACATGATCCCTTAGATAATAATTTCATAACATTTTTTATGGAATCTATTGGTATATGAAGGTACAATATTTTGTTTTAAGTATCAGGGTAGTCATCTCTCTCAGATAGAATTAATAAAGTGCATATGTAAGACTATGTGTTAGAGAAAAAAGAAATAATTGGTAATGAAAGGTATGATTCATGATTTAAATTCTCATAAAGATTATTTCTTGAGAATTAGAAAGATATTATGTGTTCCTTAAAATTCCCAGTTGAAAATAAATTTGTTATGTGAAGCTCATAGTTCTTTATTTCAGTTCATCCTAGCAGTCCTATGATACACAAATACTTTCTTGGGTATTTTTTGAGGTGTCACGACCCCCTCTCCACAAAGTGTACCCATCCTAGGTTGGCAATGTGAGAAGGTAGATAATGACCCCCTATGTCCCGCTTCTAGTAGGCCCTGGGTTGATTACTAGATCTGAGGGTATAATAAACACACAAATGGGAGGCATTACCCTCTAAGAGAACACATGCAGAGGAGAGATATAATATAGACACAAAACAAATCCATCTCACAATGAAATATAAATGAAATCCCAATTACACCTATAAAATGTCATGTGAAACTACTACTACTGAATGGGGAAAATTTTAAGTACCCAAAAGAAAGTAAAAATAACAGAAACCACAAGCCCGAACAACTTAGGAAACACCAAGCTCGTAGAAACCAGCATGATCTAAAACCTAATCCTAGTGACATGAAAACAGTTTATATATACATAGGGTGAGTATAACAGTATAATCAGTAAGATCCTCCCCGAAGCCTCTCGTGAAAAAGTAAATAGAGCATGCTAAAGTATAGTGAACAACAAGTCAAACTAACTCGTCACCTAAATATGTATACTATGTTCCCAGAATCACCAAGGCTACTCTCACCATGTAACACAAAAAAGAGTATATAATATTATAAAGAACATAAAGGGCACCCAACTACTACTTACCCATTGGTTTGTTGATTTTCCCCAACGTCTCACCTCCTAAGCATCTCTCTCCAAAATGACCTTCCCACATACACCTGGGTGAAGCACCACAACATGCACCTCATGAAACAAAACACCCAAATCCACATAAGCAAATAACCAGGTAGTGTCCATGAGCCCCTATATCTTAGATAAATTGTATCATATGTATTGTATTATTCCTCAAGCCATTACAGCCCATACAGTGAGTAAGGATCCTCAAGACATCACAGCCTATACACGTTACACCTATAGTATTCCATTGGAAATTACATCCAAAGTATATGTGTGTTAATAACCACAAGCCATTACAGCCCTCTACACACATATATAGGCAAATCAAATAGTTGTGCTTACCTGAACAAGTAACTACCAAGAGAAGAGAGCTAGGCCAAATGGGGTATTCATCCATCCATCCTCCCACCAAAATGTTGGAGAACCCCCCCCCCCCCAGGCTTAAAATCCCTGGGTGTTAGTTTCCCTTACTAACGGGGTTGATTAGAATATAGAAAACAAAAAAATTACATAATTTACTTTATCTCACAACCACACTCTAGGTGTAACCTAGTCTTAGACTCAACTATGGGTAACATCTGTCGGACTCCTGGCTTCCCATTCTGAGACGAGGTATCCTATAAGCACGCAACTATTATAAGAGATTTAATACATTACATCATTCCATTTTTAGAGTTTAACTTTGTGTTAATTGAAATTTTAAACATTATTTAACCATCAAAAATTTCCACATTATATATCATTAGCATTACACCCGAAGTTTATTGTCCCATAAAATAATAACCTCATCATTACGTCATATCAAGCTCCAACCCCATGGGTTAAAATCATTTATTAAATTAATCATTACATCATTACATTCCCATATTCCCAGGTATTATAGAAAATCATTATATGCTACTAAACACAAGGGGGCTCAACATGGTGAGTAGATGTACTACCCATTGATTATTTTACACCTATATCATAATCCTAGACCCATCCTCCATTAAAAAGATAAACAATGAAAGCACGTGGTATACCCCACGCATCATTTCCTCTTTTGGAAGAAAGATAAGAAAGACTGGCTAGCATGATCAGTGGAAAAAAGTAAATAAGATAATAAAACAATAAGAAACAGAAAGTATCCAATAATCATATCCATCCCATTCCATCATCCCTAGTGTCCTCCCCAACACCAACATGCATAAACTGATGCATCTCGCCACTCTAGGCATCAACTGCTTCCATAACAAATTGACCTCTAAGCCCAAACATATCACAACAGCCCCCGAGACACACATCGCAACATAGGTATCATGAAGAAAAAAATCATAACAATTGGGATCTTGGACCTTATACAATCAATAGGGTAACTTAAAACCTACAAGTAATTATATTTTATCAAACAGCCAGTTCTTTAATCCATCATGGATTAACTAATTTATAATTTGCAGATTTCAAATCAGGAAACCCAACTAATAAGCTATCAAAAATTGATTAAACATTATTACTCAATTAATTTGATTAATATAAAATTACGACAATATTAATTTGATTTATTCTCATGCCAATTTATCTTTAGCCAAGTTATTATAAATTAATTCCATCTTTACGTTCATTTCCAATTTCCATAAAGAACAAAATGATAAACACATCAAGCATTGATATCACACTATATAGCAAAACAAGAGGAAATAACATATGATTGATATAAATTTATTTATCTATTTCAAATATTTATTAGGTCAATTCCATTGTGATCCAATGGGATAAAATATGCTAACTATATAGTTTCATGTAAATGAAAATAAAAACAACGAATCCCCTACCTCAAACAATTTATAACATTCTTTCTGCAAGAACGAGCCACAAAACAGGTTATAATATCCTCCCTCGTAAAAACTGTATCCACATGAGGATGTAGAGACACCACTAAACCAGAAAACACTCAAGAAATTCCCATTAGTTACGTGGGGGTAAAATTCTATAAAAGGGCAAGGAGAAACATAAGGAGATGAACCCAAAAGAATGATGATAGATAATACCTTGTATCAAAGATCGATACTACTTGGTTGCATCAAAATATAGAGAAGCCATTCCTAGGATGATGGATTGAATGTGAAACTCTTATAGAACAGAATGAAAAGGTTTGACCATCTCACATCTGAGAATAAGAAGGAAGAACTAGGGAGGAAGATATATCATCCCATTAGAAGATTTAATGGAGCAGTGGTTTAAGATGTGCTAGATTATCCATTAAAGGAAGATAGCATTGAACCATTTATCTTGACCAATTAAAACCATCATGAGCCGTAGGAAAAATCAATATAGGAGTTATTTCCGTTGAATCAGCCTTAGAGTCCTTGAAACGAGGCCTTAAATGCATTTTACATCAGAGGAAACGTCAATGGGTGAAACTGTGGGAAATGGAAACACTATTTCCAAACACAAAATTTGGTAAAGGAAAAGCATTTTTCATGAACCTCACCATTAAAACCTCACCGATAGAACCTCACCATTCTAGAAACACTGTTCTTGAACCTCACGGTTAGAACCTCACCGTTCAAAAAACACTATTTATAAACTCAAAATTTGGAAAAGGAAAGACAATGGTCATGAACCTCACCCTTAGAAACTCACTGATAAGAACCTCACCTTTCTAGAAACACTATTAATGAACTCAAAATTTGGAAAAGACAATGTTCATGAACATCACTATTAGAATGTCACCATTCTGGAAATACTTCTCATGAACTCAAAATTTGGCAAAGGAAAGACATTGTTCATGAACCTCGCCATTAGAACCTCCCTGATAGAAACACACAGTTCTAGAACCACTATTCATGAACTCAAAATTTGGTAAATGAAAGACACTATTCATGAACCTCACCCTTATTTACTCACTGATAGAACAACACTGTTCTAGAAACACTATTCATGATCTCAAAATTTCAGAAAGGATAGACATTGTTTATAAAACTCACAGTTATAACCTCAACGATAGAACCTTACCATTATGGATACACTATTCAGAACTCAAAATATTGCCACATAAAGACATTGTTCATGAACCTCACCCTTAGAACCTCACTGATAGAACCTCGTTGTTGGAAATGTTCACAGAAGGTTACTAATGACATTATTCAACAAATGTCACTATTGTGCAGTTCACAGCTATATACTGATGGAACAGTTCACCGATGGTCACCAATTACACTATTCACATAAGGTCATTGTCGCACTGTTCACAACTGTCTACCATTGGAACTATTCACTGATGGCCACTGATTTTTCTATTCATAGAAATGGAAAATAAAATTGGCAATGTGTTGGGGATAAGTCACCTTGACCTCATAAAACACCTCATACACCTGATTTTCACAATGGAATGGACCAGAGAGGTCCAGGACATTACATCATATACCTCTCAAATCATTCTTGCCCTCACGAATTCAAAACAAACCTAAAAGGGAAGAGAAATGGAGCCTAAACAACCACCCATCGAGATACCTCTCAAAAGAAGGAAAATCCTCAAGAGGAAACAAATGAAAACCATCTCACAAACACAAAATTTCTATTACCCCAAAAGGGATGTTGTTACATGATATGATTTAAACATCAAACAACTCTAGGTAGTGAGAATGTATTTCTGACTCACGTTCCCAGGAACTCACCTCCATGTCACCATGTCGCAACAAGACATGAACCATGCAGATAGAATTCTTTTTTCAATACATTCTATTTGCAATCTTGGATCTCCATAGGTCACTCATCAAAGGCCGCATCGTCATCAACATCGATCTCTTCCCAATTAATGACATGAGATTCATCATGAAGATATAGATGGGGCTTTGAAACATGGAAAAAATCTTGTATCTGACTCATCTATGGGGGAATTTCTACTCGATATGCCACAGCTCCAACACAAGATAACACCTTGAAAGGCACATCAAACCGGGGAAAAATCATACTCCCATGACCAAACCTTCGATGCCCATGACTGGGACTCACCTTTAGAAACATGTGATCCCCACCATCAAACTATAAGGGTCTCCTCCTTTGATCGGCAAATGATTTTTGACGATCTTTTTTTTAATGTTTGGGGTCGAAGCCTCATTAATTATTAATGCAAGGAAAATAACTCTTTAACTGGGTTGATGGAGACCAATTACATAGCCTGAAGGCCCAGTGGGAAATTATCTTATTACATGTCCCTCAGGACCATTTTTTAGGTCCAAAGCCCATTCTGTGAATAGTACTACTATAGTACCCACGCTGTAACAGTACTGCACAGTACCTACCACTGCAACAGTACTCTACCACCCATTACTAATGATCTGGTGTTGTCTGCATCCTCTCATGAATCACTTGTACCATCTCTGTTGTATTCTGCACTAGTTCTGGTCCAAGAATTTCTTCCTCTCCAACCCTAGTCTAGCGCAACATAGAATGGAATGGTCATCAAAACAAGGCATCAAATGGTGCCATACCGATAGTGGAGTGAAAACAATTATTGTAAGAAAACATTAACAAGGGT